>JABXJD010000011.1:6012500-6225000 GCA_013375575.1 Percina caprodes | reverse complement strand
GACTAACTGTGTGTGTTTTCAAGAGGCATGAGCATCATCAACAGAGTGATACAAGCTTTCAGGTATAAACTGTTATTGTCACAAAACTGCACACATCTCCCATTGGGTGACTTCACACTAAATACTGTATGGGAGGTAGGGTTTAGTCAACAGGCAGAGGATGGAGATAGCGTATGTGGGCATTATTGAGGTTGTTGATGTTGTGTTTTAGAGACCACTTCCAGTTGTGTAACTGAGGCAAAGAGAATGGGGGATGCCACTGTGGCTAAGAAGCATTTAGATCCATGAAGGGATGGGATCTTTCTCTATTAAAAAGGCTGTAAAGTCAGAAAAATTAAAAACTTGATAAATGAGGTCAACTGATTACTTTCATTTGTCAATTAGTCATGTGGCTGTATGAAGAAAAACATGCATTCAATAAATACAGAACGTACAAGACAACATTCTGCCCATCCATTCAAAATATAATTTTATTTATATGTAATTTTATTTATATTAACAGGAGTGGGTCCCAATATAATTCCCTAATTTCCGTTCCCATACCAAAATGATATTTTGAATACTGTTACTCTAGTTTTTTCTACTAACACTTCATGCAACACATTAACGCACCAATGTTTAATTGTATCTAAATACAAGCAGCTGTACAATAACTTTCAAAAACTACAGTCTTAAATTAGGAAAATGAAAGTTTTTAATATGAGAAAATACTCCAATGGAAGAATAAACAAACATTAGAACTACGAACATGACCAGACATTCAATATTTCAGACACCCGAAATACATTTCAGCCGAAAAGTATCAAAGTTGGACTAATTGATAGATTGTATTCAAGCTGAAATAGAAAATAAATCTGAAACTATTGTGCTTTTTATTTAACTTTTTGATATTAATGAACGTCCGTAAAATTCAAGCCATTGCCAAATGAGTTGCTTAAAAGCTAATAAAGACTATTAGCTCCACACAACTTTCTCAACGGAAATGTATGAAAATGGTGTTGTCCGGCAACTTTTGCACGCAGAAACTCAAGTAAAAGATAATTACCTCTTCTGAAGAGTCCATCATGTTTTTTTAATCCTCCATGTCCTCCGTTCTTGGCTACTAACAACTGGGAGGAAGGGGTGGGTGCGAGCACGGAAGGTTTGTATCATGTGGACGCTCCAACAGCATTGTTGTCATTACTTAGTATTCCTCATTGGGGCGACAGAAACTACGCACTATAGCTTTAAGTCCGTTTTCAAGCAAAGAAACTAAATATTCTCTGGTTTCAGCTTCTTAAATGTGAGGATTTGCAACTTTTAATTGTCTTGTGTGATGGTGATTTTTGGGGTTTTGCACTGTTTGGGCAAAACAAAAACATTTTAAGAGCTGTGCATTTGATAGATTAAATCCAGAAAATGATCAGCAAATTAAACTTTAACATTAAAGTATGGCATCTGTACTTAAAGCTGATGAATGTAAGCCAGCACTGACAACAACCCTACATAGCTGCCTTTTGAACTTCTCCTGCAGTATTTCCATGTTCTGCCACTGTCCTATATACTCCCAGTGTGTTGATGACTAACATCACAAACAACTCCGCTTTTTCTCCTGCTTGGTAAACCACAGAAGTGGGCCAGAGCTGTCAGATGACACCGCAGCAGCATGATGGAAACCCTAGCAGGCGTCAAACGCCACTTAATAGGTAAATCAAATAGACGGGGTGAGAGGATCCTGCTGCATCACAGCCAGAGGAGTTTGTTTTTTATAAAAAGGGGAAGAAGTGAAGCATGCAAGGGAGTGTGAATGAAAGGTGTTGGTTAAAAAAAATGTTTGATATCGGTACTGGGACTTTGATACTGGTTCCTAAACAAACCAATTTATAAAACTAAAATAAATTACATTACAGCACAAAGCTTTTATTTTTTCCCAGCTCCTAATATGCGGGTCCTGTCTCTGTGTAATATAGAATGTTTCCCTGCGTGCCTCTACGACGTGTAACATTATACAGCCAATCACAAACATTATAGGTCTTGGTATAGAAGCACACTGGATGCTTATTGGATCACTGACTCTGATGAGATTCACTCCTTAGGTATTGAAATTAAGTATTGAATGACAAGGCATTTTTTGATACTTGATACTAGCGTTGCTATGGGATTCCTGCAGCTCTGAAGCTATTTAACATCCAGGTTTAAAATGATAACAGTGTGTGTGTACATGTGCAACATGACTGCTATTTCTGCCTGGAGACCTTAGGCAGTAAACACTTGCTCTGCTCATCTGTCTCACCAGACACAACCTGCCATCACACACGCCCCACCTGAACAGGATGACCAGGGCTATATTTAGACTGTGCAAAGGTACAATTTCACCGGCTCAAATAAATAGAAGCCTGCGCCAGAATCATGCTGTATCATCATGCTCTTGAAAATCCTCCAGTGGTTTGGATTGGAAATATAAACACTGTGTATTATTGGTCTTTATGCACAACATATCCCACAGTGAGCGCCAAGGAGTGTCTGTGTGTGTGTCCACTGAAATGTGTGTCAACTGTCAGGACGGTGATTTCACACCACTCCCTTTCAGCTCTGGGGTGAGGCGTTTGCAGGTCTGTGCTGGCTCAGCTGACAGGCAACGAGGCCTAAAGCCACATTACCATCAAACACTTTTACCGTAGTAGCTTTAGAACTGCATGGAACCCGTATGGACATGTGCCTAAGCACTAGATCTATTCTGTTTCCATCACAGACTCTTAAATGTGAGCGTGGTTGTTTCGCTGAAAAACAAGCTGAAATTTCTTTTTTTTATTCCTTACTGCTTTATCCATCTCTCTCTGTATTTCCCTATATTCACCAGGGTGCGAAGAACGTTTGCACCAATCACGGGCTGCAGTGTTTCTGTCTCCAACTTTTAGAATCGGATCAGAGTGCTGGGTATCCTTCAATAGAGAGATAGTGAAAAAACGGGACGGATGGACGGGTTCTATTTGTTCCATCCACAACTTTTGACAAAGGAACGCAAAAATATCATCATCAATAACATTTATTCTCTAATGCATGAGCAACTGAACCAAACTGCTTGGTGGAAACAGGCTTAATATAGGACAGTCTCACTTGCCTGGGAAGATCCACTTACATCATATGGTAAAGTTAAGACAGAGCCAAGAAAAAACACACACACAGTGACCTTGACTTCAGATGGTACCACCACAGGCTTGTAGGGAGGTATCCCAGCATCCTTCGCTCTGTCACCACTGCACTGCAGCTTCCCCAGTGAAGAGGAAGGGAGCGATGACAATAGAGAGAGGGGGAATGGAAGGTTGTACCACATCTGATCACCATGGCAACTCAGCAAGCCCAATTTCCAGCCTGGAAGGTGTTTTGCAGCTGCTGCTGATTTGCAGGTGAAGTGGCATCTCAGCCGGCCGGCCCGCCCCGGCATACCAACATGTAGTCCATCTGACAACAGAGACTACACGAGGCCTGCTACTACATGCACAGAAAATACTACAGGTTCGAATCAGATTAAGGCCTAAAATATAGGGAAAATATTATAATTAAAACCTTTAATTGTTACCAGGGCTCAACAGTAAGGGTTGCCCTTCGCAACCAGATTGAGTCAATTGACAACCGTTTCGTGGCCCGTGGCTTTAAAACTAGAGATGGTCCAATACAGATTTTGATACTTGAACTTGCGTATCGGCCGATACAGAGTACTGATCCGATAACAGTGTGTCATATATTTTATAATGTTTTAACAGCTATATACTATTATCCTTGTATGGATGTGATTTCTGTCTTTGTTGTCGGCCTGGCTCAAGTTAAACTTTTTGTGAAACATGAACAAGCACAAATGATGAACGCCACAGAACTTTCTTTTATTATCCAGTTTGACATATAGTAATAAAGGAAAAAGAAAATGAATAAACTACTTTAAGGTAGATTTTCTTTATTACGTGGTATCGGATTGGTGCATGAACTCTGGTATCAGAACATCTCTACTTTAAACAATGTTATGTAATCAGCCACGTCACCAAAGTGCGCTTGGGTTGAATTTGTTTACAACAAAAGTGGCTACCGCTGGAGAATTGAGATGTTTAGATTCCGCCATTGCGTCAGTTATAGAAGATATCAACGGCACATTCATTTTAAAATCCTCAACCGGTCTGTCTCAGCTCAACTCTAACAAATCATATTCTGAGTAGAATCTGAGTATGACCACATCAGGCTAGCTGGTGAAAGAAGTAATTATTGTTAAAAGTTATTATTAAATTTTTAATAATCATTTAAATTCCTCTTTTTTTAATTCAAAAATGTATTGTTTTGTGATCCGTTGCAATCCATATTTGAGAGGGATGGGAAATTGCAAACCATTCTCTCCTTGTTTCATTATTAATTAATTATATTTTATTAAATATAGGAAACCAAAAGCTGATGCCTGGTTGCCAAGCCGGCGACCACTTGACCGACATCTACGGCAGGTAGCGACACATCAGTTAACTTGCTGTGACGGTGGTGTTTTAGATGGATTTT
The DNA here is from genome assembly GCA_013375575.1 of Percina caprodes. Classification (NCBI taxonomy): domain Eukaryota; kingdom Metazoa; phylum Chordata; class Actinopteri; order Perciformes; family Percidae; genus Percina; species Percina caprodes. The sequence continues at coordinate 6,220,485 of JABXJD010000011.1, read as the reverse complement.
CAGATTCTGTTTTGAATGGTTTTAACTGGTTGGCAAAAAGAAATGTGTGAGGACTTTAGGTTGCATTATGGAGTGTAGGATCCTCATCTCAGCCTTTGCTGAAAAAAACTCCTTTTCCGTTACTGTAAGTGCAATCCTGTATCACTGGAATAGCACGTTATTATTTTCCGCAAGAATATGAGCAAAGTATGAGCATGAATGTGTGCCTGTGTGCAGAAAAGTTACTCTAGTTTGTTTGTTGTTCTATTTTGAATAGCATGCAGTTTGGTCTTCGGGTAAAAATGCTAGATTGACACACTGTGTTGTACTCACACTCTCCTGAAAACAATGATTCAAGGCATAGCAAATGGCTAAAAGCATTACACAAAGCCAGACAACCCAAACAGATGCACAGCATTTAGCGGCTACTGTCACTGCGTGTTTCAGTGGCAACAGTGAGAAAGAATCAGGTCTTTGGCTAAACCAGCTGTTGAGACTGGTGTTCCCCTTGCATTTCCTAGCTGGTTCCTATGAAAGATAAGTGAAAAGCTCTTCTTTGAGAGAGCTCTCTATGTTCAGAGTTCTTTCTCCTAATTTGGTCAGGTGCATGTGTGGGTCTGCCTAAGCTTTTAGCTTTCGGGTCTGGTCGCCCTCTGACCTTTTTAGACTGAACGCTGTGTCCCTTCTCCAGCTAGATTACACTACAAGCAACTATTCTCTCTATTTCTCCTTTCAAACCCCCTTCCCTCCACTTCATGTCTTTATCGTTTAGCTGCATTCTTGGCTGAGGCTATACTTCTGGGCAATGGACCTCCTCTGCCTTGCCTTGTGAACTGTGCTGACATCAGAGGGCAGCCCCCCCCCCTCTCCGAGTTGTCTTTGCATTCTAGACAGATCACAGACTCCTCAGACCTAAACAGCTCAGGCTGTATGGCGCTTCAGTGCAGCCTGGGATACACACTGGTTAGAGCCTCTGCAAGATGCATCAAAATCTAACAAGTTCAAATTTAATTTTTTTTTAATGATGGACCTTGGTCTACGGGACTATGACGGCGTTGTGTACCTACAGTGACTAACATGATACCTCACTGGGAAAGCATGCACAGGGAACTAAATTTCAACAGATCTGAACCAATCACTATCTAATTTAGGACACCCTGCTATTTATGCAACAACTGAACCACTATCCTACTGTACCTATGATACGAGTGCTGAGAAAAGAAAATTAGGGCTTCAGCTAATAATTATTAGCATGAATGATTAATCCACAGAATATTTTCTTGCTTGATCAGTTAATCATTTAGTTTAGAAAATGATTATTATTTCCCAAGGTGTACTCAGGTCCATGGAAGCAGTAATAGCCAGTTAATTCTGACTTAATGCACTACCGCCCAACACTGCCCACTATCCTGCGTCACAGTGGTTGATCTTTCTAAGGACAAATGAGCCAGTGTCCCACTAAGTCCAGCTGCCTGCTGCACCAGTTGCCAAGTTAATTCAGTAAATATTTGGTAGGATCTTGGTTTCTGCCCAACCCACCACCACAAGGTGGTCAAGAAGGTAAACTATTTTTCCATTTATTTCAAAGAGCAGAGTTCACTTGACCAGTGTGTGTTAGAGCCAGAGAGAGACAGTGTGACATCTGTGGATTACAGACAAATTTCTTCTTGAACACATTACCATATATGGGCGCTACTGTATAGAGGAAGGAGGAAGTGAGCGAGTCAGTCAGGACAAAGGGGGCACTTGAAGGCTCTGTTGCTGTGCGGGACAGAGAGAGAACAGAGCGAGTCGAGGTCCACAGCGTTGCCAGAGAGCTGCGTAAGCCCATTCACATCAACACTATTCCTGTACACCGTTCTACCCCAGCATTATTTATTTATATCATGTTAGATTTTATCCCTGTATTTCAGAGCTGCACAGATAAATCTGTTAGTTGTCAACTGTTAAATTAATCGCCAGCTATTTTGATAATCGATTAATCGCTTTGAGTCATTTTTGATGAAAGAAAAAGATTCTCTGATTCCAGCTTGGTAAATGTGAATATGATCTAGTTTCTTCTCTCCTCTGTGACATTAAACTGAATATATTTAATGAGTGGACAAAAGACATTTGAGGACGTCATCTTGGGCTTTGGGAAATACTGATTGATATTTTTCACAATGTTTTGATATTTTATAGACCAAACAACTATTTGATTCATCAAGGAAATAAATCGACAGAATAATTCACAATGAAGTTAATCGATAGTAGCCCTACTATATTTTAACTGCACTATTTTTTGTCTTTGGCCATGGTTACACTTGTCTTTTCAATGCCACTTTTGTCATCATATCATGTCATAAAGAAAATATAAAGAAAGGAAGAAGGCTCTCTCTTGAACCAAGTGCCATTTTGGATGCACCTATTGTGGGAATATACTCGCATAGGTCATATATCACTATCCGATCAGGCAGCTCACATTGAAGTGTCAATTATGGACACACATATGCGGACAGAGCCGAGCTTATTCAGTATCTTACATTAGGAAATGTAAAGTTTTACACAAAACCCATCCAGCACACAATGAGCAACATTAGCATTCACTTGGAGTTGTGTTCGTGTCCACCTGATGAATGCAAGTCCAATATTCACTCTCCTTTTCACCCTGTTTTGTTCTCCACCAACTCTTGAGAAATAATCTCCTGCTATTTAGCTGCTAAATGCTCCACTATGTTCAACAGCTAGCTGCTAAGTTTGTCTGTTCCACTGGGTACGGGGGATTTCAGAGCACTTTCCTTGCCAAAAACAGCTGCCTGCTGAAGAGATTCCACTGTCGCAGACTATTTTCCAATATCGAAATAAAATCAGGGGTCTTGCCAGATTTGGGGTGCTCCCGTCGTCTCAATCGGTTGGTTTAAGGTGGTCATAAAAGTCAGTCCCAGGCAGTCTTTTCCCGTCTTGACGTTCTGACAAAAATCAAACTAATTTGATATTATTGTAATTTTTAAGTCTTGGTAGTAGAGGTGTGACGAGATTAAAATGTGACCTTGTTGAGGTAAAATTGTCTCATGATATCAGTCACAAGTGCAGAGCAGCAGCCAGTAGACTGAGTCTGACTCGGTTGGTCTTATAATACATCTGGCTTTGAAGACGAGTCAGGCTTGGACCTCTAAATAAGCATAGAAGATCCCCTGTCCGTTTGCCAAAGTTGCCTCTGAGTTGACTTTTCAGAGCAGTATTGAAGCTGCGGGTCAAACCCAGCGTTAGAACGTTAGAGGGTACAGCCGCTCTCTGACTCGTGCCAGACACACACACACGGACTGCAGCATGCAGCTCAGTGTGGCGCTGACTGGCTAGAACCGGCGTTATTTATGGCTGCTATAGCGTTGTGCTAAGCTAAACACTAAAAAGGGCAAGTTGAAGCACGTAATACAACTGGACTTTTACCGGCGGATAAACGCGGACCACCGGGTTCTACCGCCATTCATCTGCACGTATGGCAGAACAGAAAATCAGCAAACTTTCCCTTAAGTTACCAGCTAATGCTAGTTATAGTTGTGCAATATGTGACCCTACAAGATGCCCAGTCTTTACATATGATGACAGTCTTTAGCATTAGCTGTAGGATGATTGTCTTTAGATGTGAGATGGTGTCCGACTAAAAGTGTTTTAAGCCCCCAACGTCACCTTCCAGGCGGCACTGCCTGAAGGGCACTAGGATTAGGCAATGGTTAGCATTAAGGTTATGGTTAGGTGCCTTGAAGTCAGCGGTCACAGTGCTGCCTGTAAGTCGATGTTGGGGGCTTAAAACACCATTGAGCAAGTCCTTTTTAAAGTTTGTACAAAGTCTTCTAGTGGATGGTAGGCATAAGTTGCAGGGCCAGAATACCAAAACAATGGGCTAAAAGATGCTGAACCACCCCGTAGAGCTAAGAGGAACTGCAAAGTCAGGGAAACAAACATATGCAAATAACTTGTAATGGGTCAAACAGAGCCAGGCATTTTAAGCATGTGCATGTTTCAGTCACTGTTGCACCAAAAAGATGCCCTGGCAGGCCTTTTTTAGCTGTCCACCTCCAGTCTCTATTCTTTCCAAGTGGGCACGAGGCCAATGCTCCCCTCCTCCATCTAACCCTCTTCCACACAGGGACGACGGAAAACATTGACCCCTCAGTGAACGAGAAGCACAAAGCAACTCTGGCGAAGAGAGCGGGAGAGAATCTTAAGGCAAAAGTCCCAACTGTGATTGCATTTTTCTGTGCAGGCTTTGCATTTTCAGAGGACGTTTTGTCCGCCTTTAAGTGCCATGTGTGAATGGCTGTCTTTGTGGGGCTAAAAGAAGGGATGAAATTGAGAGAAGAGAGACTGGGGGAGAAATAAACAAAGTGTGGGAGAGATGGAGAGGAGAAGCAAGCGAGAGAAATGTAGAGAGAAAGTGAAGCTTGAGTGGGGGAGATGCAGAGGCGAGTGAGTGAATAGAATTGAGAGGGGAGAGAGGGTTTATTGGAAAAGCCAACTGAAAAGCCTGGGTGAGCTCTGTGCCACGATTGGTGCCAGGGGGTGAACACTCCCCGCCACACAGGCTCCTCCATTGTTGTTTCCATAGCAGAATGCCACGCCAGCAGCCTGAACACACCACGCAACTCAGCAGCAGCTCTCCACGGCCGACGAAAACAAGAAGGGTGACACCAGTGTACCATGTATTATGAGAGAACTCCTTCACTTCAGCCTTGACATGTCACCTAACGCAAAATAGATCCTAATCCTGACCAATCAGATGGTCTACTCTCTTATTATTAAACACGCCACCCAAAAAAAAAAAAAAAGAAGGCTTGGAGAAGCCAGCAATTTACTGGTCTTTAGTCTGAAATGTGTCAAGTTAAACTATGTAACCTTTGAAAGAAGAAATAACATAACTAACAAATGAAAAGTTTATCATTTAGAAGCAATAAAATTCCCCTTTACTGCGACAGCCTCACTAGGTCTGGTATGACCAGTAGTTTATGATGGCTAATGTCGATTTATGTTGTTATTATCTTACTGGACTTTTTTCCCTTTGCAGATATGCAGGTTTTAGTCTTCTGAAATAATGATGGACCATTACTGACATATTACCATTTGTTCATTTTCTTACTGACTACAACAAGCAAATTTAATCTTTACAAATTTTCAAAAATTAATTAAAAAAAATTATTTTACATGTGTAGAAATGCACTAGAAGTGACCGCACAACCCAGGCACATACGGAAGCATGGCACCTGTGTACTGTTACAACCCAACATCTACTGTCAGTTTTTATATTTGATTGACCCCATGCCTTTATCATGCGTTTCTTACATAAAGTGTGTGGAAAGTGAATGCAGATTGTCTAAAAACTTGGGCATTTCCACAGTCAGTGACAATTCCATCTCAGGAAATAACCACAAACTGGACAGCTCCTTAATAGAGAAATGCCCTTTAGAGAGATTTCATGTACCCATACTGGGGTACAACTTGGCTGGCATCTTTGCCCATAAACCAAAATGGCTCCAAACTATAACTTTCCATCCTGCCTCCCCCTTTCTCTCACTGGCTGATGTATGGGGCCGTGGTGTGGATTGTGCCGCATAAAGCTTACTGGCCACCTGTGCTGGCGGGCCAGACAGAGGGCCTGTTGTCGCTAAAGCCTGGGCCGGCGTGGGCTTAGCATGGGCATGTTGGGAAAGCTATAATAGCTGCTTTGCTAGAGTACAACAACACTAGTAAACACTAATGAGGAGGAGAGGGAGGGAGCTGTTATGGAAAACTCAAACAAACAGAAAAACACAGGGAAGCAAACTGCTGAGCCATGCTGTGAAAACTGCGACATCGGCTCAAATGTGCCAGAATCAACTGGACTGATTCTGCTGTGAAATATTAAAATCTTAAACATGCTACTGAGAGTTGAACTAAAACAACAGACGACAGATCCATTTCCCACAGTGTCAGGCAGTGCTGTGTAATTGTTTCTCACCGCAGTGACAGACCATTACACCCCGGTGATTAGACACCTAAGTATGTTTTCTTAATCAACCCCAGGCAGGCATGAATATCTTTGCGATCAATTAGATGTCAACTGCTAAATTAATAGCCAACTATTTTGATAATAAATTAATCGGGATGAGTAATTTTTTATGGGGGGGAAATGAAATTCTCTGATTCCAGCTTGTTAAATGCAAATGTTTTCTAGTTAGACAGTAAACTGAATATCTTTGAGTTGTGGACAACACAAGACATTTGAGGACGTCTTCTTGGGCTTTGGGAAACACTTATCAACAGAAAAATGATCGGCTGATTCATTTCCCACACTATGTAATGTGGCCTTGACAGTATTGATTGGGACAGGCCATAACACCCCAGTAATTAGACAACTAACCGCCAATTAAATGTTTTCTTAATCAGCTCCACACTGGAAGAGGCAGTCATGAATACCTTTGCATTGGGATTAAACCCCAGTACTTTTAAAAATAAACTTTGAGCCACCTGATATGCAATGAATCCCACTACAGTAGGCTTCATGTTACTGAGTCCACTGGGACGGAGCGTCTAGGCCCGATGTGAACCGGTGAAAGGACTAGACCTAAGTGGAGGCCCTCTGACTACAGAATATTAGCACACAGACATACGAATGCCTATACATTTATACAGACAAATGGCTTTGGTAAGTTCATCTAAACACCATTGTGTTGGTTATCTTTCAACTCTGACTCACAAGACTGGTCACAAGACAGCAAATGACAAGCTATTGTAGTCAGAGTGACAAATGAAACCAGAGAGATCAGAAAGCTGCACGCTGAGCTCACCGCGAAGGCCTCGGTGATTGTGAACCATGTTGTCAGTTGATCAGGTTTAGCCTGTCGGCTATACAACGCGTGTCAACCCCTCCACCAAACAACTGCTGGAGGACACATGGGTGTGTGCGTGTGGATATTTTCTAGTTTCTTCACTACTTTGTGACAGTAAACTGACTATCTTTGAATTGTGGACAAAACAAGACATTCGAGGACTTCCTATTGGGCTTTGAGAAACACGGATCCACATTTTTTCACAATTGTATAGACCAAACAACTAATCAGCTGATCGAGAAAATAATCAGCAATGAAAATAATCACAAGTTGCTGCCTTAGTCTCTTGCCTACACAACGCCCGGGTTTTTCACAGCTGGTTCTGTGACACTGTTCTCAGTGTATCTGCAAAATAATGCAACAGAGAGAATGTTGTCGGACACTTAGAATATTAATCTGAGCCTGTCAGTGGTAAAACGAGCACTTTTGTGAACGTTAAACAAGCTGGACAATTGCTCTATTAACTTACACTGTAGGTTGTTTCGCCGCTGCCGACTGCAGCCGTCTTGCTTAATACTGGACCAATGTCAAAGATTGTTGTTCCCATCAGTCACTTAGACACAAAAACTTATGAAATAGGGTCCAAGTTGAATAAAAAAATAAATAAAAAAATGGTAGTTACCCTTTAAGTGTGATTTTTGGTTGTGTGGAGGCTCCACGCAGAGCTTTCGCCGTAGCATTCGTAAGTGGCCTGAAGTTTATACTTGTGCGTTGGTGTGTGCGTCGATCTCTTTAAGAGAATAGCAGGGCCGGTGTGTGTGTGTGTAGAGTGAGTGAGAGAGTGACAGTGATTATTAGCTTTGGAGAGAGTAGCAACTCCAGAGTCATAGTGAGAGAAACAAAGTGTCTCCCCTGTGCTTTCTGACCACGGTGGGAAATCTGTAGCAGGAAAAATTAACCCTCTCCTTGATTTCATGCTGTTTATGGAGAAAGAGAACCAGGACATGAGTCGGGGGAAATACACCGCTACCAAGCCACAGCCGAGTGGACCAATCACAGTCGTTGTGGTCTTTGTCGCAGCGAAATATAGTTAAATTTTTTGGTGCATGTTAGGCTACGGCATAGGGTCTGTGTCTCTACGTACGTAGCCTAGGCATCGATTTAACGCAGAAATATAAATTGGTCTTAATGACAAAGAAGCTTTGAGTTTTGTGCCAATTACCAAATGTTAGCATGCTAACATTGATAAATCTAAAGTATGAACATGATCAATATTACACCCACTAAACATGAGCATGTTAACATTGTCATTGTTTGCACATAAGCTTGCCGACAATTAGGGCTGTGACGATTATTGCATCACCGCAATACCGGAGGTGACGTGCCACTATCGCAGTGATGACATCACCAATTTTTTATTTTTTTGGCTGATGAAAGTTACAGGAGAACAGATGCTGTGTGATATAAAATATAATGAAACAATAATCATTGCCTCTCGTAAGGTGGTTGCAGTTAACCCAACCCCCTTTTTTACATTCTCCCCCTGTGTGCGTCACCTAAAGGGTAGGCTCATTTCTACCAGGGACAGCTGTCCCGGCTGACATTTAATAAGAGATCACAGAGCTCTCCGTAAGTGCGTCTGTGTGCGTGAGTATGTGGATTCCCCACTGGCACCAAAGCTCATTGTAAAAGTGAGAGCTTAACCTCCTATTAAAGTGGAAACGGATCTCAGGTCATACTTTAAAGAGAAGCTCCCTTTTTTCCTGCAGAAAGAAAGGACTCCCTGGTGTGGCAAAGGGAAAACCTGAGCTTCTTGAACTGAAAGCCTGGGAAAAGGCCATTTAGTAAAGGTTTAACTATAAGCAGGCTGTAGATGTGATCTGGTTAAGTAAACTAAGATGATAAATACCCAGGATTCATCAGTAAAGAAAAGCCTGCGAGAGGTCTTTGTGTTGTCAAAAGGTCAAGTCTTCAGATCACAAGGAACAGTTTGAGTTAGGGCTGGGCAATATATCAGTATCGTATCGATATTGTGATAAGAGACTAGATATCGTCTTAGATTGAATATCGTAATATGGTGTAAGTGTTGTCTCTTCCCGGTTTTAAAGGCTACATTACAGTAAAGTGATTTCTGAACTTTCCAGACTGTTCTGTTTGTATCCACATTATTGACAATTACAACATCGCCATTGAGGTACTGTATGTAACCTATGTCTGCCTGTGTATGGTCCAGATATGTGACCTAGTGTCCCAGTTTGACTTTGTTGCCCTCATATTTAACAGGAAACATTAACTACCTGATATGATACAGGTTGTTTTGTTCACAGAAGAGATGAATAACAATACTCTTGCAGTATGCTAGAAACTATTTAAAATGTCAACTTGAGATTTAGCAAATCATGACAGACTTTTTTTTCGGAGATTCTATAGATGAAACGACTAATGAAGAAAATAACTGACGGATTAATCAGTATTGAAAATAACCATTAACAGACACACTTTGATCAGACAATTGCTGACTTTAAATCTAAAATGTTTGCAAACATTAAAAGCGTTAAGAATAATGCAACATCTGAACACCTACAGTCTCACATGGCACCTGAACAGACAATTAAATGTGGAGATTGTTCTTGAATGGCTTGTGTTCAGACAACATTTAACATTTGACAAAAAAGTGATTAGACATTTCTCAAACTACGGTATTTCAGAGAAAAACAACATTAGTGTTGAGCTTGCCTCTCACTTAGTATTTTAACACCAAAAAAAAAAATGTGCCGGCCGTGTACAAACTAGCCGTAGTCGGAAAGAGAAAGTGGCTGAAAGAAGATGGATGGTTGGATATATTCACAGCTCACATCTGGAAGCCTTTAGGGCCAGATCCCTTCAATTTCCTCGCCGCTACACAAAAAAAAGCAACTAAATATACAATACAGCCAGCTAACTAGCAACAGTAATATCTTGTCCAGCTGACAATACAGGCTTACATTATTGTTACTGTAACACCTCTCACTCTCTCACACACACACACACTTATACTGACATGCTGATCCACATTGTGCTCATCCATTAGCATACGCTGCCAAACTGTGTGTAAGTTTGTGTTTGATTTTTCTTTTTAGGCCCCCGAATGAATCCGTGTGTGACCGACAATTGATCATGAAGTGTTCACTGTTGCCCTTGACTGTCCACATGTTTACTGAAGACACTGAGGGACAACTGTCTCAAGAGAATGAAAGGCAAGAGAAAGGCAGATAAGCTGGAGCAGCTCCGTTACGGTGTGTCAGGATCCCTTATTTAGCACAGCTAACAATCCACCGATACCCAACACATAACAATGGTGTATGAGCAACACTGTCGTCAAAAGGGACTGAGGGTTTTTTTTGCAGTCTCAAATGACCAAAACTATATCCAGACATGTCGGGTCCGACCGAATCGATACTGGGTTTTTGAGGCTGATACCAATGATTAGTAGTTAATGGAACAGGTGTTTGAAACCAAAATGATTTTACTGTACAGTAACTCCAACACAAAAGTTAGTTGAAATGCTTTAAGCAATTATTTAATAAAACTGAAACTTTAAAACATAATACAAAAGTAAAAAAAAGGAATAATAAAAAACTAAAATAGCTTCCTGAAGTTTTAAAGTGCTAACAGTTTGCTTGCAGGAGTTGCAGACTGCTAACAGCTGTAGCGCAGCCAAAATTGCGCACTTTTTAATTCATTAACTTATTGGTTATCGGTCTAATAAAACACAGATAATCTGTAAATTGGCAAATATCGGCCCGATAATCAGCCAGGCCGATAATTCGCATCACATGCGTCTTTGCTACCAGAGTAGATAGAATTTTTCTGATTTATTGTCATCCACAGCTAAACTGGGAACGCTTCTTCTTTTATCACTGATAGATATAATAATAATAATCTGATTATCTGCCATCAGTTGCATTAATGTTAAAACCTTTGAGGGATAAAAGCTTAAATATATGCACTGTTTAACGGAAATAATGGCAACTTTTAAAGATGAATCATGGTTCATACGGTATGTATCTTTTAAAAACATTGGCTATGGAATTACAAAAATAGGCCTACATGGAGAAACAAACTTTCTTTTGAAATGCTTAAAGGCCAAACTCTATTTAAAGTGACATATCATCAAGGCATGTGGCTTGTGTAAACATTACATTCAGCAATAATAATATCATAATAACCATAATAACCATGTAACGTGCCTTCTCTTTTCAGCTGAGAAATCCTATGCCAAATCCCGTTTAGAAACATGTCTTCTTATGATTGTGGGCAAACGATTAATATGCATACCAGAACCAGGATTTCAGATGTCTTCAGAGACAGACACTTGTGCTGACATTTTCGTCATACTTAGAATTCACAAAGCTTCACTTTGTTTTAAAAAAACCAACAACAAGTGATATACACCCACAAGCTCCCTCCCGCCATGGTGTACTTTGTTGTGAAAAGCTTGGGGGGAAATATAGAAGAGCCGTTTTTATTTTATTTTCTATAGTAAACCCTTTTTAGCTAGTGTTGTATGTGGTACATGCCAAAGTGATGACACCTCTAATGGTGCAATACAAGTAACGTTAGCGTTGTTGCGACATTAATCAAGGCTACAATCATTTTCTATAGATAGTTTAAAGGTTGGTCTGGTGTTCTCTCTCGTACTCGACCTGACGGGGGGTTAGCTTACAAACAACAGTCCTCGAACTACAACTTTGGTACCATTCAATCGTGAATTCACACTTTAACACTAACAACATTTAGGAAAAGTCTCACGTGCCATTAGGTATGATTTCATCCCTAACATGTATACGGGACGAGTCCTGTCCACTCCTAGAACGGGATACTCTAAAGCGGGCGTTTCTCTTGTCACAACCAAAACGAAATCATCCTTGAGGGGCTAAAGCCGCAACAAAGGGATAATATGAATGTAGAACGGCTGCAAACTCACCCTCCAAAAGCCTGGAAATCAGCGAGTCAACGTCCAACTCCCCCTCCGCCATTTCTGTAGCTAACAACTGTGCCCGCCGCAGTCGGGAGTAGGCAGGGCAGGCACCGCCTCACTGCACAGAAACGCACCGCCAACCTAACTCCCACCCACAGGCCTCCCGTTAAGGACTATTAGGGTGGATTTACTGGCCCCTCGGATACTCTAGCTCCCATTACAAAAAAAGGTGAAAAGTGGGGAGATTTTAATTAGCCTTAAGGCATATTACGAGAACTTAAAGGGCTTTAACAGTGTTTTTCAAGCTTCCCGTTTAGGACTATTAGGATGCATTTAAATGCCCTTCGGAGACTTTAGCTCCCATCATAAAAAGGAGAAAAGTGGGGAGATTTTAATCAGCCAGAAAGGACATTACCAGTGTTTTTAAAATGATAGTTAAATCTATCTACTGTAATCTAGAGCTTGCAACCGCATCTCACAATCTTCCTCACCGGAACGCATGTGTGGCATTTTAGATTTCTGGATATACTTTTTCCTTTGTGTATACAGCCATTGCAAAATCAATTTGCAGACTATTTCAAAGTTTTCATATCCTTAACTATCCTTAACTATATTTCTAACAGCATGCAATGTACAATGTAACATTCACATGATAGATCAAAGTTACCCCACTACTATGAATAGAATCCGTTGAGAACAGTGAATACATGGATGAATCACAGAGCAGACCAGAGGCCTTTCTCGCCATACACTTAGCATTTAAAAGTCACTTAGGGACCACCTATCTGCATTACTTCAAACAATGGAAGCATGTTTCTGTCAGACAAACAGGGGAACAACCTTGACACTCAATAAAAAAATTTAATGGACGATTCCCACCTTTATATTTGCATTTTGTTGTTGTTTTCTCAACTCGTTATTAGGATTTCCGACAGTACCTAAAGGCGTCAGTATAGCCACGGCTTTTGCAAGTTACTGGAATATTTCAATAAATATATATATAAAAAATTGACTCAGTTGAACATTTTTGCAACAATTTAATATCTAAGCTTCTTTCATTTTTGGTAGCCTACATTGTACGAAAACCAGATCAGATAGCCTATGGTTGGTATTCATGATCCACTTTTATTAACACAAAAGTAAGCTTGACATGAAGAAACATGTGGGAAAGTTAACAAAAAAAAGACATATTTAAGGTCCACTCACTACATATTATCATTCAGGGGATAAATGCACAGTGCTGGTAATAAGTGCAGATGCCGATTAATTCTCTTACAGCCCCCTCTTCTGGTTGGAATGTGAATTTAATGCGTGAAGTTTTTGAGACATTGTTTTTAAGACTATTTTATGATTTTTATTCAGTTGGACGAAAACAGTAACGATCAAATAATAATGACTAAAAAGAGGTAGGACCCCTGCATGTTTATTGACACTACTTTGCCAATGACAAGGCCTGGAAAACAGAGCTTTGCGTAGGCCAGCCGCCGGGGATCCAGACTCACACTCTCTCCAGGTTATGACTAAAGCCAGGAGTTATGCTATTGCCTCTCCCACTCACAGCCTATTTTTTTGTTGCTCTTAAGTGCGTCATCTGGGTATTTCCGCACTGTTTTGAGTGGGTGGTGGCAAGTTGCACTGCAGAAGAAAAGCAAAGGGGTGCAGCTGCGTCAAGCTAGCTAGAGGACAACACCGGAAACAGACGACTGTTTCCTTCAAAATAATAGCAAAGTAAAGTTGCCGTAAAAACCCATGCAACCATTATTACGTTTAAGTAATTAATAATAAACTATTTAATTAAATGTTTTGCTATTTGTACTAAATGTACGCATATTTATGTATAAGCATCATCATAAATGTATTAATTTTCACTGAATAATATGTTTAACTTCACACTTAATCAAGTTAAAAGAAATTATGTACTTTTTTTAAAGTCAAAAACAGCCCCTACAATCCCAGCACAATGTGCAAAAATAGACACAATCGGAAATGACCATGTGAAATATTACCTCAAACAAAAAAACATCACAGCCTCACGGATGAAATTACAAAAAAGCTTCAAAAAGACAACAGAAGATCATCAGATGTTTCCTGTCCCTTTAATGGCTCTAAATGAATACACAGCTTATGAAATACATTGTAGTCTTTTCATGGTAGGCTAACATTTTTTGCAAGGTACAATCTATTTTCTGCTTTTCAATATTTGATAAATGAAGATCAGTGTCCATTGTTTCACCTAAACATTTTTGCTATGTCGTGAACAATCTCATTAACATTATTCTGATCCCTTCTCAATAAAAAATAAAAACATTTTATTTTAAGGAAATGCATTGATATTTTTGATACAAGAAATATATTTTCAATGTCGTTGAATACTATGTTAAACTTATAGCCTACATAAAGTGCCCAAGTTTTATTTACAGGCAAGAAGATTATAGCTTTTTTTAGTTGAAATTACACTCTTTATGCTGTGATGTGATATTCTACTACTATTCTACGATTTTAAATAAATAAGAAAAATAAATGAATGGGAAATAGATGTCATTTATGTATAGCCTACTGAGTGTCAGAAAGACATTTTGATAACTTAATGAAGTGGACTTTTCATGCACCAGTCCAATGCCTTCTTGTAAATAGTGAAGTCCGCATGATTACACACAAATTGGTGCACTATTTCTGTACAGTTTTTACCGGAAGCCTTGTATTGTCCAGCTTTACTATCTGCGTTTTGTGTACACAGATGTGGGTGGAGCGAAGGAGGCGATAGAACACAGCAATGTCAAGAAGTTTTGGAGTCCGCGCTGTCTCGTCTTTTAGCTGAAAAGACAAAAACAAACAACAAATAAACAGTGGTGTCGACGGAGAAGCGTGAGTCGGACACGGCCATGGACGGTAAGTGGAGCTGGGTGTATTTGCTCGGCCTGTTTACTTCGCTATTAGCTATACATAGAAGATGGAAATGTACAGGGAGTTGTTTTGCGCACTGGGGAAAGCCCCGCCATCACTGGGTTTGCGCTAACAGGGGGAGGCTGCTGTCCCCGCATAATAAGCTAGCTAACGTACAGTAGGAAGTATGACATATTTTGTGCCTGCATTACTTAACCTTGCCATATTCGAGTGAAAGTTACATTGGTTACATTGGTTGTATTTATTCCTCTGTGTGTTACTTATCTGGCACGTGTGAACAAAGCTGCCAAGAGGCCTGTTGGGTTAGTCCACCTCATGAATTTCCCCATAGTGACTGAAAATGACAAACCTCGTTCGAAGATGTATCAATTTATTGGTTATTTGTCTGTTTGCGGAAATATGGGATAACCGGTTTTCTTGTATGTCAGTGTTAATACATTGTGTTGAATTCGGCCAACAGGTAGCGTTTGTTTCAATTAAAAATCTGTCCTATTATGATTGGTTCTAGCTGCTAGAAACCGCCCACCTCGGTTATAGCGTGCCTTTTAGTGGACGGAAATTATGGATGTAACCCATCATACTTTAGTCCAAGTTGTAGTGAAAAACTGTCTCTTTATTGGGGCATATGTATGCCGATGTGAAGAGTATCTTGTGACAATTTAAAACCTGCCCATGTGTCTATTTTATATCAGATTACCTTTCCTTTGCAAACAAATAAAAACAAAATAGCCTGGTTTTATTATGGTTATAATGAATTTGGATACATTATTAGAATTAAGTGTTTTCCACATTTCTTTTCTACTTCACAGACCTTCCCTCCAAAAATAGATGGAGATTGTTGATAGACACGATTTATTCATATGTAAAGAAAGAGGACAATAACATTGATGAGCTACAAAATCCATATCAACAAGTCAACAACATGTGGAAGCAGTGACGCCTTTGTTAGGGCAACTCCAGGGAAAGTGACTCACACAAGTGTCTCAGGAGCTTAGGCTCTGATTTGGTGTTAGTGATTTATGAAGGCCAACTTATGGTAAAAAATTTACTTTCACTTTAACAACATCAAGCTCAGTAAAGTGGGAGGGATGTGTAATTATCACACACCTATTGGTCTTCATGCTGTGTCATTCTATGAGTTTAGTCTGAGGCCATGAAGCAGGCATGTTGCAACTTGGAAAGGATCGACACATCACTTTAAACAAGTCCGACTAGCTGGCGGGTGGAGCTTTGACCAACTGATCTTTTGTCACACCTCGCTTCTTGCTATGAATCTCAGCAATTCATGTTTGACCTAGTAGCTGAAACTAGAGCGCAACCTTCTGTTCTTCACTTACAATGGAGGCTCCTCGCAACAAGGCTGGTAATTTGACACTGACATCACACCCTGTCTGTCATTGTTTGCTCAACTCTGCAGTCTGCACTTCTTCTTTCCACGCTTGGCGGGCAGTTTAGTGGCGAGTTATTATATTTAGCTGAAAACCCTTGTACATACGAGAAACTCTTGTATCTCAGCACCCTTTTACCTCTTTTGGATGCTGCAGTGTCCAGTAGATTTCCCCCCTGACCTGACCACAGAACACAAATGACAAACTCTTACTAAACCACAAATATGTGCTGAAAGCAGTTTTAGTTTTTTGTCATCGGCGCCGCCTCTGTATGCTGTGTGTCATGTACTGCAGATGGTAAAGCACTAATTGCTCTACGACTTCAACTATCAAGTGGTTGATGTCTTTTCTTGTTTTCTGTCCACCACAGGTGTGTATGGATGGGGCCTGACCCCACTCAACCCAGGTAAGAAAAAATGTCCCGTAAGTTGTTGATCTTCTATAAAAACCAGTGCGATGACTTTGCAGACTTTTCAGAAGTAAACATTTCAACACTTTGACCGATTATCAGTAACAGAGCTATTTCTGTGTTGACACACTGATTCGGGTTGACCGGCAGTGTTTCACAATCTAGAGTACCTGTGCAATCAAATATTAACACTTTCTTTTTTTTTTGACCAAATACATCAATGTCAATAGTGTGGCAATGTTGTAGGGTTGACCATTGGTGCGTTTGCATAATATTTACACAATGAGACCTTTTGATAAATACTCATCAATAATGTAGATATAATGACTAAGTGGGTAAAGGCAAATAATAGAACAGTTACAACAGTCTGGTAAGTTCAGAAAATGACAACTTTATTGTTATGTAGCCTTTAAAACCAAGAAAAGACAACACTTTTGTTATATTACAATATCCAAAATGTAATGCAAAATCGAGCCTGATATATCGATATAAAGTCGATGTATTGCCCAACTCTAGTCCGGATACTGTATTATTTTGTATTTCCACTATCCAGTGACACTGCATTTAAGTCCCATTCTTCCTGTTCTCCTTCCACCTGTCCATCAGTCCAAGCTGCGACCCCCTACATAGAGATCATCGAGCAGCCCAAGCAGAGGGGGATGAGGTTTAGGTATAAGTGTGAGGGCCGTTCGGCTGGCAGCATCCCTGGAGAAAAGAGCAACGACACCACTAAGACCCACCCAGCTATCAAGGTGAGAGGGGTGCAACTTATTTAACTTGTTTTCTAGTTGTTATCCATCTAATGTAGTTAAGATTACATAATAATTGCCCATACGATTCCTACTATTCCTTTTGAAGTTAATACGATTCTTACTATTCCTTTTTGAAGTTAAACAAAAAAACAAACTTTGAAAGATCTGTAGAAGTCACAAACAGCTGGGGCCTAAAGTGTGATATCTGGTTCTGCGGAGGCGTGCGTGCGTGTCTGATTAGCCTCAGAGTAGTGACTCCAGAGTCATAGTGAGAGAAACAAAGTGTCTCCCCTTTGCTTTCTGACCACGCTGGGAAATCTGAAGGTTAACCTTGTGGTTGATTGCATGTTGTTTACGAAAGAAGGAGAACCAGGAAATGAGTCAGGGTAAATTAAATAATACAAAGCCATGGCCGAGTTACATTTTGTGGGAGGTGCATGTCAGGCTACAAATTAGGGGCCGTGTCTCCACATACCTACGTAGGTGGCCACGGCGTCGATTTAACGCAGAAGCATAAATCCCGCTTAAACCTATCGGCTGAGATTCATTCCAGCCATGATAACATATAATAATAAATAACAGAACATTTTTAAATCCAAGTATTATGAGCTGTTGTGTATGCTAAAATGTGGAATAGGTGCTACATTACTAAGAAATTTTCAATATTTGGAATCACGTATGGCATTTTCCTCCTACAGGTGCACAACTACAGCGGGCCGCTGCGTGTTCGCATCTCGTTGGTGACAAAGAATGCACCACACAAGCCTCACCCCCACGAACTGGTTGGGAAAGACTGCAAACATGGCTACTATGAGGCAGACCTGCAGGAGAGACGAGTACACAGGTAGACCGGAGAGTGGATGTGTGGCTTACACTGTGCTGTGACAGAGACACCATGCTCTCTTTCTTATGCACTTAAGAGATAATCAAGTCATCACTTCAGAAGGACACAAAGTTGGCTCAGGGGAAGCGGTGGTTTCACATGAAAACAAGGTGCCATTTGTTCGAGATGGGCCACAATAAGGACTTTATCTTTCTTTGGAGATGACGTGTTTACTGTCGGCTTGGTAAAACATTAACCACCTAACGACAAGTTGACTTTGCTTCTGCTTTGCTGTCTTTCACTTTAGTATCCTGTGTGACAATCAAAACTTGCCACAGCTCGAAATAAGTAGTTTAGTTAGTTTTTAATGTCATGGTCAGTCTCCTTTAACTGTGCAGTAAATGGAGCAGCTTTAGCCTTTATGGCTAATTTCCATATGTAGTCCTCAGCCAGTTGTCAATAGGCATCCTAAAATGCAATGGTAAAACATGTAAATAAGTTAAATTACATTTATAATTACAGCAGGCCTAAGCAAAAGGGAGTAAAGAAAGTATTAAGGGCCTGTGGGGGGGAAAGCGCAAGGACAGTGACTAACAAGATACTTTTAATCACGTAATGTTTATTATTACATCATTTAACTGGTCAATCTAGGCAGAGGGAACTATGTTTGTCTGTCGTTCTTTATCACTGTGACGAAATGTAAACAGTTTGTACTGCCAGTATTGTACTACACAGTGATCCAGAGCGCTTGTTTATATTAGTCATTGTTTTTCACATTGAAAAATTTATATTGCATTGATTAAAAAGTTAGAAAAGAGCTATATGGTAGTCTAAATGACAAAAAAATCTTGTACACATTATAGTAGATATAGGCAAGTAATATGAACATAGGAGAGAAGATGATTTTCTCAAAATATGATTTTGTTTTGTGTAGGGCGGGGTACCAAACTTTGATATTTTGATATCGAGAATGCCTCGTCATTCATCACCAAATTTCAATACCGTAGGAGTAAATCTTGTCAGAGTTAGTGAGCCAGTACCTCGCAGCATGCTTCTACCAAGATCTAATAATGTTTGGAATTGGCTGTTTGTTACACGTCGTAGAGGCAGGCAGGAAAACCACCATTTGCACCGTAGTGTTGTAATTTATTTTTATTAAAAATGGATTTTTATAAAATTGGTATCCTGAAAAAGTATTGTTAAGGAACTGGTACCAAAATCTTTTGAACAATACTCTGCCCTGATTTTGCATTTGCCCTAGTTTTTATATATATATATATATATATATATATATATATATATATATATATATATATAATTACACATACAGCAGATAATACAAACTAACACAATAGAATATCTGTTAAACAGCTGGTAACAATTTTATGTAACTGAATGTCTAAAATCTCTTTTATTGGTAGTGCTCTCAAAGTCAAGTCAAGTTCTCTCAACTGGTGGAAGTGGTCAGCTACTCATAGTGATGATTATACATTATTATTTTTACATGTGGCTTTTAAATGCGGCACTGCAAAGAAGTTTATAACTAGGGTTAATAGAGAGAAAACTTAAACCGTGTGTGAACTGCTAATTAGGCAATGACAACAGTATTTTGTTTCACATAAAAACACAAAACAGAAATAGAGTTCTATGAGTTTCGGTCTTTTGGTTTCGGTCTTAGACTGTATTTGCTTTCAGTTTTCAGAACCTGGGCATACAGTGTGTCAAGAAGAAGGACGTGAATGAGGCCATCACTTGCAGGCTGCAGACTAATAATAACCCCTTCAACAGTAAGTGGTCATGCTGAAAGAATAGCGTGCGACATAAAACACTTCTATCATTGTGTGAAAAGGTAATTTGCAGTGTGGCGAGAGTCCCTAAATGTTCCACTCACACATAAAGACTATTTTATTGTGTGATTAACAATTTTAATTTGTTAACAACATCCAAAATGGACAACTCAAGAATCTAATTTAAAGCCAAAAGTTGCTCAGTTACTCTAAAAGTGAGAGTTTAAAAATAATGTTGTCATTTAATCTGTTTTTCAAAATAAAATAGGCCCATTCTGCCAAAAAAACTGACTACTAGCACCAGCAGTTTGCTAGCGCTCTTAACTTTGCAGTAACAATTTTCGCTAGCTTGATTTTTCTTGCAAGGCTAACAAACTAGCTTGAAATGACTGTTCATATTATACAAGACAGTGGTAAAATACTGTATTACTGTATTTACTTAATACTGTAAGCTAGATGCTTTTTGGCTAATGTCAAGCTAGCTACAGTCATGGATACATTTTATGGATCGTGTGGTATATCTCTCTGTCCTCTTATTGATACAACATATTTGTATTTTAAGCTGTAGCCAGTTTTAGCTTAGACTTAGTTAAGAACTAGCTAACTGGGTAGTTAGCATAAGCAGTAATAGCCAGTAATTGAGTTTTTGTGCAAATTTATGACTTCATAATCTCAATTAATATTCTATTTATTTTCTGGTTATTTATTAATTTATTTTCGGAAGAAGTTCCTTCACATCAGTGTACCACTAGGATCTCAGAATATTGCAGTTTTTTTAATTGTAAATTTTTGACTTTACTATCGGAAATTCAGAGTTTTAATTTCCGTGAATATTACCCCTTTCCCTGGCTCCATAATTATTTTTTTTACCTACAATGTCCCTGAAACACTGTAACAGGAAGTGCAATTTGTTAGCTTCACCCTCAACTGATATTGAAGTCCTGCCTACATGCAACAGGATGCAGTGCTTTGCCAGACGGCTGTGTTGCCTGATTGTGAACCTCACCCTTTCCCCCATTGTGTCTTTGCTGCAGTTCCCGAGGCAAAGGTGTGGGAGGAAGAATTTGACCTGAATTCGGTTCGGCTTTGCTTCCAGGCCTCAATCACTCTGTCAACAGGGGAGCTGTTTTCTCTGGACCCCGTGGTGTCGCAGCCCATCTTTGACAACAGTGAGTGGGCAACACACATGAGTCAACTCAAGCACAAACATACCACATATGAGGTTCAACATACAGGACACCAATCAAACACTTTGCCTTCTGCTTCACTGTGGTGAAATTAAAATTGGAGAAGATGCAGAAGCCACATAAACACAACTCCATGAGAAAAAAAGGAACTGTTTCCAGTGCATTTATAAAAATGAAACAACAGAAAAGACCAGGGAATTATACAGAGGAAATAATAGAATTTTAGGCTAGCTTAATGTGCATAGTATTGCCTTTTCAGTCACAGCCCAAATTCCTCCGCATTTCCTGCATTTCCTATGTGCTGTGAATACAACCATTAAGTCTCTCTACTTATTATATTTAGCTTTTCTACTGGTTATTTGTTACATCTTGCTTTTTCCACTGATGCTTTGTGTTACTGCACTCTCCCCTTTGCTGCTGTAACATGTTAACATTAACTGCAAATGTCCCTCCCTAGAGACTAATAAAGGATTATCTTATTTAAAAGGTGTCTGGTTAATCCGCAGTCTTGCTGTTGTACTTATTTGTATTTATATTATTCATACATGCTTTTTTTATTTATTTTTGTCTTAAAGGGGCTCCAAACACAGCTGAGCTTAAGATCTGCCGAGTCAACCGCAACTCTGGAAGCTGCAAAGGAGGGGATGAAATCTTTCTGCTGTGTGACAAAGTGCAAAAAGGTACAATATGCCTGTACAGTATGTGCTTTTCTCAGTTGATGGTTGGTTTATTGTTTTAGGAAGATAAAGAAATGAAATAGAGCTCCGACTCCGGGGTGGCCTCTAGCTTACCTGGTAGAGCGCAGCGGCCCAGGTTCGAGTCCGCCCAGGACCCCTTTGCTACACGTCATTCCCTCTCTCTCGGCCCCGATCACCTGTCTCTCTTCAGCTGTTCTATATAAAGGGAAAAGCCCTAACAAAATATGTCTCTCACTTTAAAAATACAACCCAGGCTCTCACAATAAAGTGTACTACATTGCATGATTACGTTTATGTTCACAGACAAGTGGGTTTCTATGTTCAATCAATGGACTAACACAGTCATTGCAAGTTCATAATAGTTTTGAATTTCCAATTACCTTTTATTTTATTGTTGACTTTTCAATTTTATTTTAGTTTTAGTTAGTTATGATTTCTCTGGTTCAGTGTCACGTTAGTCGACAGAAATTCATGCTGTCTCTTTTTTCAGTAGTGACATATTATGTCTCTTTTTTTTTTTTATTAGTTTTTAACCAGTAAATATAGTTTCAGTTTAGTAATTCTTGGAGCAGCTTTTCTGCGGAGTCTTAAAAAGTCTAACGTCTTGAATCATTTTTAACGGTCCCTAAGTTTATGCAACTCTACCTCTAATGTTATTTCTTTTTTAATTTCGTGGTGTTCTAGTTTTTTCTTTGGCTAGTCCAAATATAATTTTGCTGTATTACTACACATGAGACCAACATGCAATTTATATAGCAGCCTATCAACTTTCGTATTGTACCACAGATATAAAACAGATTTTTATTCTTTAGGGCTCACTTGATGTTTAAGGTCTTAAATTTCATCCATAATGGTCTTAAAAGGGCGTTTTGTGAAACCTGCAGAAACCCTGTGGAGGTTTAAATTAATATTTCATTTAAATTAAATGGAGCGCCATGATAACTCAGCATGCATGTACCAAGGCTCAGTCCTTACCGCAGTGGCCCGGGATCGATTCCAACCCTTGTAGCTTGTAGCTCTCACCTTCCCTCTCTCTCTACCCCCTTTCCTTTCTACAGCTGTCCTATCAATTAAAGGCAAAAAGCCCAAAAATAGTCTTAAAAAAATTAAATTAATAAATACTTTTTTACTGCTTATTGTCATTTTAGTTTAAGTTTACTAAAATAACCATAATAACCATGGTCAGTTTCTTTCTTTACAACTGAAGCTAGTAGATGCCAAAACAGAGTTTCTAAAAGAATGCTAATGTTGCTCTGTGTCTGCTAACATAGTCCCCAATAACTTGATACAGTATTCATTTCAGCTTGGACCTGTGGTCAAAAGGAAGACGAATGCAGCTTTAAGAATACATTTCAAAAACCTCTGTTCTCAGATAGTACACCATCCACACAACTAGCCTGAAGTGATATTTTTGTACACCACCATTGCACACAAAGTTTCCTTGCCTGTCACAATATCTGCTTTGTGTAATGCAAAGCGGTAGTATTGTCTTTGATTGACTTCAATCACAAACCACAAGCTTTCCTCCTGCATTACTGCTTTGATATAATACTAATATGCCATATATGTCTAATGTTAATGAACTGCTTCCCATTGTTTCTGTGTCTGCTAACTTCTGAATGTGATCTCATGAGATACACATCAGGATTTCCTGTGTGGGGGCTGTGATGCTGATATAAAGTCCACTTTCCACCTCCCTGCACATGTTGAACTTGAAGTTTCTTTCTCTTCCTTTTATATAATTTCTTTGTATTATCACTTTCTAATTAACCCCTTAACAAAGCAAAGATGGCAGAAATATGATAATTAAAAACTTTCTTTACAGTGATTGTTAGATAAGATTCATATACATCCATTTGTGAGAAGAAAGGGATGAGTATCACATAGATTGTTTCAGAGAATCTGACAAATGTTTAATAAATCTGAGACTATCAGTTGAAAGAGTTTCTGTTGCAATTTGTGTGAAGTCATGTTGAATAGTGCCTGATCTAAGAGTGCAACTTGCACAAACATAGGTTTACTTACATCTTTATAAATACTAAATATATATTATTTCTTGTGTATGTTTGCTGTGTGTCTTATATAGCACTGGAATTTCCCAGTTTGGTCTAATCAAAAAAAAAATTCCAATTAAAATACAGCTTTGTCCCTCAGTTATTGTGCTGGTAACATATGGAGTTTAGTCTCAAATTTCCCGTTGTCTGTTCCCCTGTAGAAGACATCGAGGTGCGTTTCTTCCAGGACTCCTGGGAGGGGAAGGGCACCTTCTCCCAGGCTGACGTCCACAGGCAGGTGGCCATTGTGTTCCGCACACCGCCGTTTCGCGACACTAACCTCTCCGAGCCAATTAGAGTTAAGATGCAGCTCCGTCGGCCCTCTGACCGCGAGGTCAGCGAGCCAATGGACTTCCAGTACCTGCCCGCTGACCCAGGTAAGAGGCAGTGTTCCCATTTTGCCATGTGATGTCGCATAAGTGACTCGTAAGCTTTTCCTGAGAAAATGAATGGATCTCTCAAAATACTTGATTAACTCTACAGACCCGGTCTTCTATCTGCTTATTTATGCCCCCTTGTAGATGAATACAGGCTGAGTGACAAGAGGAAGCGTACAGGGGACATGTTCCAGAACCTGAAGTTCGGGCCCCTGCTTTCTAGTGGTACGTTGCTGACGCTCACTGCTATACAGTATGTATAGTAAGGTATTATCACATTGCCAGATCTATCTCCACAGTGCTGCGGAGTAAGGTCTGTCTACACCACACATTAGGGCTGCATAATATTGTTTTTTTAAAATAGTCATCGCGATAACTGGTGCAATAAACATTTCAAAAGCAATTCCGTTAATCGGTCCCAAAACGTCCCAGTTACAGAGTAAATAACATAGGGCGGTGCAATTAATCAAAATTTAAAATCGCGTTTAGGATTATTAAAATTATTTTTCAAGTAAATATCACACACACACCGGGAAGCTGGTGTGTCCGCTTAAAAACTATACCAGCACAATTCATTCCACTGACAAATTAAATTGGACCCAGACAGTGACTTAAATGTAGCACTTTATTCTAAATAGGTTAAGTTATAAGACAGTCCTTCCACTAAAAAAAAAAAAAACAAACAAACAAAAACACGAGTAATGAAAGTGAGAATTGGGACCCAATCTCCTTGCCACTAGTTCCCAGTGTCCATGACAGTCTGTCGTTACATTGATTTCAAAAGGAGCGTCCGATTCCGCCGAGGGAAGCCAGGGTTCTTTTACTCCTGCGTCTGTCCGCGTCGCGTTGCCCACACGGTCGACACTGAGGGAAAACAAAGGCAGCTCTCAGTCAAGTAAGATACAAAACAGTTCTTTTCCCACACACTCCCAGAGGACACCTGGAGGACTTTCCTTCACTTACCTGCGCTAATGCATTGAACTCCTCGTTTGGGTGGCTGCAGTCCCCGTTGCTTTGGGCTCTAAGGACGTAGTCCAGTCTGCACCACCACGCGTTCACCTGTACTTCCGACGATTCGTCACGGCTGCTCCTGTTCCAGCCTGTCCGCTCACCCCCATGTCCTCTCCTCAGTATGCCAACTTAGCTATCCTCCATGTCAGTCCAACTCCACGCTCTCTCACTCTTCATTCGTGCCTGTTTCCAAGAGCTTCTCCTTGCTCCTACCTGGTCCGTGCTTCCCCTTTAACCCCCCTTGTATCTGCCCGGTCCATGTCCTTCCCGTTGCCGCTCCCTGTCTGTCCCTGCTCTGCCCCTGCTCCTCAGCGTGTCCTTCCTGCTCTGTTGCGTTCCTTCTCCTCCTTTTCACTGCACAGTCACCCTAACACACCTGCTTCCCATTTAGCCCAGGTGTTCACACCTGTCCTGCATTTAGGTCATTAGTCAGGTCTGAGATTTAAAGGGGGAGGAGCTTCAGTCTTGTCAAAGTGGTATATCAACAGTTCATGCAATAAAACAGTATATGCAATAAAACCCAAACAAACGGCAAGCAAAATAAAACATGCAAACGTTAAAACTCTGAAAACACATGCCATCAGTCCATTTAGCACAAAACACTATCACAGCAATACACAATCCAGTTAGTGATACATATATAGGCACCCACTTTTGACATAAACTCTTATTTTGTTTTGTGTATTGAATGAAACAAAAGAAGGAATAATGTGAAAAATATTAAGAAAATGTTACAGTTGAAGGTGTTCTCACTGTTTAAATGTTTCACTGCTTTTTTAAGTTCAATAATTGCATCATCTTTCCAAAAGATCCAATATGATTCAATAAGTAATCGTGTTTATTAATTGTCAATTCACTACTGACCAAAATAATCGTAATTATGACTTTTTTCCATGACCGAGCAGCCCGGCCATAAGATTAAACATATTCTTTGTAAATCATTCCCTGAAAGAACCAAGCAGGCCATCCAAACCTTTCAAACCTCGCTGTGTTCAGCGTGTAGCTCGCTAGCTCGAAGTTTGTTGTCATTTCCCAAAATAAACAGTCTTGCAAGGCGAGGGACATCCAGCGATTATCCGGTGAATGAACTGTCGTGGAGCCAGACCAATAACAAGGTAATAGGGATTTGTAGTTTCTATGTGTTTTAAGCATGTCTGTTTTGAATTTCAGTGACCATTCCACAAGATAGACAGCACATAAGCCCGGCAAGGAGAACGGTCACAGCCAAGGCTCCGTCCCAAGTTGGTGAGTCTGTTTAAATAGTCTTACAATTATATACAGAGGTGAAGTAACAAAGCTTATTTTCCTATTATTATTATTATTTTTATTTTTATTTTTATTTTATTTTTTTTACACAAATTTTACGTCTGCATAATGTAGAAAAGATACTACCCCACTCAAAAACAACCTCCAACAGCCAGTCCTTAAAATCGCTTTACTTTAAAGTACTGTATTAGTCCTGGAATTTAAAAAAAAAAAAAAAAAGTCTGGAAGTTGGATAAAATATCCAGAAGTGAAAGAATGGGAGAGCAGAGTGTAATCAACTAATCTTATTTAAAATCAACCTTAAAATTATGATTTTTAGGTAGTTTTCTGCATAAAGATTGTTATAAGATTTTCAGTAGCAGAACTCAATGTTCTTGTTGTGTGTGTGTCCGTGTGTGTGTCCGTGTGTGTCCAGCAGCTGTGCTTCCCCCTGGTGCCAGTGGAGCAAAGGCCCAGCCTTCCTACTCCTATCAACCAGGCCAGCTCTTCTCAGGCCAGCCCAAGATGGAGGCCTCCCCCTCCAACTCTGCTGCAGCCTCAAGCCAAACATGGAGGATCATGGAGAGCCTGAACCTGGGCTCCCAGCCCAAAGCCACTCCAGTGTCCAACTTTACACTGAGCCAGACAGCCCCCCCCTGCTCCTCTACCGCCACTCCCACCACCAACCAAGACTACTCCACCGTCAACCTGTCAGACCTTCATGAATTCTTCCCCAACATTTCCTCGGCCATGGCCCAGAAGCCTGCAGCTTCTCAGGGGAGCACGGCCTCCTCACAGCCCAGCAGCTCCTTCGCTATGCACGGCTCTCAGTTCCGGGTGGACGCAGCACTCGCGGATGACGATATCCCAGAGTTCCCAAGCTTTTCTGAAGACCAGGCCCCAGGCGGTCTGGTCAACCTAAACATGGACGACTTCGAGGACCTTTTTAACCCCGCCCTCATGAGCGAGAGTGGAAACGGCAGCTCCATGTTGGCTCAAGCTTCATGCCAACAGGCTGCCCCTCCCAGCTCTTCTACTGCGGCCCACAGCGCGGCATCCCAGAACACTTCTGACCCCGCCGGCATCCCAGGCAGCACCTGGATGAATTACCCCAACAGCATCGTCAACTTGCTCCAGAACGAGGGCCTGATTGACATGGCATCCAACAACAACAACCACCGGCCCGCTGTGCTGGACGAGTTTGATGAGTTAATGTCCGCTGACGAGGATCGTCTCATTTCCATTTTTAATAGTGGAAGCCAAGCTGGGTTTGTGTCGGGACACCCAACTTAAAGTTTATCCAAATTAATTTCTGTTTTGTTTTACTGACTTATTTACATAGACCACTTGTATCTGCCCTTTTTACCTTCTGAACTGAAAGTCCTTTGTTGTCATAAAAGACAAAAAAGGAAACAAGGTGGATATAACAGGGCTGTAAGAGACAGAATGTAGCACAACATAATGTGGAAACACCAACAAAGACTTCCACAAAGAGTTCTATTAGAGGGTTTTACCAGGCCTTTAGATACAGTTTGACCGACAAATGATATAAAAGACAGGACTGAACATACTCAGATTGTTTTTGTCGCCATTGTTTAGCAGCAATCATTAACTTTGTTGTCTGATCAGATTGTCTGTATACCTCTGAGGCCTGTACTATGAATCAAGATCAACAAACCCTTGATTTCTTTCAGTTACCCGGCTTCACCAAACCCTAACAACCACAGTCCTGCATAACCTGTGTCTCGACAGTGGTTAACAACTAGTTCAATCAACCCAGGGTTTCTGGGTCAAGATCTGACCAAGATCAAGATCTGACCATAATTACACTTTTATTCAAAATAAAGAATTTAAAAACATAATTCAAACTGATGCCAAGAAGCCAACAGATAGCCTATATGTAATTCTCTCCGCTGAAAATCTTTCATAACAATACCCATCAGGGTATTAGAGACCAACTGGGCTGTTGGTCTCTAAGTGGTTTAATTTTTCTGAGTGCACCTCTCTCTTTCTCCGTGCACCTTGCTCCACCGGATCTTCTAAGAACGGTGACGCCATAATCAACCAAGTAGTCTTATTGATTGGTCAGTACGCAGTGCTTTTTAACAGCTTAATCTCTAATCTCCAAAATAACCTACTCCCGACCAAGTTAGGTGTTCAGCATAAGTTACCACGGCGATTGAACCCGGTAACAAGTGATCCACCGTTGTGATACAGAAAACCCTGGGTTGAACCTGAAGTTACCTCGTTAATGCCAAATCTTGCTTTGTGGTACAGGCCTCAAGTCAGTGTTATTGTGAGTGTCACTCTGAAATGTCTGTTTGGGCTGCCTTTTGATTTAACAAAGCGGTAGGTGTTAATCAAGATGTAAAGGTAAGTCTATGCAAATGATGTCCATTATCCTCGTAATTAAATATCCCCATGTGTTACTTTGAAACTTATTTGAATGTGTTGTGAAGGTCAGCAGTAACTTTCTTATGCAGGTTCCTTTGTTGAGTCGCAACAAAATGTAGTAATGCACCAAATGAAGGTCTACATATAATTATCAAACAAGCAACATTTATAAGTACATGCTTATAGCAGAGAAGCTGACACTCATCGAGCTGTATCAGATCTTGTTTTTGTGTAATTTCCTCTGGTCTTTAATCAGTTTTTCTACAGTTTTATATGATATGGCTGCAGTGTAACTAAAATATTTCAGACCTGTAAGTCAACTTGCTTTACTCTGTAGTAAAAGATGCTTTAAGATGAAAATATGCTGTTTTATACTGGTATGATGTAAGCAGATTATGCTATATGCCTTTTTGCTGTAATAAATGATTAATTCTGTCAAATTCCAAAACACTTGTCAATAAAAATCACAACATATTAAGATGGTTTTCAAAAGTAGATTTTATTTGATAACTGAGCATGGTTCATAACAACCCCCAAAAAAATAAATGAAGCCAAACAAATGTATTTTGTAAAAAAAAAAAGATCTTCGTAGGATGCAAATTTTCTTTTGTGCATACAAATCAAGGATTTCTTCAGCCACCCTGTCCATCAGGAACAGAACATAAAGAATACAAATACTCTCATGAATGCATTATAATTAACAAAAGTGACAATAGTTCAGTCACTTAGGAAATACTATAGCATGAGAATACAAAACTGAAATGAGATTTAGTGCTTTTATGCCAAGCGGAAGAACTTCAAAGTCAAATTTCAACCACTTAACTTTTGAAACCATTTTAGTGTTGTACTGCACAACATGGCTCATGGGATAACCGCACCAAGTGCCTCTTCATTTGCCCGTTCTGCAAACTGCGCTCTAGTTCTGAGAGGCTTAAGTTACTTCCAGATTGGTGACTTTGTTGATAATGTGGGAACGGCGGGGCACAGACTCCAGGTCAAATTTGCTCTCATATATGGTTGGACCAAGTTTCCAGCGGTTGTTTCGGTAGATTCCCAGGTATGTGTACACGTCAGGCTTGTAGGCGAGAGGGCATTTGACCCCTGTGGCACGGATGATGGAGTCCAGCCTCAGGACTTCGCTCTCGTCAGTGAAGTTCTGGTTGTAGGCACAAATGACCTGCTTGCCCTCTCCCTTTGGATTATGGGGACTGACTTTAACAAGGGAGATCTTGCCATCCAGTGCTGCTCTGGCAACACACTCCCAGGCGCGGTCCAACTTGAAACCAGAGTCCAAGTGCATCAGCCATTTGCCCGTGAGCACGCCGTGGTTCAGGGCCAGCTCCTTTATTGTCTGGAAGCTGACAGGCCGGCCACTGGCCAACAGTTTCTCCCAGCTCTCCTGCAGACCCGTAACATCCCCAGTGCTGGGGCAGTGGTTCAGGCCCAGCACGGCGATCCAGCCCACAGGGCTAACACCATTTTCCTCATCTCCAAATCTGTACACTCGTGAGGGCCCGTTGCTCTCCAGCCAGGCATCAAACTCGGATCTGGGAGTTCTTCTCGAGTCAAACACAATCCAGGGGTCC
Organism: Percina caprodes; assembly: GCA_013375575.1. Taxonomy (NCBI): domain Eukaryota; kingdom Metazoa; phylum Chordata; class Actinopteri; order Perciformes; family Percidae; genus Percina; species Percina caprodes. Next base: position 6,190,146 of record JABXJD010000011.1, on the reverse strand, counting down.
ATGTCTGCAGCCATGGCCTCGGCGGCGTAGGTCTCAGCAGTAAAGGGGGTCTCCACCGCGCCTTCTGCAGGGGGCCCTTCCTCCTCCATGATGCTGTTAGTGTGAGGCTATTGAACGCCCTGGAACGTATCCTGTTGAAAGAAGAAAGGAGTTATGCTTTAAACGTGTGTACAGGGTTCAACAATAAGGGTTGCCCCATGGAAAGTAAAACACAACTTCACTCGTCAGGCAAGTTAATATAACAACCCACTTGCACGTTCAGACATCGTAACATAAATCATGTTGTTTCTCCTCCCCCCGTGCAAACCACATTAGCGACGCTTATTCAATAACTAAGGTTTGTCTACCAACGGTTATTTTACAAAAAATAAGTTGGTATCAGTTGGCTTGTCACTAACGCTAAACTGGACGAAAGTGTGCTTGCTTGGCTCCAATTGTAGCCACTAGCTAGCTATCGTTCATTTCCGTCTTCTGCACACATTTGGAGACAGTTATTTACAGTCAGATATCGATCACACCCACACTTGACGTTATAACGTGCATACTTTACATGCGAACAATAGGACTAATCGCAAATTAATCTCAAACTATTGACGTTGAGCCTTAACTACCTGCAGATGTTGAGATTTCTTGTCCAGGGTTGTTGTTTTTCGCACAGCCCGACGGACGGCTGTCCTTTCTTTTTCTTCGCCTGAATAGCGGATTCCAAACTGTATGAAGGTACATACCGCCACCTACTGTACAGGAGCGTTAACAACAAATGTTACCCACCATTCATATCGGTGCTTAGACCGGACAAACTGACTTGATCAATTTTTACATCCACAAACCAGCTGTATCAAAGAGCAATATAACAAACTCCATCCAGATATCCGACAATGTGACTGTAACGTCATTGCTTTGCTTCGCCTATAGAATAATGCTAAATCGCGCAACGTTACATAGGAAATTAAACTTGTTCTTTTGATAAAATCGGCGCAAACGGAGTAAATTCCGGCTGTAGAACGAGGTCCATTATTTCTGCTTTTAAATACGTTCAACGATTAAAAAATATGCATATACCGGGTACCTCGGGGTGTGTGTCCGCAAATATACAACATGCATTAATAATTGGTTTGTAATCATTAGTTATGCAGTCCAATCTTTTTACAATTATTAGATACAAATTAACGTATTTATTACATTTTTTGACAATTTCTGTAACGTTACAAAGTTGCTCCAATATGACGGCGCTGTGACCATGCGGAACCAAGTGGACCTGCTGACAACGAGTGACGACATGCTAACGAGTTAGCAGGGTAGCTATCGCTATCTTGTGTGTGCGCGGTGGAGGTGATTTATATATGTTATAGAATAATACTCCATTGTATTTTAGGTAAGCAATCCAAGTAATTAAATTATGCCCAGCAAAAAGAAGAAATACAACGCCAGATTCCCTCCGGTAAGTTTAAACTTCACTGAACCGGTGTTGAGACTAGCAACGTTAGCAGACTGTAAGATGGAAAGCTAACTTGCCAAGCTAGCTTGACTGGGATTCGGCCTGTTTTGTAACCGAGAGAGCTAACTTTACGCAAGCATTTTACCTCTAAAATGTAAATGACATTATTACCAATATACACCAACCTCATTAGTTTAAATGAATTGGCTAACTTACCTTTCAGCCTAGTGTTTGTTATGGTACATTTAAAGCAAGCTAGGTAACTTAGCTAGCTTGCTAGCTAGCGAGTGCACTAACGCTAATTATCGTTGTTTTTAGCATGCCAGGCTAAGGAAAGCTGAAGGTTAAAAATACATCAAACCTGTTATTTGTGGGTGCACATTTTGCAAACTTTTGAGGTTTTAACAGTGCACACACTATAATAAATCCTATCAATCTAACGGGAATGAATTTTTTTTTTTTTAAATGCATGCTATGACATTTTTCTTATAATAGCCCACCGGCGAACGACGATTCAAAAGTGTCTTAACTAACTTCAACGTGACTGTATTTTGGTAACAAGTTAACTTGGTTAACGAGCGGTGGGTTTTGATACATATAAAGCTACCTTGAAGTCTACTGTGTCATTGTATTTACACGAATTCTCACTGTACATACATATACATACTAAAGCTTTTCTCCTTACAGGCAAGGATTAAGAAGATTATGCAGACAGATGAAGAAATAGGCAAAGTGGCTGCAGCAGTACCTGTTATTATTTGTATCCTTCCTGATCATCTGCCTGTGTTTTGAATGCACAGAATGATGTTGAATTGATCAAAATTGTACCATTCATTAAGTCAAGGGACCTCAAACTAATAGCCTGACTGAAAGCTGAAACAATTGCTTGATTCAATCAACAGAAATCAAGATTTTAGTTAGTTATTGTTAAAATCAGCAAAACCTTTGCTGGTTCAGGCTTCTCCAATATGCAGATTGGCTGCTTTTGCTGAATGGGCATTTTGTATTGTTTGATATTTTCTTGACTAATAATCAAAAAAATAATAATGACAGATTAATCGATAATAATACAAACATTAGTCAACCCAAGCCTGACTCTGTGTACAAGTTGTGGATTGGCACTCTATCAGGTAGTATTTCAAATAAAGGACACAGACCTGCTGCATCATTATTTCCTTAGCCAAGACGTCAGCGAGAGCTCTGGAGCTTTTTTTGGAATCATTGCTTACAAAGGCCTGTCATGTCACCCAGTCTAGGAATGCAAAGACAATGACAACATCACATCTGTAAGTTTTCTGTGTTTTTGCCTTGATAAGGAACCTGATCTAAATTACACTGTGTTGAAGTTGGACTTGTGTGGGAGTCACACTCTGCTCCGTTCATTCTCACTGACATACCACGGATGTGAATTCAAGCAGCTGGATAATAACAGAAAATCATATTAAAGTTGTAATTTGATTTTGGATACATATAGCTGGAAAGGTTATATATTAATTTCTTCTGGATTTAGGTAAACTATACCGTATGGTATATTGTGGTCAGTACCCCTGTGAGTTTTAATGTTACTTTCATAGTGATGCTGACTGGATGTTCAGCACATGACCAAATCCCTTGTATCTGAAAGTATTTCTGTCTGTAAGTAAAACACAGGCGCCAGGCGAATCTCACTGTGTCACTCGGACAGACTCACATAGATTCTGTATGACCAAATCATCCCTATGTATCTTTTTTCCGTTTGAAAGGTAACATGTTTTTACTCAGAATGCATGCAAGTCTGCAGAGAACGCAATGCACTGATTTTAAAATTGTTTGTCCACAGAAAGCAGTGTATTGAGCTGGAACAACAGTTTGATTTCTTAAAGGACCTGGTGGCAGCGGTGCCGGACATGCAGGGTGAGGGGGAAGAGAACCACACTGAGGGGGGAGGAGAAAAAGTGCCACGCAGGTATGTCTCTCTCACACACACACACACACACCCCAACATGTTTGTGTAGCACCGTGACTGCAAGGAATTAATTAAAGAGTCAACACTTTAAAGTTGACTCTAGGAAACTCAGATCAGCAAGGTCTTTTTTCACATAAAGGCTAGTCCAGGATAATATGTGTATCACGCAACTTTGTTTGACTCTTTAATCTGGTTTATAGTTTGACTTGTCAACTCAACACTTAGTAATTTCTGATAAGTGCATGCACCCACACTATTACATGGAAGAAATGAATCACTCAACAGGACGACAGTCCTTATATGGACACAAGCAAGGTTACCTCTACCTTTTCCGGGAACAGCTGCTACTGTAAATTTAAATTGACTAAAGCTATTATATATTGTGTATGTATGTATGTGTGTATGTATGTGTGTATGTATATATATATATATATATATATATATATATATATATATATATATATATATATATATATATATATATATATAAATAATAGCATTAGGATATGTATTTCTTATTACGTTTCCATTTTGTGATTGTAGATTTACTACAGAAAAGAAAAACAAGAATAACCTCAATAATTAGTGTGCCCTCCACTAATTATTGAGGATGGTAGAGAAGAAAACGGCAGTATTGACTGTCAGATCATACTGGCTCTGCAGCTAAATTGAAACAGAGGGCTTGGCAGAGAGTATCGTATAAATTAAATAAGTAAGATGACTTCTTTTCACTAAAGATTGTGGCTGATTCGATTGCGATTCAATTTAAAGTGTAAGCTCCTAATATTGAGACGCGTAGTCCCAGCTACAGCTATAGGAATGAGGCTTGTGGAGTCGCAGCTTCTCTGAATATAAATGGCTTAAAGTAAACTCTACCAGCAGTATTGGACACATTATTCCCTGCATCACAATTGTCTCTGTTTATCTAAATGATGCACGTAACGTTTTGTTCCTTTTTTGTTTCTCTACCCCAGGGGTAGAAAACCAGGGTCTGGCCGCAAGAATGGGGGGGCTGGCTCCAAAGGCAAGGACAAGAAGTTGTCGGGCACAGAATCAGAGCAGGAGGTGGGAGATCATTAAATTCAAAATATAATGGAATATCATTCTATTCATTAGTGTTCAGTTCCATTCAAAATGATGCAGTTTAGCGGTCTTATCAGTGCTAGCCGCATGTGTAAAATATATCAGCTGTGGATGAAAGGGAGGCTGGCTGCTGAAAATCGGACATTTTGGCACTGGTGCTTTTTCTTTGGCGATGGCTACAATCCAAAAGTTTCTCTATGCAGGAAAATCCCTGGACTATCTGTCCAATCTGAGTTTTCTGTTGCACGACAAAAACAACTTTTGGACGTTCACATTTAAAACAAATTCCTTCCCGATGTTTTTTTCCCAGCGGCACCGTTGCTCCGTACGGCACTTAGCGCAGCCCAGGACGATTGTGATAGGTTTAAAGAAAGGCCAATAAACCAGAACATGTTTTTCTCCCTTGCCTGAATGCTATGTGGACTAGCCAGACCCTCCTTCGCAGCACTGTGGAGGAAGGTCTGGCAAAGTGGTGACTACACAAAGAATAATCTAATTGACCTCGCTGCAGATTCTAAATAATTTCTGTATGTGTTGGAGGTAAGAAGGCTTACTGGTATGTCTCTTGTGATGGAAACAGGATGACTCTGAAGACAGCGAGACAGAAGGGGACGAGGAGGACGGCTCTCAGTCAAGCACAAATCAGCAGGCTACTTCCAGGTTTCACAGGTACGGGCCCAGACTGGCTGTATTGAGTTACTATATATCCAGATTGTGTCCAGATTAGGGCTGCACGGTTTGAGGAAAATATGCAATAACGATATTATTTATCAGTTAATAAACAGATATTGAAGTGTATTCATTTCTGCATTTCTGCTGCTTCCAGTATTCTGCTAAAATACAACAAATTGCTTGCTGAATTTAAGACAAATGAAAGGAAATAAGTTATAACATTATTTTATTGAACAAATTTAACATTGAATTGAATATGAAAGGCTTCATTAGAAAAAGCGACAGTTGCATTTTGACGTCCAGGTTTCTGCCAATACTTTCTTTCAACTAACTAACTAAAAATCGGAGTGTCTTTCACAACATTTTGCAGCCTTTCGTAATATGGTTATTGTAGTAGATATCACAATGACGATTTAAAAAAAAAAAAAAAAAAAAAACTATATATATTGTGCAGCCCTAGTCCAGATCCACTCAAGAACGTTCCAGTTCACAATGTGCGTCTCAAACGTTGTACACATAGACAAGGGAGGGAATTTGGTTTGGCTTTGTTGCATGCAAATGCTGTCGTCGCTGTCCTGTGAACACCACGTGTGTCCAAAACCTTCAATTGAGCTGAGGAAAATATGCCCCGTTTGCTGCTTTGTGACAATTAATTTTTAAATGTTTACTTAACATCAGAAAAGGCCAGAAAAAAAAACAACATTTAATGCAGTTCATCTGAGAAATCACAAAATATGTAGAAACATGATTTTCACTGGACAATGGAACAATGAAAGTTTGACTTGTAAATGGAATGCATTCAACTCGGGTATAACATTCCCAGCTCCGGCTTCCGATATTTCTGAGGTAAATGGAACACACTATAAATCCTTGTGTAACAGTAGCACAACTAGGGCCATCAAGTCAGGGAACACACTCAGTTATGTGAGTTACAAAATAATAAGGTTGCTAAAATGACCATAAGCTACTCGAAATACCAGACCAAGAGAGGTTCTATAGGCCATAGGTCTGAGTGGATTGAAGCGAGGAACGCTGCGTTTTATTGCTTATTATCTCCACTTTCCATATGTAAGACAAATAATGTGTTATTTGTTCTTTTAAAATCTAAATAATCTCACTTTATATTAACTGGCAAAAAATGCCAGATTTTCCAGTTTGATAAGTTGTTTGTAAATATGGCCACTGGAAGCCCACTGCTGCTAAGAATTAAACCAGGTGTGCTACCTGTTCAGATGGAGTATTCTGGTGGATTACCTTACAGCCAAACACAGAGAGAGGGAGCTGTTTTCCCACTAGAAACAATGTTAAAACATTTTCTGTGTGCCAAATCTACACATTCTCAGGAGGTTTTATGTATATAGTGTTTTTGACACTGGAAAGGGGGCAAAATGTAGTAGACTCAAGAAATAAAATTGATATGCTGTTGCTGCTGGACATGGAGCAGCCTCTCACTACTGGGAAAACCAAAACCATTTTGGATGGTGGTAAAGCAGCTTTAGATTCAGATTAGATTCAACTTTATTGTCATTGCAAGTCGGGACACCAGTACAACAAAATGCAGTTTTCACATCTAACCAGTAGTGTAATCATTAAAGTGCCTTTCCTTTTTATAACAATGCTTAAAAAAAAGATAGAAACACAGAATGCAGTGTGATCATGTTAGTCCATTGTTGAAATATTAATACTAAATGTGCATTCAGCAAAAAAATGCATAGAGTTCTGAGAAATCCGCAAAAACTGGGGAGACGCAGAGCCTTCCGCTGCACTCGCGACGCCATGATACCAGATTAAAGAATCCCATAAGATAACTGTTAGGTCCTTGAAAATACATGTTTATGTCTATTTGTTTTATTGGCAGTAACATTTTAAAGTTTGACTGACACGCAGTTGCACACATTGTATCATTTTCTGTTGGTATAAAATTAAATCTAGATGTTTTTGTATGCTACATACTCTATATTCGTATAGCACTCTTCATATAAGAAATGCAGCACAAAGAGCTTAACGTTAAACAAATTGCACGACATAGACAATGAACAAAACAAACAAACAAATAAAGGAAAGATGAATGTAGAATGCTTAACATGAGATGGGATGTAAAACCCAGTGAATAATAATGAAATAATATCAGTGATGGAGATTTGAATTACTAAAATGAAAACTCGGAACGTACTTTGCCTCGAGTGCACTCCCTCTACTACTCGACACTCAGGTCTCTGCGGTCGGAGAACACAAACTCACCATGGGTCTTTTTTACGACCAAATGGCATTTTTCAGCTACCTCAAAACATCTTCCCTAGAGTGCAACCTCACGTGTGGGTCTTATGTGTGTCCACGCCGTTTTGGGCTTCTTCTTTTTTTCTTTCAATGAATGTAAAATTAGTGTGAGCATCAAAACTTAACCAGCTTTTCCCAATATTTTAGACAAAGATATGGTAATAATAATGGTTCAACATTTATGTATTATTATTTTTAATTAAAAAAAGTCACATTTTTACAGTTGTTACAAGGCTTAAGAGCTTTTAGCAATAGCGACGATTCAGTGATAAAGAAATGATTTTGATTTGATTGACTCCTGACACCTGGTTTTACTCCACTGCCTGTACTCCCACAGCTCAAACGCGCCCCCAGTACATGCACATGGGCAGCATGGCTCCCGCACAGCCCCAGGGCGGCATGGCCTTCGCCCCCCACCCCTCCATGATTAGCGTCATACCACCTCCCCCAGCCCCCGATCCGCACCAAAACGAGGACGACGACGACGACGAAGACTATGACTCCTAGCTTCCTTCTCCTCTGCTACACACACACACACACACACACACACTCTTTCAACATTATTTTCGGTTTCTTACGTTGTTGTCGCGGCAGCTGCTCTGAGCAGAGGAGGGAAAGACTCTTCAGCGCAGCCTTCTGACAGCAAAGCCCTCAGCAGCTGGCTGGAAGACACAGCGCCGCAGGACAAAGAAAACTGGTTGTATATTACATGTTTTTTGGTTGTTGTTTTTTTTTTGGGTTTTTTAAAGGTTTTATTTTATCCAAGAAGAATTGGAAGAATCCAAGAAGGATGTTTTTTAAAAAGTCAGTCGTTCTATTTTGACTATTAAAAATGGTAGTCGTTGTTGTTTTTTGCCGTGAGCCCTCGCAGACAGGATAGGTGTGGTTTGTGTTTCCTTGTAGCTTTTTCTTTTGGCACTTTTCTTTACTTCCTCAATCCTCTGTAGTAAAAATTGAAGTGAACCAATTAGTCACTCAATGTTGACTGTGGAAAAGAAAAATCTAAGTGGTAGTTAAAGCCTTATTATAGCCTTTGATGCTCATACACATGCAAAACAACAATTGATGAGCTCAGGGCAACAGGAAAGTATTTGGTAGGTGATCAGCACTTGTGGAAGGGAAAGGAGCTCATTGTCTCACCCATGAAGTGTTCTATTACTATGTTATCGATTGGTTATGAAATACTGCTGTTAAGATGTGAGCCCTACTTCCCGGCTTTGGCACAACTTGCTAGTCAGTCCAATTGTCAGGCTGTAACATAAACAAGGAAGCAGGTGTATTTTTACTGTAGGTTAGCTAACTGCAGCTTTTTTGAATTAGTTTATATTTTTTAATTCACGTTTTTATCAAGAGAACTATGAAAAAGTCAACCATATCAGCAGGTTAATGATTATTTTTTTTTAGTTTGTTTGTTGTTCTTGCTGTCAGAGTTTAGGTGCTCTGGCAGATGGACCTTGTACTTTCTATATTTTTTTTTTTTTACGACCATTAAATTTCCCCTGAATTGCCAATCAGAAGTATACTGTGACTCTTGGACCATAACTTTGTTTTTAAAGTTGTTTATCTCCTTTGTCCTCTCTCGTTTTGATTCTGGCCACCCCTCCAATTTTGAGTAACTTTCTCCTTTATCTTTAACATTTTAGATTGTTTTAAATGTATCCAATTAAAAACAGAGATGGGGCTCCCATTTATGTGTCAGTCTTAGTATGAAATGTTTCCAAATGGGCAGTTGAAGTTGACACTGTATTGTAAACTTTTAACATTCTTTTTATTTTGTATGGGTGAAATAAAGTTCATATTTCAATTTGAAAAAAAAAAAAAAAGCAACCCTTGTTTGGGTTTGTTGTTTTCCATATCAGAGATGAACAGCCTGAAATGCTATCCACATCAAGAGAATCTCCTGCTACGTTCATCTTTAAGACAGTTCTTTGTTTACCAGCAGGAAGGACAACATCTGACTCTTGCGGCATTTTCAGGCAAAATATTTTAACATTCTTCCCACTTCATTTTTCAATTTCAAAGACTTGGAACACACCCTTTGTAGTCCTTTCTTGATGCTGTGATCTTTGCATTTTTTGGTTTCTTTACTTCCTGTGTTTGGCAAAAGCTTCCCATGGATGCATCTTGCGTTGATTTGCTGGCCAATGACTCATGCAACCTAAAAGACAAGGGCTGGTATTTATCCACAACATTGCAGCCTCCTCCCGGCATTTAAATCAGATACAAGACGCACAAGACGGTACAGGTTTTACAGAGAGGCGATTGTTACCGTCAAACGCACTACTTTTAAAGTAGCCGGCACGCTTGGCCCTGAGTCCAGCCCCTTTCCTCTTCCTCCTGCCTTATTTGTCGTGTAAATGCTGCCCCCCCACACGCACACACACCACCACCGACCAAGCAACCCTAAGCCGGGGCCGCAATAACAACTGCATCCTTCCTGCACAAGCGTTGACTCAGCGTTGACTGTGTGTGTGTGTGTGTGTGTGTGTGTGTCAGTGTCAGTTTTAGGTGGTTGACATTAGGAGGTTGGTGTCCAAACAAACGGCAGCCATGGGGAAGGAGGAAGGGTAGGGGCAGCCATCAAAGGGCTAACAGAAGGAAGCACACTGTTTCCACACAGCTGCCAGTGGGGCCAAAGGTGGTCCTCTGATTCCCATCCACTCCCATGAAGTTACTGACTTTAAAAGCATTCTGCACTTTTGGAAACCTGAAAGAAATGTGGAAAAAAGGAATTCCTTGACCTTTTTTTTTAAGAATAATAGCCTTTCATTCTATGGCTACTTGAAAAGCACATTACATTATTTCGTGTCTAAGATACATTCCTCATTAGTGACAGGCAACACAAAAAAACTAGGTCTGCAGCCATGCGTTACCTAGACTGTGCTTTGTGCTGAATGTTGACGTCAGCATCACCTTTTTAATATAGTGTGTTAGCATTACAAGATACAGCTGATGGGAATGTCAGTAGCTTTGCAGCTGTTTAGTCATAAACCAAAGTGTCATTTTCAACCTGTTGATGATAAATAAAAAGTTAAGGGATCACCAAAGTCCTCACAATTCATCCTGCGGAGGACTTTAATGTGTTAAACAGATTTTGTGGCGGTCCAATAGAGTTGAGATATTTTAATGTGGACCACAGTCCTAAAGCCACGCTTAAAACTTAAGGCCGCTTCACCACACTTTGAATTGACCCTCGGTACTATATTCAATATACAATAATACAATGTAAAAACAATATAAAAGATCACATATTCTCAGCTCATTCAAAGGTACATACATTTCAGGAGTATCCTAGAACATGTTTACATGCTTGAATGTTCAAAAAACACTTTTTTTTTTCTCCTACCGACCATTGTAGCAGCACCTACATTTATCCTCTGTCTGAAACGCTAAATTTTTACGCCTTTCTCTTTAAGACCCCCATCAGGAAAATCCATGGGAATCCCCTCCAAGGAACCACTGTAATCAAGTTTAGCTGCACTTCAACTGTATAAGTAATTAAAGTAATACAATAAAAAAACAAAATTCCTACTTAAACAAAAAAAACTTAGACCCACTAACATCTGGCTTTTGTTTTTAGTGGGAAAAGTTACAATCAGCATTCAGTCCCAGGATAAATGACTGCAGTACTCTTGGGTACTTATCAGCTCCAGCTTTAAATGGTAGTGATGAAAACATGACCCCCCCCCTACTTTGACCCCTTCTTCTGTTTACTTCCTGTTTTCCTGCATTTTTATGACATCGAACGTGAAATGCCAGGAAAAACATAGAAAGGCATACTTGTCTACTGGCAATGAGAAAGGAGTCTATCGCCTATTTAGTTGGGTTACGTGCGTTGAAAAGACAAACCTGCATGTACACTCTAATTTTGGTGGGAAAAAGGTAGAACGTATAGTGATTACTGAGCAGCTGTCACTGTGTGTTATCCTGACCACACACTAGGTGCATCAAACCAGTGACACTTACCATAATGAGGTGTGGAATAGACTTTATCCTAAAACCATGTCACTAAAACGGAACTTATTAAGTAACTTGCTTATTTTTTGTCAGCAATACATGTTATTTCATGTGTCAATAAAAAAAAGTATTTTTCTCCAAGGGAATTGACACATTGTGTTGTTTTGACATAATTTCAAGTTGCCAGTTGTTATTAGTTGTTATAAAAACTTGGAAATTAGTTGGAGGGACAAATTATTATCCTTATTCCGTTAATAATCCAGAAAGAGTTGTTAAAATTCAAAATAATTTATGCAACTAGTTCACTCGTTATTTTAAGTTGATACAACTAACCACTTTTTACAATGTAACTTGGATCTTTTTTACTTGAAAAGTTTGCATTTATCAGATAATCATTGCCTAATTTCTGCTGTGAAATGCTTGTCAGCGCTGTTTGATGCCTTTCAAAATACTGTAAGGGATATTGTAAAATTCATATTGTCATCTGCTAACACTGTATCTCAAGTTTCACTGTGAAACAAAGAACTGTTGCTTACAGAGCTTTTATTACCTGTTATAAAAGATTGTATATTCATAGTCAAGTATTTCATATCACCTGTTTATACAGTGTAATAACATACAATTACAAACATTGAAAACACATTAATGAGCCACTGTTGCCCTGGGTGACATGTTTCTGTATTGCCATGAACACATTCACTTGTTTATTTTGACCTAATCCCACATACACCTTCCTGCTGCCACAAATACTCACTAGAGCGCCAAAGGTGGATTAATCCGCCGCTGAAAATAGTCCAGAAATAAATGCACTATGTCGTCCTATTTGACTAAAGTTTGTAAAAAAAAAAATATTTACATCTTCAGTAGAAATGCTTTTAATCTTTTACTTAAAAAGGATTTGACTGGTATGGAAGTCTATTTCCACCAAGAAAAGAGAAAAAGAAACAAAAATTATACATGATAATAACATTTTTTTTTTTTAGAAATGCACATGGTCAAGGGTGTAACTTTAGGTTCAACATTGGGGGGGGGTTAAATTATAACTGGGGTGTCAGGGTCGTCCCCCAGGAAAATTTGAGCATCAAACACTTTTTTCCTGCATTCTGGTGACATTTTTCTTCAACAATTTGTGTCTTTTCTGCATGCAAATGTCTTTATTCATATAAATATTATAATTTAATTATTTTATTTGCTGTGTTGTTCAAAACTTTCTGAAGATTGTCCCTTGGAAGAGACTTTTGCCCATCCATCCTATCCGGAAGTTATTTAGTGTGCAGCCTAAAAACTGTGGAATGGTGTCTAGGCTTTATCAGTTCTTGCTGCTCTGCCCTTCCTATTGAGAGGATCTGGACATGTGATTGCCCAGGCCTGGGTATTGATCTCGACTAACATAATGTATGGTCTAACATTCCAGAAGTATCACGCAATCCAGACCATCAGCAGATTCACTATAATTTAATTCATAGGACATATCTCATCCATGTGAAGATGCACCACATTAAAATAATCAACAGCCCTTTATGCAATTTCTGCCCAATAAAAATGTACTGTATTTGCTGGACTTACAGCTGCAAAGAAAATGATTGCAACCCGTTGGAAACCACCTCATGACCTCTCTATATGTGCATGGACCCTTGCCTTCTTGGATGTAGTCTATATGGAACTCTCCACGGCACGCATTCATGCAGCGCCAGGAAGGACCCTGGACACAACATCACCAACTCCTTGAAGTCCGAGCTGTAGCCGTGTGCTACAGCCTTGACCTCAACCTGCGCATGTGATTGGTCCCTTGTCTGTGTGTGTGTGTGTGTGTGTGTGTGTGTCTGTGTCTGTTTCTGAATGTGTTGTTTTGTCTCCTTCCATCCCAGATTTCCTCTCTGTTTTTTTTTCCTCCGGGACGCATTCTAATGTCTCTGTGTATTGTTTGTCTGATATATATATATATATATATATATATATATATTTTTTACCCATCCATATTTCTATTGAGAATCTCAAATTGGAATTATTCTCCTTGGAATTAAACTTTTAAATGAGCTGTATTTGACTTTATCTTAAGTACTACATCTGTATGCAGTAAATCCAACTCCACTTCAGTGAAATTTCAGGAACAGCTCTTCCACCTCGCTCGGGTAAGTAGCCCATCAAACTGCACAAAGAACATTAAACCAGCCATATGCCCAAGGCTTTTAAATGTGTTGCTGGAGGAGAGACTTTTTTTGTTCAAAGTAACACCAGACAAAAGAAAACCCTTCCCCTCACAGAAACCTAACAGCAGCACTATCATTCTTTCCTTGACTATGGGGACATTTTATAGTGAATCCTGTCCTTGAGTATTTGGACTGAATGTCACTAAAGCATATTATCTCAACTGATTCAACAGGAAGCATAGGCATACATTTTTTTTTGGGGGTTACCACCTCGTTACAAGCGCCTTGTTTCCAAGTTGAACAGCTAATCAGATGAATTGGCCGACGGTCGGCTTGGTGTGTCAGGGGCTTTAGGTAATATTTTTTAGTTTTTGATAGCGCAACCATAGGCCTAGGTCTACTCTTTTTTCAATGCAGACTTTTACTTATACTAGATCATTTGTTGGCCTTTTGGCCTGTAATTGATAGGACAGTTGTAGACAGGAGAGGGGAAAGACATGCAGCAAAGAGCCGCAGGTCGGAATCAAACCCTGTGCTGCTGCTGTAAGGGCTGAGCCTTGGTTCAAAAATATTCCTCCTAATGTACATTCTTTTTTTATTTAAATAATAATTGTATTAATTCAGGACAATGCACATTGATGAACAAGCACAGCAGTACACGTAAATGTGCCAGATTGTAACCCGAGGGCTATATCCATCTGCAGTCCAATAGGCAGGTTGGCGTTACAGTAAAAAAGTTCCATTTGGGTCAGGGGTATACTGTACTGTAGGGGGGGGGGGGTGTCTTCCCAAGGGAAGTTTTGAGCATCAAGGACTTCATTTCCTGTATTTGGATACACTTTTATACAACAATTTACGGTGGGAATTCCTTTATTTAGCCTATGTGAAAAAGAAAAACACAGATGACATTTCGAAATATATCAAAAATATAATTGAAGGTATGTTGTTGCGTGTCATTGGGCATTTTTAATTGGGTACATGGGAACCCTGGAGCTTTCTTAGTGGGTATATACTGGGAATACCTAGCTGCGTATCACGTAGACCACACAACTGGTTTGGGTCTCAAAGGTGTGCGTTCGGTTCCGAGTTTTATTTTGACAGTCCCAACCGGATATGTAATGACGTTTTGCGTGCCACTTGACCGTGGGCCTGTCATCTGACTCTTTTCCTGTTGGGAGAGAAAAAGTTTTGAAACCCCACCCTCTCTACTGACTGTAAGCACAGACGTAGAAGTGGTTCGAGGTCCTGACGAGTCAACACTGACTGGCCGAGGAAGAGGAATATGATAAGAAGTTATGATGGAGTTATTGCGCTGTTCTGGATACCGACCGTAACCACGAGACCACCGAGCTGGACCAGGTACCGCGCTCAACTCCCCATTAGGAACTAACGGGATTTGTTTTTACTGCGTGTTTCTCTCTGGAAAGTAAAGTCAAGCAGGGTTGGATAGCTCTTCCTGTTACAAAGTCGGCGGTTCCTACATTTGAGTTAATGTGATAAAGGGCGGCTTATTGTGTGCTTCTGATAACACTGTAAGTATGGATACTCTCGCTCGAAGGGATGCAGGATTTCCGGCGGGAGCGCCGCAAAGTAGCGTTCAGACGCCGTAATTGGAGATTTAGCTAGGTTTACTAATGCGAACGGTTTAGCCCTGAAAACTTGTCGTAAAACACTGGTTGCCTGGACTGAATGCTCCTTTCCTGCTATTCTTCTCCGCTTAGCAGCGCTTCCTGCTTGTGGTGGCCACTGCACTTAATGGCTAAAAATACATTACAAAAAACCCTCCAAATGGACAACTGAATGTGGTGGCGACGGTCATTTGGAATACTGGTATTTTTTTCTACACAACAAGCTTTGGATAGTCTACTTTAATTTTGTGTCCTTACACTTTTAGTTTTTAAAAATCCGAACAACAGGTGGCAGTTTTGAATGAGTGAAGGGAAGAGCTCATTTACCCATGATGAGGTGATTCAAGAGCCTCTTTAAATGCAGGCCAATGTGCTCAAGCACACATCACTTGAACAGAGAGACATTCAGTTTCAGACAGTGTTGCCTTTCTGAGCTTTGAAACCCTTCTCATTATCACACAACAGCAATCTCTCAACTGATTTCTGTGTTTTCAAAGTGGAGAGCTTCGCATGTGATGTCCAGACGAATGAAAGACACTTACCATTCAGTTATATTTGAATACTCCCCTGCAGCCCGCTTGTTGGTCAAGCTCTTGAACACTTTTCACTGGTCCCTGATGAACCTACAAGAAAGACAGGAAAGGGAGCGAGGCGCGATAAAGTACTCCTTTGTACTTTATTTTCAAACCCTTTGGGTGCAAAATCAGATCCAGTCTAAACATCTGCTTGAGGCTCCATGGAGCCACTGAAGAACATATTCAGTCGTGGCCCACTGTCCAACTGGAAAAACTTGGATCAATCACAGAAAGGGAACTTCACCAACCCTGTGTGGACAGCCTTATTCGACTATGAGGCGTCCTGTAAAGATGAGCTCACCTTGCGTAAGGGGGACCTGGTGGAAGTCCTGTCTCTGGACTCTGAGATATCCGGGGATGAGGGCTGGTGGGCGGGTAAAGTCAACAACAAGGTGGGCATCTTCCCATCCAACTACGGCTCCTTCAAGCCCAATGGATATGCGAAGCTTCCAGGTAGCACCGTTGTCGCCGAGCTCAACCCGGCCGTGGTGGGCGAGTTTGAACCCGACGTGCTGGATTTCCGGGACCTGAAGCTCGAGGAGGTCATCGGGGTGGGGGGCTTTGGGAAGGTGTACCGTGGGACATGGCGGGGCCTGCTGGTGGCTGTGAAGGCCGCCCGGCAAGACCCTGACGAGGATATCAGCGTGACGGCGCAGAACGTCAGGCAGGAGGCGCGTTTGTTCGCCATGCTCACTCACCCGAACATCATTGCCCTGAAGGGCGTCTGCCTGCAAGAACCCAACCTGTGCCTCATCATGGAGTACGCCTCGGGTGGGGCGCTGAGCCGGGCACTGGCGGGGCGTCGCATTCCTCCGCACGTCCTGGTCAACTGGGCCGTGCAGATAGCCAGAGGGATGTTGTACCTGCACAGCGAGGCCATCGTCCCCGTCATCCATCGGGATCTCAAGTCCAACAACAGTAAGTTCTTCAATACCATGGGGTATTTCATGTATCTATTTCTACCCATGATTCACCTAAATATTTTGTTAGGTAACCCTAACAACAACAACAACATCATGTCCGTTTACTACACGAAAGCAGAAAATGCAGAAAATATTTAAATGTTTATACTGAGAAAACAGCTAGTTTTTAGAAATGTCTTATGATATATTGTCTCTAGAAGTGTACTTTTGTTTTTGTTAAAGGAGGAAAAGAGATTCTCAATACTATTGTATCTCTATACTTCTAGAATCTCAATAAATGAAAGTCGCAATACAAATCCTATGTATTGTGAAAGAATTGAATTGGGACAAAAGCATGTCTTCCAAGCAGTAATTATGCCAGTGTTATATTGATGAGGATAAAGGACACAGACGTATTTACTGGGCCTTATGTGTGGCAGCATGCCCCATGGCAATGGTAAAACATGGGTTCAAAGCTGCAAAAAAGGCTTTTCTTAGTGTATACAACAAGGCCACATCTAGAACAAAGGCAACCTTTTAACTCCTCAACATACTGGGCCTTTGCTCCAGGAGAATAATTAACTCAAACATGTCATCATTGTCTGGGAAATTGAATGATCTCTCTACGTTTTGCCGTACAGTCCAAGTCATTGTCTTTGGGTGATATATCGGTTTTAATTCATGATCATGACAAAGCATTAAAAGATAAGGTTACAACAACAGATCTTTTTGGGATGGTGTGTGACTCTAAAATGGAGGTCTAAGGCTACAGATATGTAAATATGAGTTGATAGGACAATGTTATGAGGAAATCAAGAGGAGGCATTCCACCTCAGCACCGTCACAACTTACACTTTGGACTTTGATGCTGTCTGGGGGCAGCTGGGAAAGGTCTTGCGTCAGTGTCCTGGGCCCTCATGGCAGACACGTACACATTGAACCTTGTCATTAAAGCTACTCTGCAGAACAAGTGCCTTCTTCAGCTCTAACAGTACTTTTAGTCAACCGAAACACGGAGCCACCTGAATTTTGCAGCAGCCGCCCCTCTTATTATCATTCTTGTTGTGCAGCATATAATCCCCATCGGCTCTGTTGCGGTCCAAAAAGTTTCAAACCATCCTCCGCCCATCCTTTTCTGTTACTGCAGACCCTGATTGCCATTGCACACCAAAATAGAAAGAGATCATGCTTCTTCCTTAACTGGAAATGAGTGACACCGCAAAACATTCAGAACTGTAGTTCCTGAGAATGTTACCGTTGCTAGGAGCATTAGAAGATTAACTCTTTGATTCCCTCTTTGTTCAAAGCAAAGGATTTATATTCAGCATAGCACTTTTCTCTTCTACTTTCAGCATTACCATTTTTTTTCACTTTTGAACGAGCTTCTGTCAGTCTTGCTGATTGACCATCGGCCGTTCCTTTTTCCTTTTTCTCTTCAGCATCTGCTCACACTTTGTTTCACCCTTCATTGAAATTCACTCTTGTGCCATGTTCTTCCCTGGTAAGACCTCTCCGCTGGAAAGAAAGTCTCCTGTAGAGCAAAAAGAAAGTTGAGTTATGTCAATATAGTGTTTGTATATGAGGCAGGCCAACGCAAACACAAGCCCTCTCTCTGTGCGCTGGGAGATCGTATCGCTCTCCTGCCGCTTGTTTTTTTAAAAATTCTTCTGTGAATCTTTGTCCCCTGGCCTGCCCCTACATGTCTCCATACAGCCATGACCCTGTTGTGCCACTGAGCAATATCCTGTTCTGGTGGTGGCTAGGGGGGTTCTGGTTGGGTATGCTGACAGGTCTAACACACAGGTGCAAAAGCATCTCAACATAATAACATTTGAAAGGAAAAATGCACTATAAAATACTGCATTAATCATTACTTAATGCAGCACCGCATTAATGGTTAATTTCGGATTGTGGTGTCAGTTCCTCAGAATAATGGGGCAAGTTCTTCTTTCAAGAGGTGGCATTTATATCAATGATGTAACAGACCATAGTAACACTCAAAATCCGGAATGCATGTGAGCCACGGGTTAATTCCAAAGTATAACCAAAATTAATAGTTTAAAATCAATTTTTACTCTTTAAGCTGTGATCCAAAATCAAATAGCACGATATTTTTGACAAATAAATCAAATCCATCAATGTCGATATTGTGGCAATATTGTAGGGTTGACAGTTGGTGCGTTCACAAAATATTTTCACAATGAGAGTTTTGATAAATAACCATCAGTAATGTTGATATGATGACTAAGTAATAAAACAGCTAGAACAGTCTGGAAGGTTCAGAATGTCTATCACTGCTGTAATGCAGCCTTTAAAACCAGCAAAAGACAACACTTATGCCCTGTCACGATATTTAAAATCTAAGACGATATCTAGCCTCATATATCTGTATCGACATAATATCTTATATTGCCCAGACCTACCCCTAACTCACACGGGAAATCCGTCAAAACCCTTTTTCCGGGCGCCCGGGTAGCTCACCTGGTAGAGTGTGCTCCCCATGTACGGAGGCTTGGTCTTCACCGCGGCGGCTGTGGGTTCAATTCCGACCTGCGGCCCTTTGCTGCATGTTATTTCCCCTCTCTCTTCCCTTCCAGGTCTTAGCTGTCCTGTCAAATAAAGGCCTAAAAATGCCTTTTTCCCAATTGTAGCCCACAGTGGACCAGAATGCAATGGGGGAAAAAATTTGTTCATTACTAGAAAAATACTGATTGTGTACAAGGGAAGGTTGAGAGAAATAGAAAAAGAATAACTCCTTTTATGATAATATTTGCTAAAAGATCACTATTTTACCATCACATCAGCCTAATGTTAACACTAGGTGAAGAAAGTGACCACTAGCACTCAGTGTTACATTTAAATGAAGATTCCCTTTTTTGGCCAGCTGTTACAGTGATGGATTAAGGTGAATAGTCATTAACCCTGAAGAGCTTGTGAACAAGAGCTAAAAGAAGTATCTAATGCCCAGCGGGTCAATTTGGCGTGTTTGGAGGATGCTAATGAAACAGGATCGTTGAAGAAAGTGCATGGTTGGGGCGCTTGGGTCGAAGCCAGAGGCCATAACTGGAATTCCACTGAAAGTAAATACAGAACAGAGAGCAGAGGAACCTCTTTCTCTCACTAATGTGTCCATATATCTGGGGATGAGAGTTTGGGGACTTTTCACATCTTATGCACCAAGTCTGTTTTGAGCAGACTAGGGTTTTTTCTACATGAGGTTTTAGGGATTTGCCACTTTAAAGCCATACAGTTCTGCAGGAAACACTGGTTCTTTTTTATTCCCATTGAAATAAAAAATGCACATGCTCAGAATGCTGCTGTTTTTGTCATTTTGTTTTCACCCCCATTGGCTAACACAGACTCACAGCCAGTGTTTGCAGTTCAAAGCCTCAGACTTTAAACCGCGACCCACATTAGATTTCACGCTAATGGCTTCTTCTTATCTTCAAGCATCAGCACATGTTTTGTGAAACACCTTGCTACCAAAGAAAGCTCAGGCAGAACTGTACTGCTAACCTCAGTTTACAGGTTAGATAGTGAATAACCTTGTCAGCTGTGGCACAATAAACATATTAAAAACCAACTACATACAATTTTATATAACAACATATAAACATTGACATACTGTATCACCTTACAAAGTTATTATGGCTAACATTTTAGCAATCACTTGCTTATTTACATATCCTGCAGATTAGCAACATTAGCATTCATTTTTGCTCACTTGGCAAATGTAAGTCCAAAATTGTAATGTATTCACTCTCTTTTTAGCTCTGGTTTGCTCTACACCAACTCCTGGCAAAGATGTCTGGCTCTTGAGCAGCTAAATGCTCCACTGTGTTCAGCAGCTAGTTGCTAACTTTGTCTGCAGTGTTTGGTCCATGGTTTATATTAAAATCATTATTAGTGCTGCTTTAAAGATCCTAGATGGCCATTTTCAGGTTCATACTTGTATTTTGTGTTTCTACTAGAACATATTTACATGAACGTCCGTTACATTCAAGCCATTGCCAAATGAGTTGCTGTGAAGCTAATTTCAACTCCATATTTTCATGAGCTAAAGAACGAGATCCAGGGTACAAGCAGCCAAATGGGATTCCAGGGTGGGTGGCTGGCATCTTCCTTAGAGATAGGGTGAGAAGCTCAGTCATCTGTGAGGAAATCGGAATAGAGCCGCTGCTCCTTTGAGTCGAAAGTAGCCAGTTGAGGGGGTTTGAGCATCTGATAAAGATGCCCCCTGGACACCTCCCTTGGGAGGTTCCAGACACATCAAGCTGGGAGGAGGCCTCAGGGAAGACCCAGGACTAAGTGGAGAGATTATATCTCCAACCTGGCCTGAGAACGCCTCGGGATCCCCCAGTCAAAGCTGGTTAATGTGGCTTGGTTACTAGCAACTGCGAGATGGGGTGGGGGTGGTGCATGATCAGCGAAGGCTTGCATTATCTGGATGCGCCGACAGTTTTATTGTCATAACTTAGAATTCCTTGTAGGGGGACAGAAACTACACACTATAGCTTTAAGCCCCCCTCCCGAAAAAGCCCAGTCTGCTCTGATTGGTCAGTGTTTCCGGGTCTTCGCATCTGCGCTCTTGGTGTCTCTGCACTGTCATTGCAGCCGGGGAATGACTGTAACTGCACTGTAGTTGCACTTTGAACCATATACAGTATAGTTGTGACATCACAACTGTACAGAAGGCAGGACGGCTCTTTTAGGGGCACTGTTTGTAAATAAGGGCTCTGTGGATTGAACATTTTGATTCTTTCACTGTATTTATACAGCACCTTGATCTGCTTTATAATCAAAAAAGACATCTCTCTTTTCACAATATGGGTCCTTTAAGTTTTCTGTAATTGATATATGAACAAATCTTCTTGCTGCAGTAAAAAATAACCCTTCCTATCAATAGCCCTCAAAAGCTCATTCAGTCAACTGCCATACTGTTACAGTTATCTGCACAAAGCCCTCATAGATGCAAAAACAGCTATAGGCATCACCACACGCCATAAAACTGTGCACAGGCTGTAGTTAGAACTGGTGGGGAAAGTGCCAAGCTAAGCACTTGCTGGGCTGGAACTCACAGGCTGTTTTTGCAGGAAGAAGCCACAGTTAGATCTTGGATCAACATGTCTTTTTTTTTTTTTTTCTTTCCACAAATGGACAAAAATCTGATACATCCTTCTACCAGCATGTTTTCATTCAGGGCCCCCAGTGGTCCACACTGCAGCACACTCAAAGAGTGTGTGTGTGTGTGTGTGTGTGTGTGTGTGTGTGTGTGTGTGTGTGTGTGTGTGTGTGTGTGTGTGTGTGTGTGTGTGTGTGTGTGTGTGTGTGTGTGTGTGTGTGTGTGTGTGTGTGTGTGTGTGTGTGTGTGTGTGTGTGTGTGTGTGTGTGTGTGTGTGTGTGTGTGTGTGTGTGTGTGTGTGTGTGTGTGTGTGTGTTTAGGTATTTTGTGAAGGGAATGGGGGGGGGGATTTTAAACGTGATAAGGTCTGAACATGATTCTGTAGTTTGTTAAGGCAGCCATATAATCATTTAGTGTGCAGTTTAGTTTATTAGTGAGCCAATAACAAAGAGCCCTGAGAGAAAGAACAAGATGTAAATCTTATCTACGGAAGGAAATTTAACGGTTAACATTGACAGTAAGGTTAGACATTTGCTGTCAGTTTGCAAGTTAAATATATTTATGGCTGGTACATTACTTATGTACAGCACTATGTGTGAGAAGGCGATATATACAGTACAGGGTTTCCCTACCTGCTTAGGTGCAGCAATCAAGTCAAATAAATGTTACCAAAATACTTTTCTCACATGTAATGATTGTAGTTGTTCCCCAGTAGGATTCTTTAGCAAGTTTTGTCTTTTAAGCTTTTTGAATGTTAATATTTATTATCAGCTCTAGTATTTCCACCGTTTTAGTTAATGGTCCAAAATGATGCAAAATTGCATTTTTTTATTTTTTTTTATTAAAACATTTTTATATGTTCTAGGCAAAACTGCATTATACAATACATTATGCAGTCTGGGTGTCAGACACCGGGCATTCATTTCAGTCAGCACCAATGGATTCAGTAACTATCACCATTACTCATTATTGGATGACAAAACCCCCCTTGTTTGGGGGAAAAAAACATCTGTCCTTGGTCTGACCAGGTCAGCCTTTATGCCATCATGCACCTGCATATTAAGATTGATAACATTTTCATGACACATAAGAAGATTAAAGTTAAAGTCCAAAAGGCATTGTTCTTCTTGAAGTACAGTATGCATAACTGAATGGAGTTTTTTTAAAGGATACATTATTATTATAATTATTATGTAGTAGTAGTGGTACCGTGATTTCACTGTTTTCTATCACTAAAACATCTGCCCACACATATTGACTTGGCTGAAATGTTTTTAATTTAATAGAAGAAATGGGCAGTTGGCATGCAAATAAATAGCTGCTTTGGCTGGAAAAAACAAGGAAGAAGTTTTCAAAATCAATACTTTGACAACAGAAAATGCTTCTTGATTGACAAGTGATCTCTGGGAAATGCAGTGAAACAACAGTGAACACCAAAAAAGGAAACAAAATGTAAATAAAAATGAGGAACTAGTGCACTGTGATATAAAAAGTCATGTCAGAGTAGTGAGATATTTCAGTAGAGTGAATACATTAAAATATACAATATAGGCTACACCATGACACATTTTGTTTTAGACTCTGAAATAAGTTACCCACTAATACCATGTTTCCACTGTATGGTACGATTGTGCTCAACTTAACCCACTTTTTTTGGTACCAATACGTCTCACTTTTTGTTTTCCACTGCAGATAGTTTAGACATCGTGATGTGCACATGCGCGATAGTCACATCGCAGGACGTTGCGATGTTGATGCTAATCCTTATTTGCTGCTTGATAGTAAACTTTCACTGTTCTCCTTTTACATGATTATTACCATCCGACCCTCCCCCTTTAATACAGGTAGCCATGTGGGCAGCGTGTGTATATGACGTAAGTCTGACGGGGGTTATTGTTAAAATCACCACAGTAGTCGAGAATGATTTATTATTTCCAAATAGAGCTATTTAGGTAATCTTTTAAAAATTACTTTTTCCCTACGTAGGGGGGATTCTCACCTGATCACCATAGCGATGCCACATGAGAACTGCCTTGACATCATCTTCAATGTGACATTTGCTGAAACCTTTCATCGGCACCCAAACAGAGGAACGTCTGCACTTTGTAAATTGTGTAGTGTAGTGCGCAGTTGTGCGCGACTGCCATTTTTTTTAAACCTGGGCCAAGGGAATAAATAAATTGTGGTCGCTATTGGAATTCAATTCTGCAAGTTCTGTCTTGTAACGCACTGTAACAGATTTTTATGTTGGTCCCTTTTGACTGGATCCCTCAGGTGGTCGTAGGAGAAAGGGGAGGAGAGCCCTGTGAGGGAAAGACAGTCAAGGGTAGTGTCAATAAAGCCTTTGGCTGGTGTTTTAAAACGGATGCTCCGTGTACCTTTACTGTTTTCTTATAAAACTTAACTAAGCAAACCTATGAACCGCTGGTTACAGCACTAATAAGAAACTCCCAGGACCTGCAGTCTAGTAGCCCAGCCACAGCAACGTTAAAAACAACCCTCTCAGAACCCAGTGCAGTCCGGTGGTCTGCAGTGTTTTAACTCCACCTTTTAGCATTGGCTTAGCTCGCTTGGAACCTGAACCGAGGTGGTACCAAAAGAAGTACCAGGTACTATCCACAACTTTTGCTAAAGAAAAAGTTGATCCGTAACTTATGTTAGGCCAGCACATACGGGTACTTTGTAAAATGTCGAGGCCGCACCCCGTTTTGCGGATAGAAAACAGAAGCTCCCGTATAAGTCAATGCAATTTAACGTGTGTTTTGAATGCTAGTTTTGACAAATGTGTATAGATTTATTTCTTGTTAATGTTCTTGAATCATATTTTTCTAAATCTATATCTGTTGGAGGATGTTTTTCCTCGCTACAGTCGCACCAAATTCTTGCTTGTGGGAAATTGTTGGGTCTTTGTAAATTATAGTGTGTGGTCTAGACCTACTCTATCTGAAGTGTCTTGAGGTAACTCTTATGATTTGATACTATAAATTAATTGAATAGATGTTGTATTGGTCGCCTACCATATGCAGTAGGGAAACGTCACGTTTGTGCTTTAAAACTTTACTGAATTACTCAACTAGCTTACCACTTTTTCCACAATGAAGAGCATATTTATGCATAGGTTAGTATTTTTATTCAGCAGGACACGTAGCCTCAAATGTCAAGTGTAGCAGAAAATGCAGCACCATGAAGTTACCCAGCCATAAACATGGCTGCACATTCAGCAGCAGTTCGCACATTCGAGGGGTGTCTGGGGTGTCCCGACAGGGACAGGAAAGGGGTCACCAGGGGTAGAGCTCAGCTGTGTTGCTGCTGGCTGAGAGTGAGTGTCATTGGGTGATGAGGCAGACTTGCTGTGTGCAGTTTAGCCAGCTGTCTGGCTACGTCCTTTCCCTAGTGTCCCTAGTGTGTTCTTTAGTTTGGAAAAGACAGACCAGCACAATCCGGACGCTCCCATTGGATTGAAGCAGCACATTAGATTTGGAGATTTAAGAGATTCACACGTGAGTGTGGATGAATTTCAGCAGATTTTTTTGCAGATTTTTGAATTTTGTTTTCATTTCCTCAAGACGAGGTTCCAAGCAGATTTATACTGTGGTGAGTAGGGCTGAACAATTTGGACAAATTGAACATTTGCGATTTTTTTTCTTTTTTTCTCTTTAAAAAGTAGCTGAAGTTCAGTATTTACTATAGCAGATAAAACATGTCCTTAAGCATTATAACACAAGACACCATCAAGCTCTATATTCATATCTATATTATATTAAGGATCAGTACATACTGTAGATATGAATTGCCAGCAGTAATAATTTATTTTAATCAGCATGGAACATTAACCAGTTGTACACAGAACATTTATCACAAAAGCTAAAGTTATAATAAAAAAAACATCAGTGCTTTCCTGTGAACTGAATTTCTGATGAGTTCAATAGCGGTATCTACATATGGCACTTTCTACCGTCATAATATATAAATGAAAAATCCACTGAAAATAGGACATTTCTGTGAATAAACTGTGATATGTAGCATTATTCGAGCATTTATCTTGTGTAAAAACAGTGAATGTAAGAAAAAATACATTTGTTTTAATTAACAAATGTCAGTCCTAGTGTTGAGCTGAAATGTAGATCTAGAAATGTAAAAATTGACCATTCATAGTTATGCTAAGCTAGGCTAACCACATCCTGACACTGTTGGTATTGATCTTCTCATCTCATTCTCTAGAATGAAAGCAAATAAGTATTTTATTAATAAAAAATGTTGAAATTTTTTTTTAATGCCCAACATCATAGTGAACATGACCTAATGACCAATAAGTGCTCAGTGTGAGTTTTTTTGTATTACTATGGTTGCTTTCAGCCATCCTATGCAGTCACACTAATTGTGCTACGACTGCCCCTCTTCTTTCAACTTTTCTATTTCACTTTTACAACTGATTTAAGCGCAGATTTTCCTTGGAAACTTTAGCCTTTTCTACTAGTGCTGTCCTTTACCAAATAAATGATTAGTTGACTAATTCATGATTTTGTCGACCAATCGATTAGTTGATTTAATCGACAGATCTGTTTCTCTCTAACAATGAATCATTCAAAAGCACCACTTTGTGTTTTTTGATCATAAGTAGGGTTTGGTACCGAGACCCAGTGCTAATACTGCACCAATGCCTTAACAACCGGTATCTACCGGACCGGATAGCAATATGGATTTTGGAGCCACTTAAATGCCTGCGCTTCTCTCTGATGCGGGGCAACAGATGCACCGCTGCACACAAAGCTGGTTAACACTTCACTTGACAGCAGGTAACCTTAGCCTACCGTTAGCTAGCAGCTAGTAAACACAGTTAACATGCTGACCACTTAATGGTATTTCAGTGTGGAGGTTTCCAACAGCGGGACGTCCAACAGTCTGCTGCTGCCGCTGTGGGAAAAACAACACATATGTGCATTTACTTTAAACTCGCCTCGCCAGCCTCGTGGTGCATTCAAAGTTATTGTACAGTACCCTTTTCCCCATCTAGTGGTTGTTTTTGTTGTTTACCAGCAATTTACTGGTGAAATAAGTTGTATTATGTTATTGCATGTTTAATAAATCATTTAATTTTGTCCATATGGCCTATGACACTTTAGTTTTGTGCTTCTTTTTGTTTTTTAAATGATCCGTTTCAACAGTATCGCTTTGGTACCAGCATCAAGAAAAAAACAATACCCAACCCTACTTATAAGTTTCTTGGAAATAAGTCAGCATTTATTCAGCATTTAAAAAGCAACCTAAATGACTAATCAACTAAAGAAATCTTTGTCAACTAAGACCAAACCGTCCGATTAATCAACTAAGAGGTCACAGCCCTATGTTCTACTTTCGGCAAATAGCATGCCATTGTTGCTTTCTTCGAGGGACGAAAATCCATATCTCAATTAGAATATTAGAAATTAACAATGAACACTATCCCAGCATTCTTGAGTGAAGTCCAATCAAACTACTGCACTATATTGGATTCAGGTAGAGATTTACAGTCAATGGCCATTGTAATGATACATAACCTATTTAATCAAATTAAACCTGTATGCTGACATGTTAGTTTTAATAAGAAAGTGACCGTGGTCTAATACAGTGTAGCGGCACCATGTAGCCTGTGTCTTCACAAACAGTATGTACTGTAGTTGCAACAGCCCACACAATAACTGCACACCCACGCTTAGTCGTGTGTGTGTGTGTGTGTGTGTGTGTGTGTGTGTGTGTGTGTGTGTGTGTGTGTGTGTGTGTGTGTGTGTGTGTGTGTGTGTGTGTGTGTGTGTGTGTGTGTGTGTGTGTGTGTGTGTGTATGATGATGAGTGAGAGAACAACAACTGCAAGAAAGAAGTAGAAAAAAAAGAAAGAAAAGCAGACACTGGAAGGTCAAAGCAAACAGGAAGTAGAGAGGTTTCCAGAACTCAGGCAAAATGAAATCTATTGTTTTTTCCCCTTCTCCGGACTGAAACCTCATTCTCAGCTCGGCCTCTATCTCACCACACATATCACAAGACAGTTCCTATGTACATGATCAAAAACTTATGTATCTGTTTGTGGAAGGGAAAATGGACACATTTGTTTTGTTTTCAGGAAGGAAACCAACATAAGGAGTGTTGTTCATCACTGTAGTCAAAAAATTATGACTTTGTTGTAGGTGGTATGTTTGTAATGAAGGGGGTACTTAAAAGGCAGGGGGCACCTGGGGAAGTATTTATTTTCTTACAATATGTAGTATGTGTTAGTTTTTCCTTCTTTATTTTTCCCCATTCTCTTTCACTTGTAGTTGCCATATTCCAGTTTCACTTTATTGATAACTTACTATTTTTTCAAATACATACACACACATGCACAGACATTTTAAGTCCCTATAGGAAAACCATATAATATTAAAGCCAAAAAGCACATTTAATGTTAATGTAAGGTCACTACAATCACAGCCAGATTCCAAGAAATATAATAGCCTCTTTCTACTGCAGGAACATTTCCAAGAACCCAGCAATCTTTTTAGCGGTTTAGAAACTTTAACTGCATTTTGAACCTAGTAATCAGGGTCTAAAGGTAGCTCCTTAGCCAACATTCCTTACTCTTTGTACCTGGTTGGCTTTGATCCGTCATATTTACGTCCTGAGAAGTACAGCTAGGTATCTTTTCATTGCCGCTTAAATGCCTGCGCAACAGAAGCACCACTGCATGTGACGGTAGTTAACATTACACAGCAGATAATGTTAGCCTACCTGCTGGCTTTAAATGCTGACCGCAAAGCGCCTAACATGTGTGCAGCTAAATACACCGAGGTGACTAGCTTATCAGACACCATTTCTACTGCCAAAGTTTTCTCAACACTGACAGGACTTCACAGTGCATTCAATTATACCTCGTAAGGTCACGGTCCATTGAAGTGCAACTCAAGAAACTCAAATTTGTGCTGTAAAGTATCTGCCATCTATTGTTTTTTCTTTTTGGTGTTTAACAGAAATTGACTGGTGTAATAAGTTATTGTTATTACATTTAAAATAAATCATTTATTTGGCCTTAGCAATAAACGTTAAGCCGTACCTCAAGGCCGACAACTTTTGTTTCGTTTTGTGCTCTTTTCTTTTTTTAAGTATCAGTTTTGCCACAGTCATGGCACTGGCACAGTTTTAAACGTTTTTTGCACCGGTATTGGGGAAAAAAACAAAAAATGATACCCATCCCTATTCAGAACATCAGCGCTCCCTCCCTTATTACCTTGACCTCAGAACATCAAGCAAGTAATGACCTGTCTTAAGTTTACAAAGAAATGGTGTTAATGAAGGTTACATTTCAACAGCACTGGATTGTTAATAAGTGACCATTTTCAGGACCTCCCAGTACCTGGCAACAGACACTGTGCACAAGGAGTCACGTATAAACCCCCAGTACAAAGTTGTCCAACCATAGTTTTTAAGAAGCAGCCCAACAGTTGATGCAACACATTAGTTATTGACTTAAGTGATAGGATTAGACACAACCTGGAGAGACCTGACAAACCTGATCAACGTTTTCCAACAGCAGAGCACAGAGTGTGTCGTACATTAATCTGGGTCATTGTAAGTGTGTCAACACATTCCACTATGCAGAGGGATATTATAACCATGTACCAATAAAGCGAACATCAGGGATTTCAGGTTTGTTCTAATGGCAGCAACGTGACATGTAGAACCTGAACCAAAACTTTGTCTTTACATACATCAAATGAGTAAAAATGAGTAAAAAACTGCCACCTCAGACCGTGGCCGTGCTTTGTAAACTCACTGACGTTCCTACACTCGGTGAACTCGTTGCGTGCCCCTCAGCTGAGACGAAACTCCAGCGTTAGTTTCATATTCTGCACTGTGATTATGCCCTATCACTCCCTCTCTCACTCTCACTCAATTGGCCGCCTGGTCAGAGGTTGCCAGACTGTCTGTCAGCCTATGGCCGCGTCCCTCCTGGGACAAAGCTCCCGTTCTTCCTGGGGAAAGCCCCCACCCTGCCGGAATTCTTCCTTTCGCCTACGGGTGCAGGGGGAGGTAGAGAGAGCATAGAGGAGGCATGTGGGTATTTAAAAGCCAATACAGTTGTACGAATTTGTCACAATTTGGACTTTTGGTCAGTGTTTACTTTATTTTTCACATCTTCAGGTCTTGTTTTCTGCTTTGAAAAATTAACACAAAATATCAAATTATTTTAGCCACAAGAACAAATAGCCGCTTCATATTCTCCCACACTGATATATCAGTCTTAATACCAGAGATTAGAGGGGGTGAGGAACCATAGCATATCTGAGAAAAATGCGGTGAGAGATGGCGATGGAGCTCCAGCGCTGAATTCTAGAGAAAACATAATTAAGTGAGGTGCAGAGTGAAAAGGCAGAGAGCGGCTTTGTGGAGTTGACTTTTGCATCTGGCATGTTATTGTGACAGGGATGGATGGTTACAGAGTGTCCTGCAGCTGAAAGGTTACGGCCACTATCACTACATGTACTGTATGTTTAGCACCAGCCACATGTCCTCCCAAATGTCCCTGAGCAGGACGTTGACCCTTTACAAGCTTTTGCTCTCGGTATCTTCTCAGAATGTTTGCTAAGCCCTCTTTCGTTACTGTTGCTATGCCTGTCAAGCTTTGCTTTCTCACACCACACCACCACATGCAACTTACAATGATAACGGTGGCAGATTTGCTACTGGAAATTCTTAGCCATTTTTGGAACAATGGGCCCTTGATTTAAGACCGAGGTAGACAAGTGCAGACTTCTCATTTCCACCTGGCAACTATCCATTTAGCCAGCTAAAATGAAAACTGGCAGGTGCCTGGGTAGCTCACCCAGTAGGGCACGCGCCCAGATATAGAGGCTTTGTCCTTGATGCATTGGCCGCAGGTTCAAATCTAACCTGCGACCCTTTGCTGCAAATCCTTCCCCATCTCTCCCCTTTCATATTTAAGCTGTCATATCTAATAAAGCCCTAAAACGCCCCAAAAGAATTCTTTTAAATGACAACTGGCTGGCAGATTTGATCAGGTCTATTTAGCTAGCTAGCTAATTACCGTTGGCTCTATGAGTTGGTTAAAAATACAGTATCCATCAGACTTTGTAATGTTTAATTAATTTATTAATTGTTTATTTAATTTTAATGTGTCTTGTTTAAAAACTAGAATTAGTTTAAGTTGGTGACCTGTGTCTGTGCAAGCACTGCTCGAACATTGTTCCAAAGTAGTCAGCACCAAATTTGAAAGAGATATGACACTCCAAAACAACAAAACCGAAAGGTATACCTGAATCTTTGCGCTCATTTTATGAAGAAAATGGTAAACCACGCAGTTGGTGGCTACATAATACAGTGCTAAAATGGCTAAAACAGCTCAACAACTTACCAATTTGTAGAGACACAGCATTGTTCTTGTATCACAGTAGAGAGCTAGTTAGTCCTAGAAATATAATTATGATATGGAAAATGTGAGAGCGTAGTTATGTCAATTATGTTTTTTATTTCTTCCACACACTACACATGGTAGTTAATAGTATATAACTATTAATAGTATGTAACCCCTTGACCCAATGAAACCTAGTTATTTCATGAAATGCTCTTTGCCCTTTTAAGTAATGCTTAATAATAATTTGGATATCTGCACTGTTATTTGGATCACCTCCAGAATGTAATTCGCCCATGTTACACCTGTCCACCAAGGTTTAAGAAAATGGTGCCAGTAGTTTTTCCTTTTAATCCTGCTGACAAACAAACAAAGCAACAAAGAAACCAAACTGAAACATAACCTTCTTGGGCAGAGTTAATTAAAATTTCCCCCAACACCACCACCCTCCTCCAAACTGTCAGCTTTATGCCTTGGCTTTGCCAGCTATCTGATTTTTCAGATACTCACTTAGCAAGTCTATTCTTTGTCTGCTTTGACTTTCTCGAAATTAGAACGCCACTACGTCTGTAATGATGTCAGAGCAAGTTCTTGGAAACCAATCCACTTGATTTGAAATTTCACAGTCTCATTTTTAAGAGGTTGAACTGATTTTGCTGCATTTCACCCAGCAGTTAAAACATCCAAATAGATCTAGGCCTCTTGTTTGACATGTAAAGAAGGTGGCCAATGTGACTAGTCGGTGTTCGCTCAGGATGACCATGGCTGTACTTTTTGTCAGATAGGTATGTAACATAACTTCAGCCCTGGAATGTACCATAAATCCCTGCCACTGGGATTCTTGCTAAGCCAACTGTTGGATTGAGTTGAGTCAGCCACAGCACCAAACACCGGCTGCTACTGCTGCTGGCAGGAGTCATGTCTGCAACTGACACACTCTTGTTTCTAAACAGCAAACAATGCCAAACAGAGTCCTGTTGCCATGGCGATCTGTCACGGTGTTTTTGTGGTGACATTGTTGGTTTCGCCTCTGTGTCAGGAAGATGTTCTGTTTGGGCAGGACTGATCTAGTCATGATACTTGCCGTTATCCTGTGAAGATGAGGTGGATTTCCTGTTCCATTTGCCACTTTTGTCAACACACATCCACAAAATGTGATACAAGATGAGAGAGATTGCAGATAAAAAAAAAATCCTTTGTATCCTTGTCTTGTATGAGCAAAATACAATTTATATAAGTCCAAGTTTATTAGGTCCAAACCCTTTCCTAAATCCTGAATTCCCACATATGCTGCT
Source organism: Percina caprodes (assembly GCA_013375575.1). Lineage (NCBI taxonomy): Eukaryota > Metazoa > Chordata > Actinopteri > Perciformes > Percidae > Percina > Percina caprodes. Next base: position 6,157,724 of record JABXJD010000011.1, on the reverse strand, counting down.
CATATGCAGAAAGCTGTTTTATGTTAGTGCTGTTTCTATAGCTCCCTATAGAGCATTGAGACCATTAAGGATACGTGGAGTGTTTTCTCTTCTGGTTCCCTCCACAGTACACTGTAGTTATCTTGACAAGACTTCAGTGCACTACTTAAAACTTCTTCAACTTTCCAGTACAAGATGAAGATGTCAGCAGCAGACTTAATGTTATGTGGGTCAGCGGCTGATTTGAACACAGCATGTTGCCACATACCGTCCAGTAAGCAGCTGACTCATGCGGCAGTCGTCGTCAGTTCGATGGTGGTGGTGGCGAGAGGAGGGAGGCTGAGCAGCACTGAACTGTCCGTGCACTCTGCCTTAGCTCAGGAAGTGGAAGAAGAATGTGCTGTGGGTTTGTGCTGAGACTGCTGAAATGCTTTTGTTACTTGTGTGTGTGTGGATTTGCATGTTTGTTTCTATACTTAGTTGCATGTGTGTGTATGCATAGATGAGTGTCGTGGACCCATGTGTGCATGCATGATAGTGGTGGGAATCACCAGAGGCCCCAAGATACGCTGTTATCACAATACAATATTATTGCAATTTTATTTTTTCCAACTTCAAATTATGTCCTCTAGGGAAAACCTGTTTTATCTTAATGGATACATTTCTCTGTGTTCATCTTACTTTATTTTTTTTATTATTCTAATACCAAACGGTTAAAGCGTAACTCCCACCAAAATGCAAATGTCTTTTTGTGAATACACCAAGTCACACCTTTGTTTAAACGCTTAATTAGGACGTAAGCACCACTTTTAAGATTTACCGTAGTTTCGTTTTTTGGTCAAATAGCCTTTTGAATGGGAGTGCTAGGGGCACTACTATGATAGCATTAAAATCACTATTTTTAAAACACTAAGAAGGCTCGACACAACATGACACTTTGCTCCAAGTATCACCAGGGTCTCTACACATGAACTGGAGCATTGAGAACATTGTTTGTGTACACAGAGTTTACTAAAAAGAAAAGTTTTGAACAACTTACTTTAGCTGTTGTTTACGCTGTCCGCCATCTTGCCAGTCAAAAGGTGTCGATATCCGAATGCTAATGAACAGACTCCATAGGAGGAAATGTCATTCTTATATGAGGCTCCTTTTTCAACTACAGGGTCAGTATTGTTTTTCACTAATGACAAAACAACAACTTATCCGTTTATTTATCATTTATATGGAACTAAGCTTTAGGAGCTTTCCATCTTCACTCTCCTCCCTGGTACGTTGCATTCAGAGATCGACTCTTTTTGACTGGTGACATGTCAGTGAGCGGAAACGCCAACACCTAAAGTAAACCTTTCTTTTTAGTAAACTCTGTGTTCACAAACGGTGTTCTCAATGCTCACGTTCATGTGTAGAGCCCCTGGTGAAAGAGTTTGATGTTGTGTCGAGCCTTAGTGTTTTAAAAATAGGGATTTTTGATGCTATCACAGAAGTGCGTACATGTGTTTGTGTGTGAGTGAGTGAGAGTGAGAACCTCACTGTGACAAGACTTCAATAAGTGCGTCTAGCTGTTATCCAAAAAATTTCAAAATAAAACACCCAGGGTTATAGTGATTTTGGCTGTCTTGACTTCTTAGCTGTGTCTAGAGTGAGACAGGCGAACAGTCACACGGAGAGAGACACACACAGTCACAGAGTCGCAAGGAATTTTCACAACACTTACTTGAGTGTGCGTCTGCAAAACCTGTTTGGAGGGCCACATAGCCTTACCCCCACTACCCCTAAAAAAATTTAAATTGGCATATGCAAAGTATAATATATTATTTAATTTGTATTTTTACATTTTTCACGTGTGATCGTCCAACTGTCATAGCACACCCATTTAGCGTACACCTCTGTGTTTGTGTATGTGTTGTTTCAGTGGTGTGTATTCATATGTGCATGCAAGCGTGTCCTTCAACTGTGTATGTATGTGTGTGTGTGTGTGCGTGTGTGTGTGCGCAGAGATTTCTCATACTTTGCTCCTTGTGTGCAGCTGGGTGCATTGCTAAAACTAAAAAAATGTGAGTGTGTCCTGTGTTAAGTGTCCGTGTGTGCATCCGTTTGTGGAATAAGTGCTTTTTTCTGTCATTCTGCGTTCCTAGGCCCGGGCCTAGTCACCGTTCTCTGTGCCCCGTCTTTCTCAATCATATGATAAGGATCGTCATTCAGCACCTCTCTCCGTCTCTGTCCCCTCTGCTCGCTCTATCACAGCACCCCCCTCCCCCCTCCCGTCTGTGTCTATTGCCACGTGACACCTCTTAACCTCAGTTTCCTAAAATAGCGCTCTGCTTGTTGTGCACATTGAACGGCAAGCGGGAGCAACAAAAATTGGCTGCTGAGGATTTTTTGTTTTCTAAGGAAGAGCCCCTCCACCGGCTAATTGGCCGACACCGGCGTCACTTCCTGGAAGTGGGGTGACCGGTGCAGCGAGTGATCGCCCTGGTGGGAATAGGGGTGACTGACTCGGGCTTGTTTTTACCAGACGCTTATTGTTAGGCAGACAAAAAAAGTAGAGTACGGGATCAGGACCTATTGCAATAATTACTCCCCCTCCCCTTCCCCCCCCGGCAATTGACAGAAACAATGACTCAGCCATAGATTGGACAGAAATTGATTTACTGCAAAAAAGGTTAAATGAGCAGGCACTTTCTTTCTCACTGTAGAGTTGTTTTTGTTTTGGCCGTTGGCTACTTTGGCTATTTTATTGTTTGTGCCGCCTTCTCCAGGCAGAAGTGAAAACTTGGACATAGTTAGGTGATTTGTTTCCCCCCCATTAATCTGACTGTTAGAATAAAGCAAGGCTGTTAAGAATGTGAAGTTGAAGCCTCCATTGATTGTCTGTCTTTGCACCTGTCGTTATCTTAAAAGACAGAATGGACTAAATCACACAGGCCTTTGCTGAAGAAGGTGTCTGCATGTGTGCTTTCCTGCAGAACTGAGAAATTGCTGTGCAAATTCATTATGAAAGAACCATATCTCCCATTCCGTTCAACACACACACACACACACACACACACACACACACACACACACACACACACACACACACACAACACAACCTCTTGTGATGCATTCCTTTGTGACGTCAAACTTGCTGCCTCTGGGCTACGGGGCACAGCACAGGATGTCTGAGAGAGAGAGAGTGACAAAGACATAGACAACAAAAAGAGAAAGAGAGAGAGTTGTTCACATGTGTAGTAGAAGATCCATTTAATATTTGTGTGGTTAAAGAAAAGAGAGACTGGAGAAAATACATTTTTCAGTGAAATACACAGTCAATAACAAAAAAAAGGAAAACTGTGCCGAGGCTGGAAAGTCGGAAAGTGACTGCAAATAGCAGGAGTTTACTTCCCTATAATAAGTCAAATTCTTTGCTGCTTCTCCTCCCTGCGTTTGATGGCATGCCTTGTCCTTAGCGATGCCCAGCCTGCCAGCAAAGGGGAAGAGAGGCACTGCTGCCGATCATACTGAGACATGTGACACATAGTCACACCACAGCAACCGACGTCCTCAGCATTATATTCTATTTTCATAGAAACAAAGCCTTCCAAACGCTGCGTGGTTTCATAAGACTGGCTGGTCACCAAAGTGTGTTTACTTATAGGTTATTACATTTTACAGTATATACTTTTCTCATTTTGGACTTCTGTGTTTGCATCTATGTTTAGAGACCCATTCTTGAATATCCGTCAGCCATATCTGATTAAGCCATGCTGCTGCTGTCAGGTGTGACTAGGGCTGGGTACCGAATTCAATGCTTTTTAGGCACTGACCGAATTGCCTCTGATGTATCGAATATTAAAAAATGCCTAGTCCAGGATATAATTAAGTTGATTATAATGATTAATTCTCCTAGAAAGAATAGTAGCCTACTAGGGCTGCACGATATTGGGAAAAAAACTGACAGATGACATAAATAGCTCTATTTGGAAATAATAAATCATTCTCGACTACGGCGGTGATTTTGACTGGGAGTGCATCTACATAGAAGATAAAGATGAAAAAGGATCTTTTCTTATGTGAACCATTCTTTGTTGAACTTTAATGCTTTACAAACACCAAAGCAATTAAGCACTGTGACTAACGTTACTCTTCTGAAGTGATTTTGGAGGGAAATTAGGTAGAAATATGCTTGTTGACTAGCATGACCCCATTGTATTTATATAATACTATCAATCCAGGCTAAAGTGTATGACAATGACAATGAATGTTGTTTCCTCTAAATTTCAGGATGTGGTTGACTAGCGGGGCCAGCTTGTTTGTTTGATAAATTGATCAGACCTGCATGTCACGCGCACTAGCAACAAACTCTGTGTATCCAAGAACAATTAAATTAGTGTAAATGACGTTAGATCAGACACAGAGATTAGATTAATGTTATTGTGGCTCCAAACCGCAACGTTAGTTGAGATGGACCCCTTGTTTCTTTAGGCTAACTATATTAGCTTTAGCCTGGCTGGTAGCACCTTTCCATGGGGGGAAATGGCCGGGAGACATTGTGATTATGTTGCATTAATCAGATGATTTAGTTTGTATTTGCAGTGAACATAAAACATTTGACTACTGTAGCTTCACTGACTACCCAGCGAACTATGCATATCACTGTGTCAGCGGCAGCTGCTGCCTACGGTACTTTTCTACACACGGAGAGCCTCACTTCCCATTACAATAACCCCCGTCAGATTAACGTCACATACACACACTGCCCACATGGCTACCTGTATTAAAGGGGAAGGGTCAGCTGATAATAATCATGTAAAAGGAGTGTCCAAAGTAGTGTCCAAATCAACGAGGTACAGTAAGACATCATCCGCATAGAGCAAAATCTTATGTACTGTGCCTTTAACATTGAAGCCTCTAATCATTGAGGTAGATCTGATGAGCTCGGCAAGAGGCTCAATGGCCAAGGCAAACAGGAGGGGGTTCAGTGGGCGGGTACCACGCTCCAGTGGGAATGGCTCTGAACAGTAGGAGTTAGTAACTACTGCTGCTTTATCTGAATGTTTCCATGGTATGAAAAATGAAACGCCTTTCAACCCTATCAAATGCTTTTAATGAGTCCAAAGATACCACCAGGCCCTGTGCCTTATTCTCACTAGCCAGCTGTATGATATTCAAAAGCCTCCTGATGTTATTAGAAGAGCTCCACCCTTTAATGAAGCCGGTTTGATCAGGTTTTACTAATGTTGATATGAGTGGTTCAAGCCTCAAAGTTAAAACCTTGGCTAAAATCTTCTTGCATCTACATTATTGAGCGAAACTGGCCTGTAGGACGCAGGGTCTTTATTTTTTTCCAGTATCCGACTGATATTGGCTAATGACATTGTTTCAGGTAGATGGTGGACAGTATTCAAACTATAATTATAGGTTCTGGCCAGATATGGAGTGAGCTTGTCTTTAAAAGCCTTAAAAATTCTACCGGCATCCCATCTGGGCCCAGGGATTTTCCTCTGCCCATTAAGGCCAACGCCTCTAATATTTCCTTCTCCTGAATGGGTTTGCCCAGATATTTCTGTTGCTCCTCAGTTAGATTGGGTAATTTAATTTTTAAGAAAAATGTTTTGAGTCCTTCTTTGGTGCTGTCATTGTCAGAGTTATATAATGTCTTGTAGAATGATACAGAAACTGAACTGATATTTTTTCCTTTCAAAACGTCTTTTCCCTCCCGGATCCCTAATCCCTGCTATTGTGTTACAATTTTGTTTCTGATTGAGTCGGCGTGCCAGATATTTACTTGGTTTGTTCCCATATTCGTACAGTTGTTGCCTTTGATAAAATATTGATGTTGAAAATTGAGGTTAGTGCTCCTTCAATGGTTTGTATTTTAATAAGGTTTGTCCTAGTTGGATTAGCTTTATGAGCCGTTTCTGCCTTTTTCAGGTCTGCTTCTAATTAGTTTTGCTTCCGATATGACATAAAGGAAATGATGAATCCTGTAATATAAGCCTTTGCTGATTCCCAAATAGATTCAGGATTTGTGTTGTCATTCACAACAAAAAATAGTTCTATCTATCTATCTATCTATCTATCTATCTATCTATCTATCTATCTATCTATCTATCTATCTATCTATCTATCTATCTATCTATCTATCTATCTATCTATCTTTCTTTCTTTTTATTTCCCTGTCATTAAGTAGATATGTTGGAAATCGCCGCTTTAGCCTGCCTGATGTGGCTTAGCTCAAGACTAATTCCAAATAGACTGGGGCATGTTCATTGATGAATAGATCCTATACTGCATGCTGTCACCTGTCCTCAATAACATTTTTGATAAATAACCATCACTAATGTAGATATAATGACAAAGTGGGTAAAAGCAAATGGTATATTCAGAAAGTGACATCACTTTACTTAATACAGCCTTTTAAAAGCAGGACAAGACAACACTTATGCCATATTATGATTTATTTAATATTTAAAATCTAAGACGACATCTAATCTTGTATCACTCTATATATATATATATATATATATATATATATATATATATATATATATATATATATATATATATATATATATATATATATATATATATATACCCAGCGCTAGTTTATGGGGGTCATCTGATTAAAAAGATTTTTTGGTTGAAAGTAATAGAAATAAATATTCTCTATGTTGACATGAGCAAGTTGAGTGTTAGCTCTTTTCCTTTGGGTTTTGCATGAATCAGATGTCCCAACAAGTAACTGAGTGGGGCTAAAAAAAATTTTTTAGGCCTTTATTTTTATAGGACAGATGAAGACAAAAACACTTGTCAAATTATGGCACAATTTAGAAAGAAAGAGAACAATGCTGTTTTGGACAAAAACTTTGTTCCGAGAGAAATTTTAGGAGCAAAACACTTCAATTTTAGTTCCAACTTTAAGACAGCCCTAATGAAGTAACAACAGACTTTTGAAAGAAAAAGATCATTCAATTTCATTGCATTTTAATCACTCCAAATATTTTCCTAAAATTTTAACAGTCCTCCCTTCTTCTTGTCCTCCCTACTTGTCCTTCCTTCCTGCAGTCCTTCTGGCTCAGCCCATAGAGAATGAATGTATGGAGGGTCTCACTTTGAAGATCACGGACTTCGGCCTGGCGAGAGAATGGCACAAGACCACCAAGATGAGCACGGCCGGCACCTACGCCTGGATGGCCCCCGAGGTCATTAAGTCCTCCACCTTCTCCAAAGGCAGCGACGTCTGGAGGTGAGTGCTTCCGTGTGCACGTTTTGAAAGCTCCGTCTGGGATCTTTATTATAGGTGCAGGTGTGCTTTTATGGTATTTATGTCATCACACAGGGCTTCTGTGGGGTCTTAAAAACATTTTAGGCCTGAAAAAGTCTTAAATTTGTATTGAAAGATTGTGTTCTAGATCTTAAATCATTTTAAATGGGTCTTTCCTATGTCCAGGTAAAACTACCTCTTACCCCTATTTCCCACCTGGTGCATCTGCGCTGTGTTCTGGAGACCCGGTAGCAATCACTGCCATTCAACTCAATGCTTGATAGTCTACCAGCTGTCACGGCCCGATCCCAGAAGCTCTCTGCTCCAGATATTTGGAACCAATATGCATTTATAGTGAACATTTAAATCTTTAGGTCAAAATTAAGATTTTGCAAAATTGCAACACATAAACTTTGTTTAAATGCTTTAAGCAATTATTTAATAATTGAGAACAGATAATCTGCAAACGGCCCGATAATCAGCCAGGGACGATAGTTGGTCTGTCCCTACAAAAAAACACCATATCTTTGTTGTATTGAACATTGCTGCAGCTCCTCTTTTCACCCTGTGTGTTGAGCTCTCTGTTTTAGCTACAGAGTGAGGCATCTCACTTCTGTTCCATCTTTGTTGGTTGTCGCACATGCGCAGTAGCAAGGTAAGGACTACTAGCCAGTCAGAAGCAGAGCAGGGCAGGCCATGACAAGCAAGCTAGTGTGATACAAAATAAACCCACTTTAGCCATGTAACCATGGCTACGGCTCAGCTGTACATGTTGGAACTCAAGTCTGATCCTGAAAACCCAGGCATAACAACCAGACAAGCGTTGCAACCTAGACTGGAGCAAGATGTTTCAGAGTGGTAAGTTATTTAAATGTTAACAAATTAGTCTTTCATACGTAACGTTTTAGTTCTGCATTGTCTCCTGGACATGGCGATACAACTATTTGAACTCTTCGGGCCTCCACCATCTCGGTTTGAGGGCGCGCCACGCTGGCAGCTAGGCTAGCATTCTAATGTGTGTGTTACAAAATGACGCACGTTGGTTTGGCCGTTTGGAGCAGTTGGTGAACAGTTTTTTCTGTTGGAGATGGTAAGTCCCTTTGGGGCTGACTTTGGGCTTTTTACACTTTGTAAACCTATTACATGAACAAAAAAAGATATACAACACAATAATGGAAAGGGAAAAAGCCAAAAAGCATAATATGAGCTCTTTAAAGAGGTATCAAAATGTCAGCATATAAACTGTGGACTTAAGTGATTATCTGCAGCGATTCAGTGAGACTGGACCCGCTGCATGGCTCTGTGGTGAGAAAACAGGATTGAAAAAAGAGGGGTAAAGGGTCAAAGTGCAGAGAAGTGATGGTGGAACATAGAGTGATGGATTGAAGCAAAGACGGCCGCAGCCATGTGATGGCGTCTCTTCAAAGAGCTGCTCTGTGCTTTGTTGTGGGACATCTGTACTGCACACTGTCCCATTGTCTCCAGTATAGACAGAGAAGGAGGCCACACACCAGACCTAACCACAGCCCTTTATCTGGGACTAGCTGTGTGTGTGTGTGTGTGTGTGTGTGTGTGTGTGTGTGTGTGTGTGTGTGTGTGTGTGTGTGTGTGTGTGTGTGTGTGTGTGTGTGTGTGTGTGTGTGTGTGTGTGTGTGTGTGTGTGTGTGTGTGTGTGTGTGTGTGTGTGTGTGTGTGTGTGTGTGTGTGTGTGTGTGTGTGTGTGTGTGTGTGTCCACATCTCCACCGAAAGAGAAGAGTCCCTTGATTATAGTTTGTGGTTTTATAATAACGACTGTGTGATTTGTAAAGAGGGGATTCATGATTCATGGTGGTGTTTAAGTGCCGTATGTGAATTTGCATTTGGAATGAAGCAAGCAGGGCTGCTTTTTTTTTTGCTCAGCAATAAAGGAAAAGATAAATAATGCATTAAAGAAATAATACACATTCATAGCTCTCCTGCATTGTGGTTATAGCAGTTACTCTCATTCTCTGGTTTCATTTTAATCCAGTGGATTTGGCCCATTTAATCCAATTCTTAAATGGTTCCTTGCAGCCCCATACAGAGTTTATGTGGAACCACTTGAGCATGCTGTACCAGAAAACCTTTTTGAAATCGTCCTTGAGATGAACAAAAAAAGGTTTTGGTACTTTTTAAGGAGCAAGAGAGTACATTTTTTTTTAGTACTTTAATGGCTTCAGTGACATCTCGCTGTTTCACACACATATCCTCTCAGTTTCTATCTCCTCGTCTGTCAACAACAAACCCACACAAGCTCATTTTCACAGCAATCACGGCGCAATCTGGAAAACAGTGAAATGAGCAAGGGGCGGGTGTGCAGGCAGCCAACCCTGCACTGAAAATGAAGGGTAATCTTTGTTCTACTATTCTCATCTGTCCACGGGCACTCGTCTCCAAAACTCATCACGCAAAGATGGCTACCGCCTCGGCGAGCAGCGCGCAGCGTTTGTGCACGGTCATAGTGTGTGGAAGTTGTAATTAAAGAACTAAATAAAAAAAGGCTGCGGCCTGCCCTCTCCACTTAGCGAGCCTCCACACTGCGTTCAGTCAGGTCCCGGGCAAAGGCTAATTGACAGTGTGGGAGATCCAAGTCCTGCACCACGCTTCATCTTCTTAGGACACAGGGCTGCTCCCTTTGTGTGGGCTCAAAAGGCGTGTGTGTGTGTGTGTGTGTGCGTGTGTACGTGTGTGTGCGTGCGTGCATGCGTGCGCGTATTTGCATGCATGAGTTCACATTGCTTTGCAAGCGCATGCTTCACCAAGCAACAATATTTCACTGTACAGATGTGTCTTAGTTCTGTACTGTCAGTGCAATGATAAGGAATGAGCAAGGTTTAGTGTGCTGTTCAAAGTAGAAAAAAAATCCTCATGAAATATTTAACCACCGGAGACGACCCAAAGTGTTATCTTTTCATGTCAGTTCAGATTATTCTTTCAAAAGCGCCATCACATGCATTAGTCAACTCTACTTTTGGAAGAAAACACCATCTATTGGTATCTATGCTGCAAATGTGTTGGCATGAGACAACAATATGTGATCAGATTTGGCACATTTCATGTATCGCAACAAAATACAAGACATATTTTGACTGGATTGGTCCAGTTTTAATTCCTCTCCTCCTACCTCCTGTCTAATGGGATTGGTCCAGATGGCTAATTGGTCCAGAATGCCAAAACATTTCTTGCAGTGTTTTGCCTCTCCAAACGTAAGGGTAATGTTGATATCATGCTAGAAATTCCTCACATAAAGATATAGAGCAGTTTTGATGGTGTCAAATGGTTTATCTGTTACACAGACATATGCTTTTTTTTCCTTAAATTGTCCTAATGTCTATGTTTATGAATATATACTACCCGTAACCTAAATTAAAGCATCCAATAAGCTTAAAGGAATAATCTAGAAGATTTTCATTTAAATAAATCTCTGTAAAGGTATTATCTAATGCCGAATGAGGTAACAACATGGTGATTGAGCCTATTGCCCACTGATGAAAACCCATGAACTGGATGTCTGTGGCGGCATTCCTGGGAAAAATCACACACATTTTAACAGTTAATGATGCATTTTCCACACCCAGCAGTGGTGTGGTAGACGGAGCTAACACAACAGACTCACACTTCAACTTGCTTGTGGTTAAAGCAGCGTACTGTTTTTTTTTCTTCCGGTAACTGTCGCTTATCACGGTCAGTATCGCTTTTTCAGGTGCCGCCAAAGAGAACAAAACGGAGATGTTAGAGATTGTAACTTTAAAGATGCACTAATTAATATTTTTTATATTAAAATATGGATCACATTACTATGTGTAAAAGGCTCACTGGGATTGTTTCATAGTTTTACAAACAAAAACTTTTGCAATCACAACAATGGTACCAAAACCAATGCCAATACATTTTATTTTAAGTGAGACAGTGCTAAGATGCTATATACATTTCTACATGTGATGGCGCTAAAACAGAGCGTTTCAGACAGAGGGTGAATACAGTTATATTCAAACAGACAACAAAATAATGTGTTATTTAAACATTAAAGCATGTGAAAATGAACGGGGACCTTTAAATTTGCATTAACAGCTTATTGATATAAAAAAAATCAGTCTCCCATGGCAGTAGTCTAGAAATTAAAACAACTAAGTATATTGATACTGCACAGGTCTAATTTAATATAATACAACAATATACAAAAAATGCTGATAGTGCATTACTGTATGTGTTATGTAATACAGCATGAAGCATGTTCTAGGATATATCCTGTGTCTAATTCTGGAGTATATAGTCTCATGCCTTGATGCTTGTGTTTTTCCCCTCCAGCTATGGTGTTCTACTGTGGGAGCTGCTAACGGGAGAGGCACCCTACAAAGGGATTGATGGACTCGCTGTTGCCTACGGAGTCGCTGTCAACAAGCTCACTCTGCCCATCCCTTCCACGTGCCCCGAACCCTTCGCTCAGCTCATGTCAGGTGAGAACACGTGTTTGGAAATGTAATGGAACGCACTCATCAAACTGTTTTAGGCAATGGTGTTCAGTTCAGTGGTGTGAGATTACTCCTGCGTGAGATCAAATTGGTTTTCTCTACACGCTCTTTCCATTTCCTTAAAGTGGAGTCAAAATTGAGAAAACAAATTCCTGTATGTTGTTAATATCACGGCCGTGGCACGGAGAGGAAGTGTTTTGGTGCTGGAGCCACCTTGTGCAATATACCAATTTATGTTTCTTACTTTTGTTCTGTTTCAAGTTGAAATGATATCTCCTTTATTTATATATATATATATATATATATATATATATATATATATATATATATATATAGAGAGAGAGAGAGAGAGAGAGAGAGAGAGAGAGAGAGAGAGAGAGAGAGAGAGAGAGAGAGAGAGAGAGAGAGAGAGAGAGAGAGAGAGAGATGCATAAAACCACCAAGAGCCACCTCAGAGGATTAATTAATAATCAGATTGTTTTTTTTGATCTGCTTGTACTGCCCAAAGTGTTGCAGCAAATTATGAACAAAAACTCACAGCAAGTTAATTAAGCATAATACTTTGAATTTGCTTGACTCTAGATTATGCTCACACAAGTGCTTGAAATATGTGTAAATAAAGAATTAGAGACATCGCAGGATACCCACTGGACATGAAGTGTAATGAGAGCAGAAACATCCGTCTTAGTAAGTCATTTAACCTGATTTTAAGTCTTCAAATTGTGATTCACACCTATCTTTAGGGTTCATTGGCCTTTTTTCTCCAATACACATCAGTATGTCTAAGGATTATGGTGAACTAGTGAGTTACTTCCTTTTTTCAGGTCCCTCGATTCAAGAAAACGCTAAAAAGAAGTGAAACTGCTGGAAACAAATGTGTTCCACTCAGTACCAGACTAAATGAGCCTTTATTTTTTTCCCCAACATGATCCTGCTTAATAACTATTTTGCTTTGCTTTGGTCCGTCTGCATCAGTGTCACTTTAGAGCAGGAGTGTCACACTTCACTTGGGGCCCGGTTTGTTTCTAGTGTGAAAGCATTGTTTGGATGGTTCGGACTTTTGGACCAAATACAGGAAGCTCTGACGGGCTGTCATCCTGTTGTAAGAGCAGGGAAGCTCCTTAAGGAATAGCTCAGTGTGTACGTGAGAGAGTGAATGACGGTGAATGCACTCAGAGCAGACAGCTGGCTATCTGAGCTGAGAATACATCAGCAGTTTACTTGTTAAGTGGTAGGAAATGTACGGTGTAGGTTTCTGTTTGTCTCTGAATAAACACTGCAGGAAGAAAGTTCCCGTGTCTTGCTTCTCAACATCGCAACAAAACCAAAAGAGCCGTGGTAGCATGGGGAGAGCAGCAGTCAGAGAGGACAGGGAAGCCTGTTTAAAAAACAATAAATTATAAGTATCTGGAGACTCAGCCCATGTATGTAATGACGACAGGACGTAGTTTTGTCGCATATAGATCTTTAGTGCGCTTGCATAACTGCCACAAAAACATTGGGAACAACTTGTGAAAAGTGGAAAAGCGACGGCAAAAGTGACATAAAGTTCAGAAAAAGTAACAAAAACTAGGTGGGAACCTAAATTGGTATGCGGGCCGGATCAAACTGTGCAGGGGGCCAGATAGGCTCGCAGGCCTCGAGTTTGACACGTGCTTTAGAGAGTGTAGTTGTTGAAGTAAAAACTCTGCAAGTGCTGCAGTGTGGACTCTAGTCTATATTGACGACGTTCCATTTACGGGATTTTTCAGGTGCTGCCGGAAATTCCGCTGGATCTTCCTTATTTTCCTCTTTCTTTGCGTTGTAATTCATTTTTTTTTTTTAAAGAATATTTTTGGGGTATTTTTAGGCCTTTATTTCCATAGGACAGATGAAGACATGAAAGGGGAGAGAGAGGGGGAATGACCTGCAGCAAAGGGCCAGAGGTGGGAGTTGAACCTGCGGCCACTGCGTTGAGGAGTAAACCTACATATATGTGCGCCTACTCTGCCAACTGAGCTTAGTAAAGTAAAGAAATGCAATAAACTAGAGCACGTTTTTCTCCCATCCTGGAATGCTGTGTTGACTAGCCAGACCCTCCCCCGCAGCTCTGTGGAGGAAGGTCTGGAAATGCGCGACTATGTGGAATAGGACTCCACAATTAATAAAATTTTAATCACGATCACGATTTAGGCATCCCACGATCAAATTTGAGAGTTTTTTGCAAAGCCCATCTACCGCTCCGTAAACCACTGTCTGATCATGAGCCAGTCAGAGTTGCTCCCTGCACCACGCAGCTTATTTTCTAGATGTAGACAGTCACAGAGGACAGAGTAACGTGAGGAAAATTCAACAAATAGCAGTCGGTCATACAGCGGTCTCAAGGTTGACCAGTTTACCAGTAAATGCAACATTTAGTTTTTCAGACAACAGCAGTGACCAGTGCTAGTTGGTGCTAGTTAGTGTCTGTTAGCTCACAGGGCTCTATGGCGTGAGTAATATTTTTCTTCTAGGTTGCATCCGCTGCCTCTCCACAAACGTAGCAATGTTGTTTATATGGATATGGTTTAATGTTGCGTTGCATGACCCATTTCTTTTGTAAAGCCGTGCCTGTGTTTGGCTCTCTCCTCTTACTCTCCCCGCAGCCCCGCCCCCATTCACTCAAACAGTTACCCCGGCAACAGAGACAGAGCGGCGACAGGGCCGGTGTCTGACATTTGTCCAGTTTTAGTTGTTATTAACACAGCTGTATATTGTTAAGCATGAGAGGCAAACCTGTATTTGTACCAGTGTTTCCGCTGGTAACTCTGCTATTGCGGCGGCTGCGGCAAAAAACACAGAAGTTATTGAATGCAACTAACTTCAGTTCGTAGCGTAATAGCGCGTGAGATGGAGCCTGCTGGACCCATTCACAATGAGTTAGCCGTCACTCTGTGAGTACATCCATCACACTCCCCCTCTCTCCCTAGCTGCTTTAATCAGTTATTGTTGAAAACAAGTAAAGGAGCTTCACAGACATAATTTTTTTTTAAAATATATCCTAGGCTATTTATTTCAGATAATTTTCGTTTACATGTGTTGCAGCTGTATGTATGTACAGCATACAACTTCAACATAAGAGGAATGTAGCACAATATGGATGTGAAAGCAGTTATAAATAGCCTATGTAACTATGAAATTTGTTTTGGTTAAAATCAACAAATAATCGTGATCACAATATTGATTATCATTTGGGCCGTAATCGTGCAGCCCTAAATGTGGGAAGTGGTGTCTAACTGTGTGTGTGTGTGTGTGTGTGTGTGTGTGTGTGTGTGTGTGTGTGTGTGTGTGTGTGTGTGTCTGACAGAGTGCTGGGACCAGGACCCCCACCGCAGACCCAATTTCAGCTCCATCCTGGCCCAGCTGATGGCCCTGGAGCAGCAGGTGAAAGAAGAGATGCCGCAGGAATCCTTCCACTCCCTGCAGGAGGACTGGAAACTAGAGATCCAGGACATGTTTGATGAAATTCGGGCTAAAGAGAAGGTAAGAGGCAGTCAGTGCGTAATTCGGATGCATCCCTGATCCATCCATTTATCTATCCAGGGTTCTCATCCATCTGAGCCAACCATTTGTTAATTGTATGTATTTAATCAAAACAAAACAGTTCAAACTAAGATCATATTTTAATTTATTAAAATTCTATCTCATTTGTGTACAAGGTGCCACACTTACACCTTTACGTTATTATACCTTGAGATCACATAGTAATCTAGGAAACATCAAATCAAATATCAAATTGTCAAGTTGTGTGCCACCTTGTTCATGAAAGTTTTCAATTAGTATGTTAACATGCCCATAATATTCTGGTATTGGACTTGATTCCAAAAAAGATGATATTCATGCTAAACAGGGCTAATGAAAGTGAATATTTCGCCAGTATTCCTCTTTACATGTAGCCGTGCAATATAGGATTTTTGAAAGTTTTCCACCAGTGGCAGACTTCTTCAACCACTCAAACACAGCCTCCCTCTTTCATTCCTTCAAACACCTTGAAAACGTTGGCGTTGCGGTGTTTGCGCATATCCAAAAAACCTGTTGCTATCTTTCATCACGATACGTACAGTGGCTCAGTGGTTAGCACTTCTGCCTCACAGCAAATTGGCACTGCAGAGTCGATCCCTGGTCCGGGCAGGGCCTGTCTGTGTGGAGTTTGCATGTTCTCCCCATGTTTGCGTGGGTTTCCTCCAGGTGCTCCAGTTTCCTCCCACTATAAAGACATGCAAGGTAGGAACTATAATACTATTCCACATATTATAATATTCCACATGTCTTATTCAGAAAATACTATATTTGGAAAAAAAAGCCCCTAGTTGGAATATCTAAACAGAATATGCCATTTATATGACCTGTATCAAATTCGGAATATTGTCATATTCAGAATAATAGTGGAATAATAGTGTGCATGTAAACCTACTCATCACAACCAACCATAGGAGCTAATTTCACTCTGTAAACCTCAGCCCTACAGGACGGTGACCTGCTTCTTTTAACCCCCTTCCTCATCTCTTCCTCCTCCGCCAGGAGCTGCGATGCCGCGAGGAGGAGCTGAAGCGAGCTGCTCTGGAGCAGAAGTCCCACGAAGAGTTCTTGCGGCAGCGCGAGCAGCAGCTGGCCCAGTGGGAGCAGGACGTGTTTGAGCGCGAGCTTAGCCTCCTCATCCTCCACCTGAACCAGAACCAGAACCAGGAGAAGCCCAATGTCAAGAAGAGGAAGGGCACTTTCAAGAAGCACAAGCTTAAGTGCAAGAATGGCGAGAAGATCAGCATGCCTCAAGGTGTGTGTGTGTCTGTGTGTGTCTGTGTGTGTGTGCGTGCGCAATGCAATTTATCACAATTTTAACCGTGTTCACGATTTCGGTTTCGATTTTTGGAGTAAACAATTATTTTGCACATTACGCTTTCCAGATAGAGAATAATTTTGTTTGTTTTTGTATGTTGAAGCGTGAAGGGAAATTTCACAGTTCTAGGTTTTTTCACAGTTAATTTGTTTAACTGTTTCACTGTTTTTTTTAAAGTTAAATACTTGTCACATCTTACCAAAAGATGATGCGTAATCGTGAATTCAGTATTGACACGAAAAATGTGTGATTTTGTTCCATAATCAAGCTGAACTGCATTTGAGGTGTTCTGTCACAAATCAACACCTGGCTGGATTGTGTCAGCCAGCGGTCTTGACGACAAATTCCATTTCAAGGGCCATTACTGCCTCAGCCTCAAGAAGCAACAAAAACAACAACAACAGGCAAAACAACTAAACAGAGCAGATAGGAGGAAGTGAAGGAGAGAGTTTTCTAATGCAACTGTATTGCTGTAACCATTTTGTAGCACGGCTTTGCTGAAGGTCTATCAGGACTGGACCCATGTAAGGCTGATATTTAGAAAAAGAGGCTGCTATTTTCTGCGGTCGTACAATACAATGAAATGGTTTACTTGTATTTCCATCACGAAAAATGTCAAACTTCAACATGTTCCCCTGCCCCTGAAACAGCATTCAGAGCATTGTGACCAACGCTACATCTACACTACTACACATTGGTTTGAAAACAAATATCTTTGCTATGTTTAGGCCTCACATCCGCACTACTCCAGCATTTCCAAGCCCCTAAAACAAAGACATTTGGAAACTAGGGATCGACCTATACTAGTTATTCAAAGCCAATACCGATAATTAGTAGATAATGAAACCAATAACCAATATTTTGAAGTGACATGCATATACAGTGAAAATGAATATCTGGATAATTGGTCTGTTCCTATTGGAAACACTGGTACCCCCTTTTGGTTTGAAATATTCGGGGTTGCTTTGTAGTCTGGACAGGCACAAACGAAAACCATGCACATCGTCAGTCTTATTGGTTAGGTAGCTTACATACCTTTTCATACCAACAGTTCCAGCTCATTGCCAGTCCAAGCTAATAAATCCCTGCTCTTACTTTTCACCGTTGTTGTTCTTTCTCCAAAGTATTTTCTGTATTTTCAACGTACACATTCATAATTTACAACCATAGAGTAACGTCAGACAATGTGCCTTCTGTTTACACCAGCGCACACATGCCCAGTGTATGTGAATGGTCATGTGATACAGTGTGCATGTTCAGACGTGTTAATATGGACGGAGATTAGTTCCGCTACTCGAGCCAAAATTCTCGTGTGAACGGATGTCGTTTTTGTCTCAAAACGCCGCTTAAAAATGGAAAATCTAGTGGTGATGTAGCCTAAAGCTTTGACCCTGTGAAAGGTGGCTCACAGGGCTGATAAAAAACACTAACACTTCTGTTTTCCCTCCTGCTTATGTATCTATCCTCTATTATTACAAAGTCACACAGGTCACATCCAGTGTGTTTCAATGCGTATGTGAGTGAATAATTTTAGGCTGAGCAAGCATGCGTAAATTGTGTGTGTGTGTGTGTGTGTGTGTGTGTGTGTGTGTGTGTGTGTGTGTGTGTGTGTGTGTGTGTGTGTGTGTGTGTGTGTGTGTGTGTGTGTGTGTGTGTGTGTGTGTGTGTGTGTGTGTGTGTGTGTGTGTGTGTGTGTGTGTGTTGTGGTTAGGCCTTTCCCAGCAGCAGCAGGGCGGTGATGGGGTGGTGCTGGGGGGGGGTTGATGAGAGGGGAAAGTGAGCCAACCACGCCTTGTTACTTCCTGTCTGTGGATACACTGCTGGCTGGCCTCTCTGCACTTTACGCCTCTCTCCCTCCCTCATCCCCTCTCGCTCCCTAGTCTGTGTTTTTATTCTGCTCCATATCTGTCCGACTCCCTTTCTTTTTTCCCCTTCCTCTTTTCACCAATATTATTATTATTATCTTTTTTGTCCTTCATCCTGTGTTGCTCTTGCACTTTGTATCCTCTGGAGTACCTTATATATTAAGCTTCATCCCATGCACATAAATAAGAACGTGCTTAGGATGTTCTTATTCAGGATTTAGGATTTAAAGGGTTAATTTGTCACATACGCAAACCTTATGTGCAGTAAAATGCACTGTGGCACACTGGCTGTTGCTGTACTAATGGAGGCTTTGCAGTTGCATTGCAAATGTGGCTCCATCATGGCAGTATAGTGGCTAAATATTCAAAGAAACAAATAGGCTGCCAATAAGTAGATAGCTGAGCATAACTGCTGTGGTATGGCTTTCATTCCAGTTACACTTTTAAGTAAGTGAATATTGTTGTTAAGGAAATATCTTTTCATCTTTCAGTCTTTAAATAATACTATGTACATGAATCAGCTCAGTTAAACTGAACAAAATATTAGCTTTTTTGTTAGCTAGCCAGCAAGCTAGTCCAACAAGCAAGTACTAGCTAATGCTAGTAGCTAATGCTATGGGTACATTAGCAAATTACTCTTATTTTATTCTCTTAATTGATTATTTCTGAATGTGTTGCCTTGAATTTATAACTTAAGCAATTGATTAATGAAGCCATGATGTCAAAGAAAATAATTATTTCATTACCTTAAATTAATAGTTAAATCTACTTCATTCTATTTGTCGGTGCCCTCTTGACACTCTCACTATAGACCACTGCATTTAACAATGCTTTAGGTATTCACAATTTTAAAAATGACATTGAGTCATCATTCATATCCAATTTATATTCAATAAGTAATTCAAGAACATAATGTAGTCACCGTTCATTAAAAGGGAAGGAATTAAGAAAGCTAACGGTACAAATTCCAGATTGAGGGAAGGAAATGGATGTATTGAGAGCACATTCATTTGAGGTATTTGGTCATAATTTGAGTATGTGAATTACTAACTTTAATAAATACTTTTTTCTAGCTTACTACTGTTGCTACATGCTACTGCTAGTAGCAAATTTCTATGGAGTGTCAAAACTTTCAGGAAATTAACCCTCAAATTAGTAAACAAGTTAATCATTTGTCAATTTAGGGAAGTTTGACACATTTTAGGGAATGATCTATTGAAAGCTTCCCTGCTGACACTTCCTGGGCTCTAGCTGTTTATTAGCAATATTAGCTAGTAGCAAGTAGTAGTTGTAGTAACATGCTGTTACAACTAGTAGTTATGCTGGACGACTTAAATACAGCCCAGGAATGAGCCGTGTAACACAAAGCTACTGAAATCTGCTTAGATAGCCAAGTTTTACATAAGGAAACTGCATTTGTTACCCAGGTGAGAACATGTATTACACTGAATTGCCACGGCCATAAACTTTAATACAGACGATTTTAGAGAAATAAGAAAGCTAAAAAAGAATTGCAACCAACTGACAATACACACAACCTATGTGTGTATTTTGGTTGGTGTCTGCCTGCCATCCAGGTGGTCTAACATTTGTCACGTTTGTGTGTTGCAGATTTCATCCATAAGATTACGGTGCAGGCTTCCCCAGGTCTGGAGAAGAGGCGGAACTCTCCGGATTTGGGTTCGGGCTCCTCACCCTCCTTTGGCCCACGCTTCCGTGCAATTCAACGTGAGTGCAGTCATTTTCCCCCTTCGATAGACAAACAGGTGCACATGTTTGTGTGCTTCCAGAGACATTTAGGTCTTGCATGCACACACAGATTCTGTTGCAACATTACTTCTCCCAAATTCTCTCCTTTCATGTGCTCTCAACCACCCACGCATCTTTTTTGTCTTCCCAATGTTTCCCTGTGGGCCCCCTCTTTCTCTCTCTCTTACACACACACACACACACACACACACACACACACACACACACACACACACACACACACTTTTCCCATTTCAACAGTCCAAATATTATCTGACTTCCCCTCAGCGGCTCAGCACTTCTCAGAAGCTATTTTCTCCCCTGCTGCAGTCCTGCTCTGCTCCCCTTGACTGCAGTTTTCCCATCACTACAGAGGGGGGAGCCATTGAGCTGTATTTTCCATGCAGAAAGAGTCCACAGTTTTATATGCATGTAGTGGCTACAGTGCGGTTTACTGAATTAAAAATAAGCAGGGAGGAATTCATTGCTCCAGGAGAAAGGGGTTGAGAAGGCTTGCAGCAGCGGCAGAGATTTACAATACTCTTCTGCTTGTCAGGCTCCTAGAAAAACTCCCCGAGATCGCTTCCCTTCGGAGGGAAATTGTAGCCAGTAGGTCACAGGGCGTCTTAACAAAACCCAAAAGGAAATTTGTGGTGTAGCAACAGGCAATGAAATTACCACCGGGGGTTGACTTAAAAGCACAAATTGCAGTGAAACATTTATCTGTAAAAGTGGGTAGTGAATTTAAAACATCTGCCTGCTTCATTTATTCATCAAATCGAGGGCTGGTTTTCTTTACTTCCTAATGACTTTCCTTAATGAGTATCACTAAGCCATAAGTGTGTCTGTCATTAAAATGTGTTTAGTGGGTATTTATGCTTGCCCTCTCAGTAGCAAGCAGTGAATTATAGCTCAGGCTTCCCAAACTTATTTGTCTAGAGACACTGCCAAATTGATTTGCGTTAGTGCACAGAGTTTTATTCAACAGGATTTTTGTTCTGTTGATACAAATGAGTATAGGCGGGCACAGTGAAACCTATACAATCGTTGCCTAAAAAGTAACTTCACTCATTGTGGTATATTCTAAGGAATGAAATAACAAGATGCATTTGTCAGGGACTGTTTGAAGCATTTTAGCATGACAGTAGGCTGGCTGTATCATATTAGCTGGCAGGTTATGGATATTGCTGTCTTCATCTATCTGTGAGTGCAGGATTAGTTCATGTGCTGCTCTCCTAGTCCTATTTATCATCTAAGTTCCAGTACTTGAGGTAACGAAGTCCCTACATGCAAGTTTTTTTATTACACGGCTTGAATAATTCATTCTGATTGGTCAGTCACAACATTCTGCGGTCTGCTGTTTCTGTAAAACAGACCGTTGCTAATGGACGAAGTTCTGATTGCATGGTTAGTTCACTAACTGGAGAGACCAGGAGAGCTGTGCTCATTGGCGGTAAAGTTAACCGTCCTGACCGGGACACAGGCATTACCAGCGGTTAACCTCTGTATGAGTAGCTGTGTAATAAGCGGTGTAATAGAAATGATAATGAAGAGTGAGCCGGTCATTAGAACCCAGACAGGCTGTTGCAGCGCCACAGCTCTAGGGATGGCAGTGTTGGTCGGCCAGTCAGTCAGCTGGTATCTCAACAACCTTTCAATTAATTGGGATGGAATTTGGCACAGCTATGCATGGTTCCTAGTGATTTTTTTGAGCGAAATTGGTTTGGCCAATACTGTGGTTCATGACCAAAACTATTGACTTTTGACAGTCTCATCAGTACTTTGTGCTTAGTGATAATGTTCCGCTTAAATAAGATAGTGAACATTGTAAACATCTTACCCTCTGAACATCAGCATGCTAGCATTGTCACATGTTGCTTAGTCCATGACGTTCCACCTCCGGGATTGTTCAAGTGCCACCGGAAATTCCGCCAGATGTCCCTCTTTTCGGCCGGGTGTCCGTTACCTTCCGCTTGCTTTGTGTTGGAATTCTAAACTCTGGTGGATTTCTGAGGACTATGGTTACCTGGTCCTCAGATCTCTGCAGGGTAAATCCAGACAGCTAGGTAGACCATCTGTCCAATCTGAGTTTTCTGTTGCACGTACACACGTTTCACCAAATCAAGTTCCTTACCGAGGCTATTTTGCAAAGGCAGCGTGGTTCTGTCCAGTGATTAGCACCGCCCAAGACGAATGTGATTGGTTTGAAGAAATGCCAATAAACCAGAGCATGTTTTTCTCCCATCCCGAAATGCTGTGTGGACTAGACCTTCCTTTGCGTCACTGTGGAGGAAGGTCTGGCAATGTGAGACTACATGTTGCCATACTAACATTAGCTCAAAGCCCCACTGTGCCTCACAGAGCCACGAGCATGGCGGTAAATTCTTCTTCTTGTTGTTTCACACCATATAGAGCTGTAAACGAATGTGAGCTAAGGGGCAACGTTGAGTCCGTCACATGCACACTTAATATAAACATGGGGGCAGATGATGAGCAGA
This sequence comes from Percina caprodes, assembly GCA_013375575.1. NCBI lineage: Eukaryota > Metazoa > Chordata > Actinopteri > Perciformes > Percidae > Percina > Percina caprodes. The sequence goes on along the minus strand of JABXJD010000011.1, from coordinate 6,135,041 downwards.
GGAGCAAATTGTAAAGTATGCCAAATATTACAAATATAAAGAATATTCCACCAACACATGATGACATTAACAGTGAAACATTGCAAAAGAAAAATGTGTTTAAAGAGGAACATGCTCAGGAAGGGGAATGTTTTCAATCCATGGTCTGATTTTGATGAAATTGCAATGCTGACACTATCACCTGCCCTCTGAGCTTGCTTTGAAAATACTGTGTTGGCGAATGATGGGAGGCAAAGTGCATCAGCCATGTATCCAGTGTAGCACAGGCCAAAGAAAAATATTACAACATGTCCATTTGGAGAGCATGTTTACTTTTTTTCATTTCTGAAGCTGATATGACATGAATGAGCGAACTGCCGGAAAAAAAAGCAGCACAGAACTCGTTGAAATAAAACAGTAGGTTTAAAGTTTTCTCTGTGGAATTTGCAGTATATTACAAGAGTGCCCATACAATATTTGTCTCTTCTTTTTGACTAATGTGTCAGGCCTTGTGTTGAGAAGGCTGCATAAGGCTTCTGGAAGGGTGTGATGGAGCCTGTATGTTGGGATGGATTGTGGCAGGAAGTGTGTCTGTGTGCGTGTGAAGGTGTGTGTGAATTGACTTTCACACAATGTTTAAACACTTGGTGCCAGTTGGTGGGTGAGAGTAGCTGGGTGGAGATGTGGTGTCAGAGCCTGGGCAAAGCGTGTGAACGGCAGGTGAAATTCCAAGTTTTATTAGCACTCCGCCGCTCCTCTCATCTTTTTCCCGTGTGACTCTGGCTCCTTCTTCTCACACTTTTTGCTCTGTGGAGCACAAGGTTAACATGTAGACTATATCCATACGATGAGGTGATCTTAACACTGTTTCAGAGTCAAACAGCTTGTGCAGAAAGGGTTTTCCCTTGGTTTGTGTAAGATTTAGGTGCACGTAATTAGTGGGGCGTTTAGGGGTCCTCTCTCAAGAAAATGTTATGTTTTTCAATACAAAAAGAAGCAATTTTAAATTTTTCACATTTAAACCATTATTATTACCATATCAGTCTATAACGTTGGAAAACCTAGAGCTGATGATAAATGAATACATAACATGGTTCCAGCCTGTGGCCTTTTGCTACATGTCATTCCCCCCTATCTAAAGCTATTCTGTTAGAAATAAAGGCCTAAAAAAAATAATCTTTAAATAATAATAATAAAACTTGGGGAAAAACTATAACCATTAGAACTGAGAAAAGTCATTTAGTTAGTTTTGATACTTTGATTTCACATTAATTTGGCTTAGGTCGTCCCCAAAATGGCGTGATTGCTGCTCCTTAGCCTTATAATGGTAGGGAAAACCCTGCTAGCTGTAACCGGAGTCAATTAAAAATCATTGTGTTGGAGATGATTGCAGGGCGCCAGCGATTTATTGGTGAAACCTGCCTTTTTAAAATGCACACCTCATTAGGAAACAGCCAAGCAGTGTGCATACTGATGACATGCACATTGAAAATGTTTCTCTCTTTTTCTCCCCTCGCAGTCAGTCCCAGCGACAACAGCCGGTCGTTTGGTCTGAGCTCGGCCTGGCCCCTAGACGCACCTTCTCATAAACAAACCAATGGAGACCTGAGGTTGGGCCCCCACTGGAGGCCCCAGAGCCCGAAAAGTCCCAAAAGCCCTAAAGTTCTGCGCCTTAGTCCCCAGGAAAGCAGGTAAAGTATGGAAACATTTGAAATCTAGAATTTAATTACACTCAGCCTAATTCTTTACAATGCTTTAATATGTTTGTTTTTTCCCCGTTTTTTTTTCTTCATAATTTCATGTTGCTCTCAGTCTGTCTATGAGGGCCAAGCTGCTGGAGTCAGACAGCAATGAGAGGGGGGAATCCAAGGATGACTTTGAGGAGTACAGACCCGGTGCACCAACCCCTCCCACTGCTCAGAACGGTACCGGCCGCCCTCCATCACCAGCCTAACCGCCAGCCGCATAGCTCTCATTAGCCGCTGTTACAATTCACACTGTCATGACTGAATTATGTATTAACGCAGAATGAATAATAAATGGCTCGTCTCTTTCTCCTTCTCTGTCCTTTTAAAACTTAAAAAAAAATACCTTTCTCTCTCTGCAGGCTCGTCAGTGAAGGACAGCCTGCGGCCTCCTCTACCTCAGCGAGACTCCCTCAGCGAGGACGGGGGTTCCTCCCCAGCTGGCTCTCCCAGGCCCGAGAGGGGTTCCCTCGGGGGCCAAATAAAAGGCACCCACCGGGCCCTACTGGGCAGTGGCTCCCTCCTGGCCTCCATAGGACTAGGACGCTGCCTTGATATTCCCCCAAGGGTGCCCCCCCGAACTAACTTTCCTTCCCTAGAGAACCGCACCCCCTCGGAACTAGAGATCTCCTCCCCCATGCCCCTCATTTCAGACCCTCCCGTGGTGGACGATCTCATCACCTTCTCCACCTCTGAGTTTCTCCCCAGACCGCTTTTGGATCTAGCTCTGCAGTACCAGGAACTGAAGCCCTTGCCCCTGACGCCGCCCCCGCCCAACCCCCGGGAGAGGAGTAGTCACCGGACGTCGCAGGTCCCGCACAGTCCGCAAAGCCCCAGGAGTCCCCCGAGCCCCCCGCGGCACAGCAAGGCCAGCCCAGGGGAATGGACCCCATGTTCCCATTCCACTAACGGGGAGCCGGGCTGTGTGGCCTGGGAGCCTAAAGCTGACAGGAGGAGGAGGTCCAGCCAAGGCCTGCACGCCGCTCAGCTAGGTCAGTCAGATTTTTTACACTGTAAAGAGACACTTTGACAAAGCCATTTAACTACTCAACGGAAGAATTCACGCAATTACGTGTTACTAACCGAAGGTGTGGAGTTTTAAAAAGTGTGTGTTTTCTCCAGTTAGGGTCCAGTACAGGGATGCCAAACTCATTTTAGTTCATGGGCCACATAACCCTAATTTGATCTCAAGTGGGCCAGACGAGTAAACCAGAGGGTCTTTAATGTTTTTTAAACCAAGGACCCCTTAACTGAAAGAGCGACTGAGTACATATATTGTATAAAATTAAGTTGCATATTAAACAGGGCCTACAATAACGTAGGGCGGCCTAAAGCCTCCATACATACCTTTTTAGTGCATAGAATATTAAGCTATTAAAATAATAATTGTTGGAATGGTTTTATAAATCTGTGACACAGTGAATTCTTATTAACTGGATACCTCAGTGACTACCTTACCAATAGGCCAGTAAGCCTATCATCAGTGGGTATTTATATCTGCTAATAATGTTGTTGTTTTTATAAATCAAAAATTAAGAGTTATTTGGAGTCCCCTCTGTGGTGACTCTGAGGACCCTTTATTAAAGATCTCTACAGTAAACCATTCCAGAAAGATCAGAAACTTGATCTGCCTCAGAGTTTCTTGTCAGCTTGATGTTGGCAAATGCAAGTTGCTTCTGCTACTAAGGCCATTGTAGGTAAACAAATAATGAGAAAAAGCTAAAAAAAATGCTAAGTATAATTTGTAAATTTATGAAAAAGGAAAGTTATTAAAGATGTTTTCTGAAATTAAAGAGGTGAATTTGCATTTTGAATACTTAAACACGTAAATACTTCTCTATAGTTTTCACACATTGCAATATCATCCAGTGGGCCTGATTGGACCCTTTGGGCCGGTTCTGTCCCACGGGCCGTAAATTTGACACCCCTGGTCTAGCAAAAGATTCTATCAAGTTGCATTGTGGGACGTGTAGAAATTGCGGTGTTTTGGGAGCATGACCTGTGCTCGGGGCTAAAAGTCAGGATATCTCAGCCTCTGCTACTTTGATTTCTTTTGTTATTATTTGTCTTTTGCAAGTCTCCCTGTTCAAACTACAATCTCTAAAATTGGATTCATGATTAGGTCCATCTGAATTTCCTTCAGAGCGCCAGGCATGTTTTTAGCAGTCCCCACACTGCTTTTACCTTCACCTAATGGACAGCTTCAGCATGACAATGTTCCCTCACAGTTCTTGCAGTTATTGTTGCAACTTTCTGGGAGGCTTTATTGCTGCACAAGCTTTCTCATTTACATCAAAGCTTGTCTGCAGCTATCTGCATATCTCAGGTAACAGCTGGCTCTCGATACTTAACTGCTAATACTTGCTAAGCAAAGCTAGCATCCAATCTTCTGTTGTTTTTCCTCTTTTAAGTTGGAGTATTCTTTCTTTGCAACGTTGAAGATTAATGCAAAACATCCGGGGGCACAGCTGAGGTCATGCAGACAAAAAATGCAGATTAATCCTTAACTTCACCGCCACCACTGTGTCTTCCTGACCACTTGGCTGGAGCTCAGCAGTGTATCTAACACTCCAGCTTCAGCATATTTTCATATGGAGGCATGTCAAATGTAAATGTAAAAGCGTAAATGAAACATGACCAAAAAAAAAAAAATCACATTCAAGAGGGATTAGCATTCATTCCCCCCCTATGTGTAATTCATGTAAGTGTCATGCTAACGTATGATCTGCATATCACTTTCATTTACTGCACAGTACATTCACATGTTGCTGTTTTTTCTTCTATAGACTTCTATGTATTTCTTAGAAGCACTGACACAGTTTAGAGCCGTAATGACAGAGGCGTGGGCATCGGTTGTTTTAAGAGCGAGTGGGCTTTTACGAGGGCTTTAAGAGGCCCCCCGGTAACATTTCACACTCTATATCTGGTCCGTTTGACTCACAAAGCCCTGGATTCTCCACAGAGCGGTTCTTACAGCGCTGCCCCCAGGTACGGAGCAGACATGCCTCGCCTGTTCCGCTGCTAACAACCCTAATCTCACAAACCGCATGCGCTCATTACATTGGGCGCACAGATGAAAAAGCACACATAATTAAACAGCGAGTGTTTTAGCTAAACATCTTATTATGTTTATTGACTGTAATGACTCAGAAGCATAGACAGACTGCCACGAGGTTGCTGGCGGTGAACGTGTGCTTGAAAAAGAGAGATGAATGCAAAGGAGTCCTTCGCTGGAGTTTTGCATGCGCTCTCATGTGAATGCTGATTGCTCTTTCTTTTCCACTGAATAGCCGAGCAGCCTCAAAATGTTGCTGTTGATGTAAATAAAGGCATTTGGCAGACACATCGCATTTGGAAATAGCAATTGTTCATTCAAGCTGATTAATCCGGAGTTTAATCTTCTTGTCAGTGCTCATTTACGCTTGTTGTTGCAGCTCTGTCAACTAGTTACACAGCGGTATGTTTGACTTAATTTAGACTAATTGTGTCAACATTATGTGCTGGTGATTGTTACATTTCTTTTTACAACATTACAGTAATGTAGCACTTTCATGTTTCTGTTTGAATCAATTTCATCTGGGGCGAATGGATGAAAAATAAATGGTTATTATTTATACATCACGTTTTAACGTTAAACACTTAAAGCTACATTTTGTAAGAATTTCTCCCATCTACTGGTGAAATTGTATATGACAACCAACTGAATATTACTTTGTAGCCCCTCCCATTCCAAGAGTATTTTAACTCCTACGGTGGCCGAACGCGGAATTAGCGTCCGTTCATTCGTTTCCACACAGCTGTTCTGGCTGCAGCTGGTCTGTGTTACAACTGCATGACGTGAGTTGTCTGCCAGGGAAATCACAACACATATTACATTTATATTATAAGGTAGACAATCCTTTTTCATCGTTGATGCGAGGAAAAGTATCCTAGACGTCGCTCTAGTGTTATGCACAACCATGCTATGTTCAGCCAAATTTACACTAATAGGCAGAATTACCTTTAGAGAAGAAAGCAGGCAACTTCGGCGTCCCTTTTAAAATCCTTGCTCCTTATGAGCTCTTTCCATCTTGGAAAAGCCACTCCAAAATTAACCTTGGTCTTGTCCTTTCCTTGGCAACTCCGTTACATGTTCTAGAGAATAGGTGTGATGCTCCAGCTGCAACCGGCAGTTGCTGAGTAATATTCTCCCCCTCCCTAGCATTCGTCACGCTGCCCCTGAGTGTAAAAGCGCAAAACGCTGAGGTATGTCCCTCTTTGACTAACGTATTTTACAGATGGTAGTTGAACATGGTAGAGTAAATAGGAGCGAGTCACTCCTATGTATTCTGAATGGCAGATTCTACGCTTACAAGAATACTTTGATTAGTTGGTGGATGTAATTACACATGAATGAGCACATATTTGTGAAACAACAAAGAGGATTAATTCAAAAATGGAGCTTTAAAAAAGGCACAGTGAATCTTTAGGCTTAACTGCTATCATAGTGGCTACCTATAGTAAGCTAATCTTCAATGTGTAAATCATTTCTTCACAAATAGGCCTATTTATCTTTGCTATTAATATGTTGGATTTATGCTAATGTGTATATATATTTAAATTTTTGAACAAAGAAAGGTACAACAAACTTTTTAAATTAACATAATCGGGTGCCCCCTACCCTTACCACTTCCCCTGCACTAACTCTGAGGGCCCCTGTTGAAGCTCTCTGTTCAAGACCATACAACAAAATAGATAAACTATAAACTAAATATTCATATGTATTCATGCATACACTTCTCTCCCCAGCATAGAGAATCTGTCTGGCTGTCATTATACTAGTAGACTGAGTATTTTTAAAGCTTGATCCATTCTAGAGACAGTACTTCAGGAGGCCTCCACTGCTTTGATTTGTAGTTTTGTACTTGAAGTTTGTCTCTCTCTGGTCCATCAGCCTAGTGTAATCCTACACCAAATGGCTGATATGTCCCTTAAATGTTTTTTCTCTTCTTCTTTCTGTTCCTTCCAGTTTTGGACCTGCCCTTGTGCCAAGACACACAGGACTCTGATGACAAGCCTTCAGAGGCCTCCTCTCTCCACCCTAACCCTGCCCTCTGGAGCCCCAAAACCCGCCGGCTGGAGGTCAGCGTCATTCCCCGACCCCGGCCGTCCCCTATCCGCCCCCGCATCGACCCCTGGAGCTTCATTTCGGCTGGTGGCGGGAACTCAGCTGGCGGCCGCAGCCCACACCGCTCGGACGGCAACCCCCTGGGCTACCAGCCCTCCCCTACCAACCCTTTCACCAACTGTGACCCCTTCCCCTCACCGGACTGTGACCCATTCTCCCTGAAGGCTGACCCCTCGTGCGGCTCGGACATGGCCTCCCCCTTCGACCCCTTCTCGGCTCCCTTCGCCACCTCCCGTTCTGCCCCGTGCTCCACTAACGGCTCACCCACGCTGCCCTCGTTCCGTATCGCACCCCTCAACCTGGCAGACTCGCCCCTCATCGACCTGGGCTGGGCGGCCTGCGCCAAGCCCCTGGACAGCACCAAAGAGAGAGCTCACCCCCGTAAGACAATGGGGCTCAAGCCCTTCAAGTCCCCAACGCAACTCAGAGATGATAGGTTCTAAACCTGTGACTTTGGCAAACCCCTGGTTTTTAATCACAGGAACACAGTTCAGTCCTCTTTCCACTACTATGTCCTACATCTAAACAAGGTTTTTGAATCTTTAAAAAAAAAAAAAAAAAAAAAACACCCACTATGGGGAGGTTTCCTCAATGGGAGCCTGCTAACCTAATTGTACGCCAGCCTGCTGCTTTGGAAAGCTGAAAGCCAGTGAAAGGTGGTACATTGGATTGTGGGATAGCTGCCTTTTAAACCAATAGCTGGTGCCCATTTCATTCTCCCGCTCTATCTTGGTTTCTCTATTCCTTTTGAAGGAGCAGAACAAAGATCACTTGTCCCATCTTCAGATTCAATCAGACTGTTCATATCACCTGCTTTCATCCCCCCACCCACCCACCTTTGAAGCATTGTGACAATGCAGAGGTGGATAAGGCGACTTGCACAGCTTCATCTGCCTCTACCTCTCTGCAGACTGAAAGCATAGACAATGGGAAATTGGAGTGCCTTATTTTCGTGAAGCGCTTTTAGTACATACATATACATATAGTATATCTTTTCAAGATTTCTTGAATGGTTTATCTGGTGCTTAGGCAAGATGCTATGAATTTGGCTTAAATTAGCAAATCATCTTAGCATTTCTGTGGAAGAACATGTCATCTGTGTGCGTGTATGTCTAGACTTATTGTTTATGGAAGGCTTACTGTTTTTCTTTTTTTCTTAAACAGCATCTGTCTGTTGCATTATGGGTGAAAGCACTCAGAGTGGATTTTTTAGGCCACATATGAAATCCGAGACAAATCCATGACCCAGACATTCCACTTGGAAGCAGATAAAATTCCAATCACATTCCCCTCTAAATGCCAGGCATTGGACAGATTCATTCATTCCGCTGGCTGGCAGGCAGCACGGCACAGGAAACAGGACGGGGGAGCCCTCTGCATTCCCTTCGTATGCCAAAGAATGCCACTGTGGCAGTGTAAGGGCTGCGGACAAAGAGTATTTGCAAATACATTGTTTTTACCTCCATGGAGTGCCGGACGGGTGGCGTCTGCCATACTGGACATTACAGAGAAAGTTGAGGCAATCACAGATAGTATTTAAACATAATTCTCATATGCTTTTCTGTGGTTATCTTTTTATTATTATTGTGCAGGCTGTCTTACACGTCTGATGCCGCAGGAAGGTAAGACCAAATACCTTTGAGTATTTGCAAATACTACAATACAAGTCTGTATGGAAGCTTCACTGCTGAATACTTTATTTATTTGTACAGTCCACCAGAGTAGCAGTAACCTTGCAAAGCCGGCCCATGATTTTCGGTGTCTTGGACCACACAACACTTCTCTCCTTGACCTGATTGGATTGTTTTCTTGTCGAGAAACTGCAGTTAGCAGAAGGTAAGCTTAGCTTACCATAAAGACTGGAAGTATGAGGAAACAGTTGGCCTGGCTCTGTCTTTCTATAAATCCGCCTTTCAGCTCTTCTCTTACCTGTAAATCACATGTTGTTAGTTTGATAGCAGTGACTTCCTGGAGTTTTATTGTCCCCGTAAGGTGACCAGGTAGCAGTCTTGTATAAAGTACTTCAAATCAAAACTTGAGTAAAAGTAGAAGTTAAAGTCATTTTTTTTGCAATATTACTTGAGTAAACGTCTTAAAGTATCTGATTCAAGTACCAAAAGTAATTTTTTTTTATAATTAATGAACGTAATTATTACAAGGGAAAAAAAAAAAAAAACTTTGATTATGAACTTAATTGTGGCTTCCTTATAGTGAAGCATAATATTTTCTTGTTTTGTGAGGAAGAATTTTTCACTCAAATGTACTAAAACATTTCTTGCAAATACTGCCACAGGTGTGTAATGTTATTTTCACCACTGTAGAGGGGGTCTGTTACGTTGGCGGGAGAGGGTGCAGCAGGTGCTTCCATTATCCTCTTCTTTAGTTTTGGCGCTTGGCAACAAACGGGCATTCTTGTCACCAACTGGAACGGAGCATGCATTACCTTGTCTAATCTAGAAGCAATGATTCGTCAGTCTAACAAACTTCTTCTGATTTTATTTTTGTAGTAACGAAAGATGCTTAGGGCAAATGTATTGGAGCCAGAGTACACATTTTATTTAGGAAATGTAGTGGAGTAAAAGTAAAAGTTAGTAAAATACAGATAAGATTCTACTTAAGTACAGTAAGTTTTGCTACTTTGTTGCATTACAACATTGTCAGGCAGTCAACACATGGAACCCTAAGAAGTCACTTCTCCCAGCTGAGGAATAGCCGAGCATCTAACCCCTGGAAAACCACAACCTTGTCGTGTTTTAAATAGAGCCCGACCGCTAAAGGAGTTTAAAAATCAGTGGAACTTCAAAATATATTACATTTCTAATAAATAAAATGTATAAAAATACAAACTTAAAATATGAGACTTAAAGTCCTTTGAACAATAACCCAATAAAAACAAGGACGTTGTAGAGCGCCCTCTGGTGGACAAACTATACAACGTATACACCGTTTTACATTTATTTTTTTAATATTAATTTATCAGAATCATTTATTTGTCATTATAAATGATTCTGATAAATGAATATTAACTCGCCGTAAATAAAAATCGACCGTATATCGGTCAGGCTCTAGTTTTAAACTTGTTTTTTTGTTGTTGCATGTATCAAACTAACAAGATATAACTTGTTAATTAGTAAACTTCAGGGGGGATTTGTTACCTTTGGACAGAGCCAGGTTAGCCTGTTTCAAGTCTTTATGCTAAACTAAGCCAACCGTCTAAGCGTTGGTGCTGGGTAGCATGTGTTAAAACATTCACTGATTATTAGCATATGTATTCGGGCTCAGTCAACTGACTTGAGCTTGTGAAATTTAGGTTGGCTTTCCAAGACAAGAGTAGCAGGCCTCCTAACTCTTGTTCCTCTCGGTTTATTTAGTTAAAAATCCATCCTAAAACCATTTTAACACCGCTGAAACAATCTAGGTGGATCCTGTGGATAACTGGGACGTCATGTTGAGATATAGCAGAGGAGTTCATCACTGAACAATAATACAGGAAGAAATTAATTATAGAGACGCTGAAATATCCATTTTTCCTCCAACATCAGTCTCAACAGACCAGAATGCACTGGAGCAACAACTTTGCCCTTTCACACTTGGTTTAAAATCATGATCATGTCCAATTGTTCTACATACTAGGCACTTTCTTCTGGGTTGAAATCTTTTTTTTTTTTAATTTTTATTTTTTTATCCAGGAAATGTATGAGAGGCAGGTTGAGGAAAAGTAGCTGCATCACAAAAAAACCTTGGAATGGGTTTGATATCACGGAGAGTATCCAGTAATTTTCATTCAATATTTTTGTAAAGACAGTCAAGTAGATCGCAAGCATGTGGTGTATGAACATAATTGGTGTAGGAGGTCAAGCATGTAAGCAACTGAAAGAGACCCACTTACACACTGCACAAACGTCGTGTTACCCGTCTTACGAGCCGCAAATACCGATTGGCTTAATCACGACACTGTGTCATTGGAGGACAATCACGCCTTTTGTTCTGATGCAGAGTGAAAACCTTGTCTCCAAAGGGTGGGGGAGCTTTGTGATTAGCCTATTAATCCTTCAGACAAACAGAGTAGGCAGATAGTGATAATTAGCCTCTTGATAAGATATTTGGTTAATTAATTTGCTCAGACATTACAAAAATACCCCGCGTCCTCCTCGCAAGGTATATTGAGTTGCTTCCCGCACCAGCTTCACGAGATTTTAAGCCATGGCCTCTTTTTTTATTTCATTTATTTATTTATTTTTTAAATGCATACGGTTTTAATGATGAGTTGAGCTATCTTTTCCTCCCTTTTCTTTCTTTTTCTCTATTGCTACTGGCTTTTTTTCTACGTCCCTCTCCTACCAGGTTGTGTGGGAGAGTTTCTTTTCTTTTCTTTTTTTTCTTTCTTCATACTCCTACTCCTTTGCTTCCCTTCTTGTCTGGAAGGTTTTCTTGAGGGCAGTTTTGTCCTGACACTGCCGAGCATTCAGTTTAGCACAACAGCCAGGTTTCTATCTAGGAAAAAAAGAATCAGCGTTTGTTCCAACAAAGAGTCCATTAACAGATGAACAGAGTGCTCATTTTACAAAGGCTAACCACATTTGTTTGAAATTGATACGGGAGCTTTATTGCATATTTCAATTGCACGTTAATGTGTCTGTTCATCTACTGAACATCCAAGTAATGCTCAACAGTAGGGCTGAGCGATATGGAAAAAAATCAAATATCATTTGGTTACAGGGTAACCTTGGTTCTCTGAGTGAAGAGACTATTCTATTCCGTTCCAATCAATGTTAATCAGTGAGCCAGTGCACACCTGGGCCTTTTATGCCCAAGCATGGTCCACGTAGTGGTGGGTCTTAAAGTGATATCCACGTCCACTGCCCCAGTGGCGCAGTCCCCCGTACATATGGAATATGTAACTCCGTGGAGATATAGTCTCAATATGATAGACAATATTTTTGACCAAATACCTCGATATCAATATTGCGACGCTATTGTAGGGTTGACAATTGGTTCTTTCACAGAATATATACACAATGAGATTTTTGATAAATAACCATCAGTCATGTAGATATAATGACTAAGTGGGTAAAGGCAAATAATAGAACAGTTAGAACAGCTTGGCAACTTCAGAAATGACATAACTTTACTGTAAAAAAAGAAGACATTTGTGCCATATTTCGACATCCAAAATCTAAGACGATATCTAGTCTCAAATCACAATAAGCAAAAAGTTATTAAAGGTCTCAGTAGGCTTCAAAATATTTGACTGTACAATGTGTCGTCCAGCCACATCTAAAGGCAAAGTGTGAATAGCTGTTCTCAATGGCCACAGTTTAAAATGGGGTGAAATGCCTTTTGTCATAGAGAGGGTTGAGACAGGATGAGTTGTATAAATGGGTATCATCGCGCACGTTTTTTGTTTGTTCTTGAATGCATTCGTGGTGTTGCAAGTAGTTGCGTCAAACATGAAAAAAGATAGCTTGAGAACGTTCAAACACTGTCTGCTTTCAGACCTCGGCACACCTGCTGCGTAAAGTCAGATGAAGAATGTCTGGTTTCTGTTTTGGAAAGACCCGGAAATTGTCATATGAACCCTTTGGATTAGAACATCAGAAAGATGGCTCTAAATTCTGTTAGACAAACTGGAAAGCACTTTGATTGTAGCTTTAAACACAAAAAATCTTCTGATTCCAACAACATACTTGCATAGACTAACTGCTGTGTTGTGGATGGCCTTTTTCACACATTGTTAGAATGTACCTGGAGAGTTAAAAAGATTTACCTATAAGGGTCTGGGTCAGGTCTGAATCCTTATAGGTTACTCTCTAATGTTGGCAGAAAAAGCAGCACAAGCTACATCATACAGTAGTTTACTGGTTTCCCTTTAAAATATAGGTGCATTTTGCGTACAAATACCATTAATGCTTGAGATAGAATACGGCCAAAGCTCTGTAAACAGAACAGTGTTGAAGCACTGTTTTTGATCTGACAGCTAAAACAAAGAAATTCACCATTTTGCTTGTCAGAGGTTTGATGTTGTTCTCTGGTCCGATCCAACAACTCACCTTGGACATGAGCACTGTGGATCTTCTTTCCCGGTGTGTAAAAAGTTGTAGGTTTGATCTAGAATGCATGTCTCTCTCAGCAGTGTTCCCTTACCCTCTTTCGCTCGCAAACATTTTCCTATAGACGTGACAAGTGATGTGCTAGTGCCTCAGCTCATCACGTCAACACACAAAGCCGCAGGAGCTATCCTGTGATAGTCATTAAAGCCGGGGTGGCTGTTATTGTCGACAAAGCTCTGAGGAGAAATGATACATGAAGGAAGTTGAGATGATTGAAACATCCGACAGATTATTTCTGCCACAAATTCGGTGCGTGTCAAGTATCCACTTCAACCTGTCACTCATCTGTATGCTCACTCAGTGCCACACTTCAATTCTCCCTCAGACCTGATGCTGAAAAGCCGAGGTGGAAAGAGTGCAAACGTGTTCTACTTAAGTACAAGTACTGTTACTTTGATGAACTTTTACTTAAACCTTGTGTTGTCCTGGATCAAAATAATGTTTTTACATTTTTTTTTCTTTTTTTTCACGTTTTTGGCGTTTATTGCAACGTTTTGGGCATTTTTTTTTTTTTTTTTTTAACTTACCACCAGTGTATTCACCACTAGAACCAACATATTAACACTAGTTTTTCACTTGTGGGGAATTCCTGGTCAATTAACCTCATTTATATGAAATTAAAATATGAAATTTTTGTGTTCGAAAAAAGCAGAAATTATAAATGATTTTGACTAAAAGTTAAGATTAGGGGAATGAAGGTAATGGATAATCACAGATATGTCAAAAGTTTAGTAAGCATAATGCCTAATAGAATAAAACCCCTACCCTTGTGAAGAGTGTTTTATGAAACCATCCATATTATTTTGGGGCAGTTTGGTTGAAAGAAATCAAAATGTCTGATATAGAAACTTTGAAAACGGGTCAAATTGGACGTGAGGACAACAGGAGGGTTAAGTACAAGTCAAATTACCGGTATAAAGACCTACTCAAGTAAAAGTAAAACGCAGCTCATTTAAATGTACTCGGAGTAAAACTTACTTACTTTTTAACATTATATACTTATTTAATATCTCATGCTTATACTTCAATCAGTCTTTTGTGATTTGATAAAAGATGCTTTTGATTTGTTTTTTAGATGCTTTGCCAAAGCAATAAGAGACCTTTTTTTATTTACTTTTTATTACATTTACTAAGTAACTGATGTGATTTTAAATGTAGCAAAGTACAATACTTTTAACAAAACATACTTAAGTAAAAGTACAGATTTTTAAAAACTACTTTAAATATAAAAGTCAAAATTTCACAATTCATACTTTTTTTTTTAAAGTTCAGTAATGGCAACATCTTTCGAGAAGTCAACGAGTAATTGTGATCAATATAATTGTGATTTCAATATGAACCAAAATAATCGTGATTATGATTTTTTTTTTTCATAATCAAGCCCTAACATAAAGAAAATACTGCTATCTCGGCTCTAAATTTGAATCTGACAAAACTTTAGTTTGGTAGCTGAGGGATTGATTGGGACACATTTGTAAAAGTGCTTTGTGGACAGGAATGTCTGATTCTTGGTTTTGGCTGTCAGATTTAGGAACCGTAGCTGCCACTCCTCTCCCCCGAGCTTGACAGCCAGCACTCCCAATAAGAAAGCACTGATGAGTTGTTTGTGACTCTGCTCTGCCATGCATCGCCCCATCCGTCAGAGAAAATCAGCATCCCAAGTACAAACTGACAGGGAAATTGGAAGCAGATTCTCTGCCGGAGAAATATTCTAGCCACAGGTAATCCACTTTCAGCCCGTCCCGTGGCACGGAGCACGCATGATTTGATGATCCTAATTCAAAAGTTCAAGCTCAGACCACTGGCCCTAATCAGTGAGTGGCAAACGGCCAATACCTTACATGAATAAGAGCTAATGAGACTGCACAATGGAGGAAGCCAAGGACCTGACCCTCATCACGCCGAGAGGCTGCGTGTGATCACTGGTTGTGTTATAGAATTTCAGAGGTGAAAAATCAGAGCCATTATCCAGAGGGGGAAAAAAAGTTAGCTACAGTATTCGCTTGGCTTTGTGAAGGGTAACAGTGGAAGGTTGCCTAATTCAACAATCCTTCAGGGTTACACCCACGCTTAAGTCTTTAATTTGGCTTTGTGATCTGTGGGTATGTTTTACATGCATACTAATTATTTCATTTACTCTTATTAGGCCGCAGGTTCAAATTGAATCCAATTGACTACTTTTAACGCTCAAATATAGGGCTGGGCGATATGGAGAAGATCAAATATCACAATTGTATTGGGGCATTTTAGGACTTTATTTGATAGGACAGCCCAGACATGAAAGGGAAGAGAGAGGGGGAATGACATGCAGCAAAGGGCCGCCGTGGCAAAGACCCAACCTCTGCACATGGGCACACACTCCACTAGGTACAGGCGCACATATCATGACATTTTATACCAATTGGTGCATTCACAAAATATTTACAAAATGAGATTTGTGATAAATAATCATCAGTAATGTGGATATAATGACTAAGTGGGTAAAGGCCAATAATAGAACTGCGAGAATAGTCTTGGAAGTTCAGAAAAGTGCATCACTTAACTGTAATGTAGCCTCTAAAAGCAGAAAAAGACTACACTTATGTCATATTATGAAAAATTTAAGACGATATCTTACACATCACAATATCGGTTCACATTGATACATGGCCCAGCCCTACTCGAATAGAACTATCTTAACTCAAAGCAACAGAGTACAGTGTGCATGTAAACCATCTTAAGTGTTTGACTTTAAAGAGGTTGAGTCAGGAAAGACCGTATTTCTTAAATGGCCGCAGCTCAGGTGAAATCATTTTTCCTCTTCTTCATGGTTACTGAGAAAATTGAAGGATTGAGAGGAAAAGCTCCGGCTGAACACGTGTCGCATTTATTTTAGTGATGAAGTCTGACATTGGGCGGCTCAGTGAAGAGTACATTCTGAAACGACAAAATAGATGGCTCTGGCATTTCAGTGGCTTTCACCCCATTTACCTTTGCTACCTTTGCTCGTGTGTGTTCAATTAAGTGGAGGTTACAAATCTACCTGGTTATCACCCCCGTTTCAGTTGTCTCACAGCCAGCCGTCGGCGCCACAGACACATTATTGCTCCCTCTGGCTCGTGTTAACTGAAACACCTGCCTGGGCCCTTTGTTTGGCATTAACAGGCCGAGACCAAGTGATCAAATATGACCTTTCCATTGACTGTACAGGCGTTGGGGCTGTGGACAAAAGCCATGTCTGCGAGAGGCGCTGCCAGGTGCGTAAGCTAATGCTCGCTCTCTCAAAGTGTGAACATTATTCCTAATTCTTTTCAGTCTGTGCGTCCAAGTTCACCATCTGCGTTCCCTTTTTTTTTTCTGTAACAACGAAAACTGGATGAATGGGGGCCACAAAAAATGAGCAACAATTTGTTTCCAAGACCACAGTGACGGATCTTGTAGAAGGCTGATGCTCTGTTTAGCAAAATAAACATGGATTTTATCTATGAGGTTATTAAGTCCAAGACCCACACACTCAGCCAAGGCCCCCCAACCCCCCCTCTTCTCGACAGCCCCATGGCCGTGATTATTGTTCTGCCTCGCTATTGGCACTCAATTACCTTGAGCTTCCTAGAATAGAAGCCGTTCAGTCTGTACATTTCTGTTGCTAGAGTGTTGAATGAGTGTGCCGCAAACCAATTGGTTGAGTAAACAGCCCTGGTGCCTCAAACATGGAGACTGCAAATGATTTATTGTCTCGTCCACATTGTTTGCAGATGAAAGGACTGAAATAGCTGATGATATAATACAATGTCATACTACGTGTCCGGGTGCATGAGCTAGTAATATGAGTACAACCTATTTGACGTCTTCGACTCTTGTTGATTCAGTTACTACATCTTCAACAATATTTTTCACCCACTTTAGTTTTCCCACCTTAAAAATGCTAAGGATATTGCCTACCATTCCATGCTATTTGTATTTTCTTCTCGTAACATTTTTTTTTTAATACCTTTTGGGGGTAAATCTATCAATTTGGATGAAATTGGCCATTGCCCTGCTAGCTAGCCCCATTAGAGTCCAGGCTAGCTCTGTTCTGTCAAAGGTTAGCTACGCTTAAAATAGTAAATGGAACAAATTTGCATGTTCAAGTTTACTAAATTTAAAATTTGGAAAACTGCATGGATTTTGTCCGACTCTGTGTAGACTTATTCGTTACTCAGATTCCAGTGACATGAGTCGGGAAGAATTTACCGGACAAAACAAGGATAGGCAGGTGTAAACTGACAAAAACATATTCCAATTAAGTAAGCAGCAACACGCTTAACGGGCCAATGGTTCCAAATGTCAGCTGTCACATTGGTGTTTAGGATCGTGATACGTAGTATGATGGGACAGATTATTGCTTGGATTAATGTCTTCTAAGGCCCAGATATAATTCAGGGTAAAATATTTGACTAAGGGAGGGTATTTAACAGTAGGTGGTCTCTTTCAGGTGCTCATGAATGGGCTTAAATGATCCACAGAGGCAATTTGAAACGGTCCCCATGACACAGTGGTCAAATCTATTCCACTCACAGCATCACAGTACTGTAAAATGCTTTTCTTTCTGACCTTCCTACCAGCCAGTCTAAGGACATACACAAAACTTCTGCACGGGGGAGTGGATATTTATAAATGGCCATCTTGTTACACACTGGATCAAAGCTATTTCTCTTTTGAGATGGCCATGGACGCGGTCTACATTAGGATGACGGATCGATTGCTTAATACGAACAAAACGTTGTATAGGTTTTCACTGGAGTATTTAAGATGTTTTGTATGGGTGCTTCACATGGGGCGGATTAACTTTTACATTCCAGTTCTTCAATTTGACCAAATCTCTATCAAAATGACTGTACAAGCCTCAGTATTTGTGTGTAGCAGAAAATTTGAGAGAATTGCCTGATAGAGCTTGAAATCCGGTTCTTTGTGTGTACATTGCAGCAAAATCCCAAACCTAAAATCTCAGTCTAATGTCTCCTTGGGGCACCCATACTGAATTTGTATGTGCATAAAACTGCTAGATAGAGATGAGGATTGTGTCGCTACCTTAAGTAGTAGACAAGGTTGACCTCCTCTTTGTCTTTGTATTGATTTGCTTTTATTGTAAGTGTTCCAGATTCATTTCCATGTCTATTTTGTGTTTTATTACAACCTAGGCGATGTGATAACAATTGTTGCATTGCCCTTGCAGCCATTTTTACATCTTTCTCAGAACTGTCTCTGCTCACGCGAGTTCAAGGTTTTGCGGTCGTTGGGCTTTGGATATTTTGTTATTGTTGCATTTTTGTGAAATCTCGCACTGGGCTGGGCCTAATCAACTGTTTTCATTGTTGTATGTCAAGAGGACTATTTCTGTATACTGTATGTGAAAAATGTTTTTATTTCTCTTGACTATTATCTCTTGACTGTTTTAACCTGTGGAAAAACAAAAACAAAGGAAAAGCTCAAGAAGAGATGAGACCAAATAAAATGTAACACTCCTGACTGGTTTGTGACTTCATTCATATTATAGAAAAAAGGTTCTCAGTCAATCCCAAAACTTGAAAAGGAAATTTTCTTTGTTTTTTTAACCAGTAAGACTGATTGTATTGGTGTAATAATATTTGATAAGTGTCATTTTTCTCCAGCTTGTGGACTCACTGTCAGCTATGGAAGCCCGTAGGTGAAGTGCATGTAATTATTTCCCTTGTGTTATTTTCTTGTCATGCCAAGTCATGTTATCCGAAAAGGGTTTATTGCCCCAGTAAGTTACACCTTCATGGAATTTGCCTTAGTGAATGGTGCATACATACACAATCAAACTTATTAAACATTAATAAGAAATAGACAAAACAGAAATTAATGTAGGCTATACAAAATAGTGTTGATTTTATTTTATTAGGATGCCCATCAGCTGATGCAGAACATCAGCTACTATTCCTGGGGTCCACACAAAAAATAACGAGACATTTTCAGACAAAACAAACACATGAAATAAGAAATAAAAATAGTTTAACACTATTTCTCACGAATATAACTGTTTTTGTAAAGCTTGCTTTATTGCGTGCTTTAGCAGTCTCAGCTGGAAGTGCGTTTCATGCAACCATACCTCAATACAATACTGTACGTTGCTTTAAATGTGTTCTGGATCTAGGAATTGTGTCAAGACCTCTGGTGGCATGTCTGGTGGGGTATGTATGTGTGTTAGAGCTAAATGTGAGTTGATGTGAGCTGTTTAGCACAAGAAAAAAAGAGGCTGAATGGGTTGAGTGCAGAATGCAAAAACATAGAGTATGTGCAATGGGCAGATGTATAGTCTAGGATGAAGGTTCGTGCAAGAAGAAAGGTGTGATGGCGTGAGGTTTTGGTCCTGATGGACTGCATCCTCCTGGGAGACGGGAGGGGTTCAGACAGTTTCTGTCCCAGGTGAGAGGGATCTACAGTACAGTAGTAGTAGTTGTTCTGGAGCCTTTTAATCATTTCACATGATCTTCATCATCAGACAGAGTTCACCTAATAACATTAACAACAACATAGGGAACTACTACCTTTGGACTGAAGTGGTGGAAATGGCTACAATTCTTTACCTGTGTGTTTCCTGTCTGGCTAGTTGCCTCTGAGGGGCAGCTGTGACCATTTGACATCGCCTTTTAACATTCAATCTAAAACAATCTCCATCATGCCACAGAAGCGGAAGAAAATGTTATAACCAAATAACAGCATCTTATCACATCGCTTACGGTCCATAAAATGGAATGAAGACTAGCATGGTTGAGTGGAAATAATGGCTCTGTATGTATGTGGGTGTATCTTCAAGCCTATTTCTGTAACTGTAGGTAGATGTTTTGTCAGGGGTGAGACGCTTCACAGCTACATGGCAGGTGAAGAGAGTGTGAGGACAGTGCTGGTGTGTGTTTTTCCTAAACAATACAGATTTTGGACCACTCATTCAGACCCATGACTACATATACTTTTGTCCAATGCATTAGTACCTTATCAGACTAGGGATCAAATGCATAAAGCTATTCACAACTAAGACTGGGACCTGGGTGCACGTGCACAAGCCTCATTTCCAGTCCCACAGTTTTGTCCTCAATGACAATAATCATTAGTTTAATTCTTATACAAAATAATTACAAAAGAATTAGCTCCACCTCAACCAACTAGGTCCGTAATCACCAATAACCAAAACCAATAATCAAAACTGGCCAGTGCAACCCACCCAAATATTTAATTATAATTAATTTTACATTAAGACATGTGCACCATAAATTGTTGCAGAAAACATCACCAAAATACAAGAAATTAAGTGTTTTATATGATAAAAAAAAAACTGAATTTTGCTCAAAAGTGGTGATCTCAACCCCCCAATGTGTACGCCCAAGTGCAGGCAAGGCTCAAGCTCCAATCAAATTGCCTGAGCAGCGAGCACCACCTGAAATCTCATTTAAAAAAAAAAATTCATTTTAATGAAATGTTTTCATCAAAGTGAATCTAACACTATTGATCCATATTAAAATATAAATAATAATTGTAAAAATAATTTCACGCAAAATCGACCGCAGTTGACCCCGTCTTTTGATTGGTCGCTCAGAGTTGATGCGTCAGTGAGAAGTGTGGCTGCGCTCGCTGTGTGAATGAAGGCTAAACTCGGCGTTATTAACTCAACGGTAGCTACTAGTAAAACAGTAAGTGTTTGCGCTGTGCGGTATGTTATGTTGCGATTTGTTCGGTTGAAACGAGCGAAGGTGGAAGCTGACTGTGACAGAAAACTGTAACATTACATAGTAAGTGACGCTAATCTGTTGCTGAACTTCACATGGCTAAGCGCCATATTGAAAGAAAAAAAACAGAATGGGATAACTATCAGCGCCCTCGTGATGCGTTTGTGTTTTGAAGGCCATATCAGGAGGCTTTCTTGGATTTATTCAAACTTGACATAGTCCACCACATCAGCTGCAATGGAAAATGAGTTTTATTTGTAATTTACCTCGGCTAAAGACCATAGAGACACACCTGAGGAACAGCAGCGGTGACGAGAAGCAGCTAACGTTACCCGGCTCCGCTGGCCACTGCTAAAACAGTGGACATTGAGGCTGTGCCGCTCTTCTTCTGTGACAGGTAAGTACATATTTCTTAAAAAGGACTATATATATTTTTAATCAAATGTTTGCACCAAAGTGGATCTAACTATATTAATTCATATTAAAGTATAAGTAAGAATTGTAAAAAAAACAAAATCGTGCCATCCCCGAGCTTCTACTTTTCAAAATAAAAGCTCGCATCCGGAAAAGCGTCGACTATCATGTTATGAATAAAATACTTAAGAGCTTCTACTTTTCAAAATAAAATACTTACAAACAATATCTAATTTAGCCCACTTTTCATAGTAAAACTTGCGTCAACTATCACGCTAATGAATAAAATACTTGAAATATATATATACAGGTAAAAGCCAGTAAATTAGAATATTTTGAAAAACTTGATTTATTTCAGTAATTGCATTCAAAAGGTGTAACTTGTACATTATATTTATTCATTGCACACAGACTGATGCATTCAAATGTTTATTTCATTTAATTTTGATGATTTGAAGTGGCAACAAATGAAAATCCAAAATTCCGTGTGTCACAAAATTAGAATATTACTTAAGGCTAATACAAAAAAGGGAGTTTTTAGAAATGTTGGCCAACTGAAAAGTAAGAAAATGAAAAATATGAGCATGTACAATACTCAATACTTGGTTGGAGCTCCTTTTGCCTCAATTACTGCATTAATGCGGCGTGGCATGGAGTCGATGAGTTTCTGGCACTGCTCAGGTGTTATGAGAGCCCAGGTTGCTCTGATAGTGGCCTTCAACTCTTCTGCGTTTTGGGTCTGGCATTCTGCATCTTCCTTTTCACAATACCCCACAGATTTTCTATGGGGCTAAGGTCAGGGAGTTGGCTGGCCAATTTAGAACAGAAATACCATGGTCCGTAAACCAGGCACGGGTAGATTTTGCGCTGTGTGCAGGCGCCAAGTCCTGTTGGAACCTGAAATCTCCATCTCCATAGAGCAGGTCAGCAGCAGGAAGCATGAAGTGCTCTAAAACTTGCTGGTAGACGGCTGCGTTGACCCTGGATCTCAGGAAACAGAGTGGACCGACACCAGCAGATGACATGGCACCCCAAACCATCACTGATGGTGGAAACTTTACACTAGACTTCAGGCAACGTGGATCCTGTGCCTCTCCTGTCTTCCTCCAGACTCTGGGACCTCGATTTCCAAAGGAAATGCAAAATTTGCTTTCGTCAGAAAACATGACTTTGGACCACTCAGCAGCAGTCCAGCTCTTTTTTCCTTAGCCCAGGTGAGACGCTTCGCGCTGTTTCTTGGTCAACAGTGGCTTGACACGAGGTATGCGGCAGTTGAAACCCATGTCTTTCAAGCGTCTCTTGGTGGTGGATCTTGAAGCACTGACTCCAGCAGCTGTCCACTCCTTGTGAATCTTTTTTCACAATCTTGACTAGGCGCGGTGATCCCTATCGCTTGTACACTTTTTCTGACCACAGTTTTTCCTTCCCTTTGCCTCTCTATTAATGTGTTTGGACACAGAGCTCTGAGAACAGCCAGCCTCTTCAGCAATAACCTTTTGTGTCTTTCCCTCCTTGTGCAATGTGTCGATGGTCGCCTTTTGGACAGCTGTCAAATCTGAAGTCTTCCCCATGTTTGGGTAGGCTTCAGAACTGGACTGAGAGACCATTTAAAGCCCTTTGCAGGTGTTTTGAGTTAATCAGCTGATTACTTTGTGGCACCAGGTGTCTTCAAAATTTAACCCTTACACAATATTCTAATTTTGTGACACACGGAATTTTGGATTTTCATTTGTTGCCACTTCAAATCATCAAAATTAAATGAAATAAACATTTGAATGCATCAGTCTGTGTGCAATGAATAAATATAATGTACAAGTTACACCTTTTGAATGCAATTACTGAAATAAATCAAGTTTTTCAAAATATTCTAATTTACTGGCTTTTACCTGTGTGTGTGTGTGTGTGTGTGTGTGTGTATATATATATATATATATATATTTTAACTAAACAGTAACGGCAATCATACAAATGAATAAAATACTTAAAAATATGTCTACAAGATAAATGCAGACTATCATACTGATGAATAAAACACTTAAAATATATATCCGTCTATAAAATAAATGCAGGTTATAGGTGCCGTCCCCAAGCGTTTAAATAAAAGCTTGCATCTGGAATAAAATACTTTTAAACAATAGGCTATCTCTCTTACTTTTCAAAGTAAAAGCTTGCGTCAACCATAATGCTAATGAATAAAATACTTGAAATATGTATATATATATATTTTTTTTTTTAAATATTAAAAAACATATGTCTGTCTCTAAAATAAATGCAGATTATAGGCAAACAAAAAAATTCCTTCTATGGCTGCAACTTGGAGCCTCATGCCCTCTGATAAGCAATTGTGTTTGCAACAAAGTGTCAGTGAAGTGTGAAAACAATATAGAATATAAAATTAAAAAGTCTTGGAAAGACATGTTTATGTTTGTATTCTTGTTCATGTGTGTGCAGATCTTTGTTATCACTCCTCAGGAAATCCCGCCGTTAGTTGGCAGAAATGGCTGCTTCGCTGATGCAGGTTTTATCAAATGTAGGCTACGTTAATATCAGGGAACAACACAACAACACCATCCACAAATGAGCAAACTATATATATATATATATATATATATATATATATATATATATGGCAAAATTGTTACTTTAACAGTTTTTCAAGTTTTTCTATTGATTGCAAACGTGGTCATGAATTTACCCATCACTTCATCTGAATTTACCGTTGGACACACCTTGGCATGAGACTGGAAGGCATGACATGGGACGCTCCAGGCTGCAGCCATACCCGTCTTGAATAAAGGCTAAATTACACGTCATTAGTCATCCTCAGTATTTGTTGTGTTCTGGGTTTAGTATAATGAAGCCAGTGTTGGTGAATATTTAGATACAAGGGGGAGAGAAGCATTCCCCCAGGCCCAGACCCCTCTAGGTTTGAGCTGAGCCCCGAATGTTACGTCTGGCTCCACCGCTCATTTGTTGTTCGGACCCAGAGGCAGAAAAGGTGCTCCGAACCTTCATGCTTACTTCACCTCATGGTTTACAGCTTGGCTGATGAGAATTTAATATACATAGCTTATTCTCTAATTCAGACAGATAAAAGTGCCCAAAACAATGATCATCTTTGCAACATCATGAAGTAATGCACATCTGAAATACTCTTCTTCACAGCTTCAGAACTAGAATTAAGTGTAATCACATGAGGAAGCATCAGCGTTTGCTCCTTTTTTTTTATTGTTTAGCTTCTCTGCTCGACAAATTAGTTAATTGTGTGTCAAAGGCAGCCAGAGCGATTGCGGGAGACAGAGAGTACTTCATTCTCACTCTTCATTAGCGTTGATAAGATGTTCTCTTTGGGGAAATGGAAGACCCTGACTAGTAGGAGCCAGATTTGATTACTGAACTGAGACAAAAATTACAACCCTGATGCTCAGCTCTGTACATACAGATTATGCTCCACATGATCCTTTGAGCTGTAAGGAGAAAAAGATACAAAATTAAAGTTTAGCTGCACTACGTTTACTAGAGCTGTCAATCTTCCTCTATAATACTATAATACCATTCAAATTCCATTAAATTTTAAAAATATTTGAATATTTACTGCTCCTCTGCAGCCAGTTATGTATGTATATGTACTACACTACTCAGGCTTATGCATTGTCAATGCCACTATAAGCATATGGTTGTTGTTACACGCTCTGTCCACTAGAGGGACTGCCAACACCAGCCTGGCCTTAAAGGGGACCTACGCCATGGCGCATTGCACGTAACTTTGTTTACATTCACTTTCCACCACACACACAGCTAAAAACACAAATCAGTAGAGAACTCTGTAATGAAACATTATCTAACAAGTGTAGTGAAGCGTCTCTGTTGTAAAGGCTAACGTTGCTCGGTTAGCACAATGACATCATGTTAGAAAGCACAGCCAAAATGATGTATCATAAACTAGCTTAGTAAAAAGTTTTAGGTATGATGCTAACGGCATTGATAAGCCAAACGGTGCTGTCACTACTATTGAAGTGGCTTAAAAGCAACATGTTTATTGCAGATTGATTACTGAGAATACAGCTGTTAGAGGGTAACATATGAAGTCAAAGCTAACGCTGACAGCTGTAGGGCAGCTAACTTTAGCTAGCTGTCTTCATGAAGCTGCCAGCTAAGCTCCTATAACTCGCGATGCAATTGGCAAACCAGAAAGAGCTAACTATTGATAACATAAGCATTTTGGCTCGGTGGATGTCAATTTTAAAGTTATGTTAAAACTATTTCCCGTCCATCTTCTGATTTCCAGCCGCAGCCTGTCACTCCCCCCCCAGTACTAACGGTCGGTACGTAACGTTAGCTCACAATGCCTTGTGTTTCTTACTCTCGTAACTTATTGTTCATCAGATGTGACAGGAGAAGATGGAGATTAGCTAATGTTAGCCAACCTATTTATATATAAAAAAAACACATTTGAAAAGTAATTTCAGCCTTCAGTATTGATTTTTTATTTTTTTACTTCAAATTAGACTTTAGACTTCTCTTTATTGACCCTTTTGGGATGCCTCCTGCAAGGATATTGAATTTCCAGCAGCAGAATTCAGCAGCTTATTATTATAATTATATTTGACTTTTGGAATTCGTTCCAACAGCCCTAATGTTTACTAGTTCATTGCTTACTTTTTCGGTTTTTAAAAATAACACTAAATGCTCAGTGTGACGGCACTGCAAGTAGTAATTCAGCATCCATAGTCATTTGATCCATAACTTATTTTCAATGGGTATATTCATTGAGTATATAAAATTGTACTTTGAGTTTTTAAACCCCTTATTTAATTTAATACATATACATATTATATTCTGTTTATTCTATTTAAACAGAATATAATATATCCAAAATGAATCCTATGAGTAATTTAATAACGTAGACCAAATAAAAAGGGAGGGAAAAAAGCAACAACAAAGCGCTCAGTGTGACGGCACTGCAGAGCCACACCACTGCGCTTTACAGACTTTCATTCACAGTGTCCATGGCAACAAGAGCCCTGGAGACCTGGGCCAGGCTAGAGGAGGGTCAGGCGTTGCAGAGAGTTTCTCCGTCACGTCCTCGCTGACGCTGCGGATCCTCCATTCTCTGTGTTATCCAGTTGACTGACAGAGTTGATGAGAAGGGAGAGAGTCCAAGTAAAGTGCGGCACTTTGTTTTGGCGTGCCCGGCGAGGTCACAAACATCAGAGAGGCTCCTATCCCATTCCACCTGCGCTTCACTTCAGATGGCAAGTCACACACTGCCAAGAGACAGAACATCTGGGGCCAAATGTATGAATGATACATACAAAAATAACATTTCCCACACATTCCCACCAAAAGCATTAAGACGTGCGTCAAACTGCTTTCTACTCCGACCTTGTTTTAATGTTGGACCGTCAAAATAAGGAACAGCGTGACGCAGCCGCATTACATGTTTTGGAAAGAGTTAATGTAATACGCTATGTTATGTTGTGATCCAAATCAAAATTCATAGGAATTAATGTATATAATCATGAGCCTTCACGGCCCAAAACTGCTGTGCACTTTAGCTGCACGTCCGTCTCGCTGTCTCTCTCCGCTGTATCACTGACTGGCTGAGGTCTGTGTTCATTGTTAATCAGTGAAACTATCCACACCAGAGAGCAGGGCAATAGTGGTGCACACCACTGCTCTACAAATTTTCTTCCATTTATATATTTTATGCGGTGAAACATGAGAGCAGGGATGCCATGCCGTTGTCGGCAAGCGTCATAGTGACAAATGCTGATTCAGTTGGTTAGCATCAAATCAAACCCGTTTAGCCCCGTAGACAAAATATAGTTCTGAAACATATAACCCAGCACATCTGTTGTATTATGTGTTTGCGCGCACTAGGGCTGGGCAATATATCGGTATTATATTGATATTGTAAAATGAGACTAGATATTGTCTTAGATTTTGGATATTGTAATATCGTAATGTGGTGTAAGTGTTGTCTTTTCATGGTTTTAAAATTTTCCACATTATTGATCATTATTTATCTAAAATCTAATTGTGAAAATATTTTTGTGAAAGCACCAAACACCCTACAATACCGTCGCAATATCAATAGCGAGGTATTTGGTCACACTGATAATTGAAATGTAAGACATTCACAAACATGCTTGCTCTGTGTCTGATCATATACACTCACCGGCCACTTTATTAGGTACCCCATGCTAGTAACGGGTTGGACCCCCTTTTGCCTTCAGAACTGCCTCAATTCTTCGTGGCATAGATTCAACAAGGTGCTGGAAGCATTCCTCAGGGAGTTTGGTCCATATTGACATGATGGCATCATACAGTTGCCGCAGATTTGTCGGCTGCACATCCATGATGCGAATCTCCCGTTCCACCACATCCCAAAGATGCTCTATTGGATTGAGATCTGGTGACTGTGGAGGCCATTTGAGTACAGCGAACTCATTGTCATGTTCAAGAAACCAGTCTGTGATGATTCCAGCTTTATGACATGGCGCATTATCCTGCTGAAAGTAGCCATCAGAAGTTGGGTACATTATGGTCATAAAGGGATGGACATGGTCAGCAACAATACTCAGGTAGGCTGTGGCGTTGCAACGATGCTCAATTGGTACCAAGGGGCCCAAAGAGTGCCAAGAAAATATTCCCCACACCATGACACCACCACCACCAGCCTGAACCGTTGATACAAGGCAGGATGGATCCATGCTTTCATGTTGTAGACGCCAAATTCTGACCCTACCATCCGACTGTCGCAGCAGAAATCGAGACTCATCAGACCAGGCAACGTTTTCCAATCTTCTATTGTCCAATTTCGATGAGCTTGTGCAAATTGTAGTCTCAGTTTCCTGTTCTTAGCTGAAAGGAGTGGCACCCGATGTGGTCTTCTGCTGCTGTAGCCCATCTGCCTCAAAGTTCGACGTACTGTGCGTTCAGAGATGCTCTTCTGCCCACCTTGGTTGTAACGGGTGGTTATTTGAGTCACTGTTGCCCTTCTATTAGCTCGAACCAGTCTGGCCATTCTCCTCTGACCTCTGGCATCAACAAGGCATTTCCGCCCACAGAACTGCCGCTCACTGGATGTTTTTTCTTTTTCGGACCATTCTCTGTAAACCCTAGAGATGGTTGTGCGTGAAAATCCCAGTAGATTAGCAGTTTCTGAAATACTCAGACCAGCCCTTCTGGCGAACAATCATGCCACGTTCAAAGTCACTCAAATCACCTTTCTTCCCCATACTGATGCTCGGTTTGAACTGCAGGAGATTCTCTTGACCATGTCTACATGCCTAAATGCACTGAGTTGCCGCCATGTGATTGGCTGCTTAGAAATTAAGTGTTAACGAGCAGTTGGACAGGTGTACCTAATAAAGTGGCCAGTGAGTGTATTTGCTACTATATATTTCTATATGAACTTCTTCCATATCGTCTAACCTAAGTCCTCAGGATTTAAATGTGCCAATCTAATGTGTGATCTGTGCTCTCACAACGCCAATTACACAATGTCCTTTTGAGAGTATAATGAGTGAGTCGGAACAAGAAAAAAGCCAATAGTCTGATAAGGCTGGCTTACAGCAAAATGACATTGGAACAAAGATGTCCCAAGTGCAGTATTAATGGGAAACCAAGACATCTCAAGCTAAGGATGACAGAGCTCCTTTTTCCGTGAGACTGTACCAAAACTCAGGAAAGACCAAATGTAGTCATTAAGCCAACAGATGATTGTGTTGTCTGTATAAATCTGTTAATTTGAATGCTGATTTCACATTAAAGTGGAACTATTACTAAAACAAAGGACATTTAGCTGTGTTCTCTGATTGTTTATGAAAAAAGATTAGTCTCTCCCTCAATGCATTAATCAGGCTGAGGAGTATATCCATTCAGTTATGTTTTTGCGCACATGTAACCACCAGAGGGCAATGTGTAAGTGCACAGCCACCTCCCGGCGGCAGCATCAGACTTTGTGCACAAATCTATTCTATTAAAAATCTATTCTATTAATTATCACCGTAGCCTGCCATTTTGCTGCTGTGGTTTCCCACCGGCTAAATTGTACACCAACAGTGCACGGGGTCAGAGGTTGAGCATGTGTTTCCTTTTCCTCACTCATCTGGAGGCCCTTTGATGAGCTTCTGTCAGAAATAGCTTTTGCACGGCAGGGCTGACTTAACAATGTTTTTAGGGAGAGTGGGTCCTCCCACCGCAGAGAGCTTCACACGTAACTGAGGAGGGCTGACTGACAGATTGAGATCATGGAAATTACAGACAAAATGTCTTTATGGAAATGTATGCAGAATTAAAACATTTCACAGTCTTTAGTTCTCTCTCCCGATCACACAAGAGTGAGTATCAAGGCAAGAAGAAAGGAAGCATGGAGAAAAAAAAAAAAGTCCTTTTGAATCTTAGTAGTTCCCACTTTTGTTGCGGGCTTTGCAAAAACACACTTATTAGAAAGGCTCACTTCAGACAGTCTGATGTGATATTTGCCCCTTCCTGATCAAAGATTTATTTAACAATTTGGGACAACATGCTTTACCTGTCTCTGTGCCAAATTGGCCCACTGTTCTGTGGCCTGTATCATTACATAAAAAATGAAAGAAATCCATCCTCGCATGAATTCAGAGATAGGACTGTGAGGAGCACGGCATCAGTGCACAAACAGTTACACAGCGCAACGCCGCCACAAAACCTGCCTGTTTTGTGGCACCCGATAAGAGCGAGCCCTGAATGTGCCTGCATGCATAAAAGCCTTGCGAGGGAGAAGTGTTTTGCAGGGTAAATATTGCAGTTGGCCCTTCGTGCATGTGTACAAAACAATTACATGCTTCATAGTTGTGACAAAAACGGTCAGAGACAGCAGCGGTTTGCTGTTAATTTAGCTTGAGAAGTTCCCAGCATCGGGGGGGGATGAATCTTATTGGGTACTGTATATCTGCAGCTACACTCTGCTGCAGGCTGCTGGCTGTAAAAAGACACAAGAAGCTCTAATGTAACTACAGGATGACAGATAAAAAATAAAAAATAAAAAAAATGACGCAACCATACTGGGCACTCAGTTTGGTCTAATTACTGTGTAGTGGATCCATTGTGAATAATCAGATCTTTTAGGTTAGTCCTACTAATGGCTGTGACTGAGGTTAACGTATACAGATTTTTTCTACATTGTATTGCCTTCAGCCAATTCAGCATCTGCTGCAGCAGCAGTTACTAAGACAGGGAATCTGTTGTAATTGATGACTACGTTGTCTAACTTTTTTGTCTTGAGAACAGAGATGCAAACAAGTCTCTCTGCTAGAGTCCAGGTCAAGTCTCTTGTGGTTATGAGTGTTGTATCACCTTCTGCGTTCCATCCAGGCTGCTTAGAACACTGCAGAGCTAAATCTATATCTAAAGACGTTAAAGCAATGCAACCAGCGGAACGTAAATGATTACATAAATCCACTACCACCAGTTTGGCTAACAAACTAACACTCATATATATATATATATATATATATATATATATATATATATATATATATATATATATATATATATATATATATATATATATATATATATATATATATATATATATACAATAAGTTTTTCTAGACATGTCAGTAACACACAAAGGTTTCTTATTACAGATGTGAGCCCAAAATGGTCAGCTGACAGAAGACATAGAAACGCTGCAGATATTCACAGTTGGAACCAGAACAAAAGCCTGAGCTTAACAAATGACACACAATTAATTGATTATCAAAATCGTTCTCAAATAAAGCTACAGTTGGTAACTTTTATAAAATATAACTTTTTGCCATAGTTGGTCAAACTCACTATATTCTGGCAGTGCTACGTGAGACAGATGCTCACAATCACGTTCCTCTGCCTCCTCCTGGTGCTAATAATGGCATAAGGAAAGCAACAAGTCGAGGAGTCTCTAACGCAGTGTCAATGACTGCTGGTGAATGACGCTGATCAAATATAAATCAAGATTATGTTTCTGCATTGCCTATTTGTTTCCTCAATTGTTTGCAGAAACCTATTTTTGTTGACTGTTTAGCTGTAACATGCGAAAGCTAAACGGTACACTAAAATACATTTCTGAAAACATTTGAGAAATAGGCTATGCACTAAAAGTATCTGGATTCAAATTTGATTGGTGCTGTTCACAAGCAGTCATTAACACTGCGTTGGAGAAATCTTTGGGCTCTGTGGACACTTGGCAAATGCCATTCTGTGTACTATGGGGAGGAAGAGGAACATAATTATTTGGCCGATTATCTGTCCAATGTAGTACTGTCAGGATATAGTCACAGTTTTAGCAAATATTACATATAAAAGTTACAAGTCTTCACCAACCACTGCCTCAGACATATATTCTTAACATCAGATGGCCTGATTAAAAAAAAAAAAAAAAAGAATGAAGAGCTGTGGGGAAGAGCAACGCAGCTTGCGATAGAAGTGGAGATAAAGAAACAAAAATGACAAGCCCTGTGTGAGAAAGAGAGAGAGAGACTTTATTGATCCCCAAGGGGAAATTCAAGGGTACAGATGGTAAGAGCTTGAGAAGCTGGCACAGAACAGGACGAGGTAGAGAAATATTGTCGGTAGCCTATGCTCCTTCTCGGAGTAACAGGCTTAACCTCTACTACATATAAAAGTTACCTACTGAACCTTTTAATGATATGTTCATTGACAAGTCAAGTATCATTTCTGCTTTAGTTGTGACAAAGAAAGACTCTGCTTGCATGGCAGCCTCTGCCAGAATGTGTCTGTGAATGTATTAACCATGTTTGTGACGGCTCAAACAATCATTTAGTTAGTGGTTGTGTTGTTGCAGCGATTGAGAGCTCACCGAAAGGCACATCAAATAATCAAATAATTGGCCAAAAAGGGCTGAACGATTTGGGGGGGCAAAAAATCTATCTGCAATTACGATTTACTTTGTGATTTTATTTTTAAGTTTAGTTTCTAAATATCATTATTCACTGTGTACAGATAAAACAAGTCATGGAGCATTGTAACTTGAGACACTGCTCTATGTTCTTATGCAAGGATAAAAACATAGATATGAACTGCCAGGAATAAATGTTTTTCTTTTAATAAGCATGGAACAGTCAAACACAGAACATCTATCACAAAACTTAAAGTTATAATCATAAAAAAACAACTATTACAATAAAAAAAATCAGTATTTTCCTGTAAACAGAACTTTGTGATATGCTTCATTTCAACAACAGCATCGACATATGGCACCTTCAATCATGTTCAATTCAATTTTATTAATGGTATCAATTCATTCAAGGACCCAACAGTTCTAGTAGTTTCCTCCAGAGCTAGCAACAGTGCAACAGTGGCGAGGAAAAACTTCCTTTTAGGAAGAAACCTCGGACAGACCCAGGCTCTTGGTAGGCGGTGTCTGATGGGCCGGAATTGAAGAGTGGCAATAACAATAAATAGTTGTTTCTAGTAGTTCATGGCATAGCAGGGCACTGTGCGGCATTACAAGGCACAGCAGGACGTAGCAGGATGAACACGGCATCGCAGAACGTGTAGCGGGACCATGGCGACAGCTGCTACCATGATTTTGGTTCCTCCCTGATCCGAGGGAACATGTTGGGGGGGAAAAAGAACATAAGGAATCCAGGGAATGACTCCCAGAGCTAGGTTAGTAACAGATATTTCTGGGACATGGATGCACACAAATGGGAAGATAAAGGAGAGAGGAGCTCAGTGTGTCAAAGGAAGTCCCCCTGGCAGTCTAAAACTATTACAGCATAACTAAGAAAGACAGGGTAAAGAGAGGAGCCTGGTCAGGCTGTACTGCCCTGCCTCGCTCTAGTTTTATTATATTATTGATTATATGGTAAATTAAGAAAAGCAGAGAAGGGGTGCCATGTCTGCCTGGAAGTAACAAATCCATGGACTAGTTTTTCAGCATCGTTTTGAGACAGGATGTTCTTTATTTTGGCAAAGTTACAAAGATGAAAAAAGGCTGTTCTTGGCGTTTGTTTTAGATGGGCGTTAAAGGATATATCCTGATCAAAAATAACTCCTAGATTTCTGACAGTAGTGCTGGAGGCCAGGGCAATACCATCCAGAGTAGCTATATCCCTAGATAATGAAGTTTAGAAGTGTTTAGGGCCAAGCACAATAACTTCAGTTTTGTTTGAGTTTAACATCAGAAAATTGTAGGTCATCCATGATTTTATATCATTTATAAATGCTTGAAGTTTAGCTAACTGACTGGTTTCGTCTGGCTTGATTGATAGATATAATTGGGTGTCATCTGCATAACAATGACAGTTAATTGAGTGTTTCCTAATAATATTGCCTAGAGGAAGCATATATAAGGAGAATAGAATTGGTCCAAGCACTGAACCTTGTGGAACGCCATGGCTAACTTTAGCGTACTTGGAGGATTTATTCACAATAACAAATTGAGATTGATCTGATAAAT
Organism: Percina caprodes; assembly: GCA_013375575.1. Taxonomy (NCBI): domain Eukaryota; kingdom Metazoa; phylum Chordata; class Actinopteri; order Perciformes; family Percidae; genus Percina; species Percina caprodes. The sequence goes on along the minus strand of JABXJD010000011.1, from coordinate 6,101,469 downwards.
ATGACTTAAACCAATTCAGTACGATGCCTTTAATGCCAACTAAATGTTCCAGTCTCTGTAACAGGATGGCATGGTCAATGGTGTTGAATGCAGCACTAAGATCTAGTAAACCAGTACAGAGACAAGTCCTTTGTCTGCAGCAGTTAGAAGGTCATTAGTAATTTTCACCAGTGCCGTCTCTGTGCTATGATGCTTTCTAAATCCTGACTGAAAGTCCTCAAGTAAACTATTGCTATGTAGAAAATCACATAATTAGCGACTACCTTCTCAAGGATCTTGGAGAGAAAGGGAAGGTTAGATATAGGTCTGTAGTTTGCTGAGACCTCAGGGTCGAGGGAGGTTTTTTTCAGCGGAGGTTTTATCACAGCTACGTGGTACATAAACTGTTAATAGAGACATATTGATCATATCTAGTAATGGAGTGTTAACCACGGGTAACGCTTCTTTAAGTAGCCTCGTTGGAATGGGGTCTAAGAGACGGGTAGATTGCTTAGCTAAAGAGACCTTTTGACATTAATTGTTGAAAGTCTATACGACAGAAGCAGTCTAAGTTTATGTCAGGTCATGTCAAATAAAGTAATACAAAATAAATAAAAATCCACTGAAAATAGGACATTTCTGTAAACAATTTTTTATCCCAGCATTTATCTTATGAAAAAACAGTAAATATAATAATAAAAAGAGGAATAAAAAATGTTAAACCAAATGTTGAACAATCAACTAAATATCTATCACTTTTGATTAAATGGGTCTTCACTATTAGCTAATCGCAGTCTTTCAAATTGCAATTTTGATTTGAAAACGATGTGCTAAGCTAAAAACCGTCAATGCTTGGGTACTAGTTGGGCTTTAGTTTGAAGCAGATATTAAGCTTCAGAGGGGAAACATCAATCTGTCATGACATCAAAGCAGAAAAGCCAGATGGTGTTAGAAGAAAATGAAGGAAAAGACAAAACAACTCTGATTCTTCCCTAATACCCTAAAGAGCAAAATGAAATCTCAGAACGGCTAATATGATATTAGCTCCCGTAAGCTGTGCTACTGCTGAGGGCTGATGGTGCAGTTCATTTATTTTCCCTGAGACTCTCCCCCTGGGGATTTGAGAGTCCATGTTGGGATTTATGACCAGCAGTGGTGCAATTGAACATTTTAAGAGGAACCAGGGGTATATAGTCCAGCATAAGCCTTAATAAATGGTGTTCTTAAAGAGCCATTCATAGCCTGTCCTGAGCAAGGGGGGAATGATGACGGATTGGTTTTCTTTGCCTTGCCTCATTTCTTATCCAAATGAAATCCAGGAAGTCCATTCATCCCTCTTAGGAGATAACAAATTGGTTTGAGTTGTTGGCTGTATATAGACCTCATGAGTTGACTTGCCTCTGTGCTTACTGTGTGCTGGTGTCCGTTACCTTCTTCCTGTACATTATCTCCTTCTTGTCATTGTTATCCTTTCTTTTTATGGTCACTTGTAATCAAAAACCAAAGATATTCAAGTAAACCTATGAATACCTATCATCATAGAGGCATTGGTTTTACTACTTTTTCTAGTATCATTCATCAGTTTGCCTGCATACCCTGTTCACTGTTCCAGGGAGCTGGATCCTATCCCAACTTGCATTTGGCATGCTGCCGCTAGTATCAATACTTGCGGTACTTAAAAGCTGTACCAGGACCAGTATTCCTGTGTAAAAATTAGGGGTGCAAGAAGTATTTGCAATATCAAAAATATCCGTAAAAGTGTGCAATATTCCATTTATTTTGTGGAGAGATGCCCGGGCGGCTGTGTGTTGTGATCAAGTTAGAGACCACGCATTTAATTGGCCAGTTGCCCTGCACACGCACACTTTGACAGCGTGAGTGAAGTTAAGTGTGAGGTTAAGTGTGTGAAGCGAAAGGACAGAGAAAAGAGACAGAAAAGTAAGAACATGAGTGTGGTTCAGGGAGATGACAAAATTATGGAGATTGAAGAGGAAATGTTAGTAGCCAAAAGTAATGCCTCCTTGCCAGCGTGGCAGTACTTTGGCTTTAAGCCAACAGATGTTGCTAATACACTATGCAAAACATGCCATATGTTGGTACAGCACGTAAAAGGCAATACAACCGTCTTTTCTCACCTCAAAAGCCACCACAAGACACTGTACGATGAGTGCATAGTAATTTCCCGAAAATGTATTCAGGTTTTACTGTCAGTTTAATTAGACCTTTGTGTTGTACAAAAACTTGTTGTTTTGATATTGTATAATCTAATTTGATTTGCTTTCCCATAATTTTTGTGTTTTTATAAATATCGGTATTGCTATCGCAATATTCATGCTTAATATCGCAATATCACATTTTGTCAATATCGTGCAACCCTAGTAAAAATACTATGACTGGAAAAACCTTTTTTATTAATTGCAACAGAGACGCAAAACTAAAACCTTGCATAGGCCAAGTAATTTCACCTAAGAGCTTTGGAGTGCAGACTCGCTAGCCTGTTTTAAAGTAATACTCCACCGAAATCTCTTGTAGGGTTGGGACGGTTACCGCAATACCGCGGTTACGTGACGCCTACCGCGGGTCTGAGCTTGTCACTGTCATCGCCTCAAAAGAATATTGGCTTGCATATGTGCGCATGTTGTGTCTAATGACATGGATTATTGATTCTAATGACATTCGAGGTTACCAGGTAAGGGTCTAGGTAACATTTAATACAATACACGGTTGGACAGACGAAGACATTTCTCTGTCTCAGGTAGACACATTAACATTTAATCTGCAGTTTTTACCAATGCACACTAGCCTAGCAGCTAGTGGAGCTTCCTTCTGTTTTTAGCTTTATTCCAATAAAACCGCACGGTTGAATTTCAGCCTGCATGCACGTTTTGTAGCCTAAAACAGAGCGGCTTATATTGGCTATAATCGAGAGACAGAAGTTGGCGAACTGCAGAGTCGCCCTCTTTGCTCTCTGTCTGCTCAGGTGCTAAGCGGGCTGCACTGCACATTGTCGGCAGACTATTTTATTTATATTTTACTTTTTGACAAAAGAGCTTTCTGAACTGTCTATGGAATAGATCAACGGAGAGGAGAGAGAGAGTGGCCGTAAATGACAGCAAGACTCTCACACTGGGCTGCAATCTTTTTATGCAGTCTATGGCTGCAACATATGTTGTAAGGTTCAAGCTGATGTTTTTCGGGGGTAACACTATTTACTTTATTGCCGTTCTTGACAACAGATATCTCCCTTTTCTCACGGCACTCATCCGCTACTCTCCATTACCGCTCGCTCTCCTTGTGCGACCACACGGGCACTGACGTCACTCACTTAAGGCACCCTGCCATTCTCGCTCTAACTTACGCTCCTCTCGTAAGGGGGTTGCAGTTTACCACCATATCGCGGTGATGTGTTGCTTATTCACCACGGTAAGAAAAAACCTATACCATCACAGCCCTAATCTCTTGAGCTTTGACTAACAACTAATCAGTCAACTGGCACATGATGATAATAATAATAATAATGATAATAATTATTATTTGATGAAATCCCAATAAATATGTTGGTGACTTGGGTGCCCAGATATATTGTTGTTTATAATATATTAGAGCTGGAATGATTAGTCAATAAATCAATTGATTGAAATTCATAACACATTAATTGGTTCCAGCTTTTATAGGATAGTCTACTGAATATCTTTTGAGTTTGGATTCTTGGTTGGACAAAACAAGCAGTTTGAATAGGACCTTTTTATATAGAGAACCATGAATTGATCGTTGAGAAAAATCCTCTTCATATTTATCCGTAATAATCTAAATTGTTGCCTTATAGTTAATGTAAACATATTTCAAAGATGCTGATACATTTTTTTGTCTGTTTTAACGTTGGCATTAGAAGTAACGCAGGAGGCAGCAAAGCTTTTAAATGCCCTACGACATCTTCAGATCTACGGTAAAAGCACAATACCCAGAACCTGTTCAAAGCATGGGTTTGCGGATTGGTTCTCTAAATACTCTCACACTAGATGAGTGTGTTATGGCGATCATTGAATAAAAAAAAAAAACTTCAGTATCCCAGGTCTTAATTAAAACCATAATCAGGGAATACCATCCGATAATGAAACTATGAATAATGTTTCTGGCCCAGTAAATGGCACCTTCAGTTGAAATTAGAAGAAATGAGACGGGAACCCTCCACTCGGCCTTACCACTTTCTGTTGTGTTCCCAAACACGCTTACCTACAAACTAATTCCATTTCATAAACTCTAACCTCAAATGTGTTTGTGTGCAGCTGTTTATGGATTTTAGACGTAACACTGATGTCACAGCATGCATAGACCGCATCTTTATCAGACAGTCAGGTCTGCAGTACAAAGCTGAATCACTTCTTGAAAAGCTCTTTATTCTTTACACATACATACATACATACATACATACATACATACATACATACATACATACACGCACACATAATGAGTGGATCCTGGTTGCGTGATAGAGTTGAAGTGTCTTTGGAGGCATTAAAGTCACCCGGATGTTGCTCAAATGTCACGGCAGTTTAATTAGAGCGCTCCATAATGGAGCTCTATCTGGAATAGCCCTTAATGAGCACCTAGTTATTCTATGTCTCCTTAATGTGTTCCACATAACTGAGGCCATGAATAATCTCAAACTGTGAATGATTATTTAAGGCCGGTGGGGGGTCTGGTCGGGTGTGGAGGCTAGGAAGGGATAATGGGTAAAGTGGGTTTTTGAGTGTCATGTTGGCTCTCACCATAGCCAGCTCTGAGGTGTGAACAATGCCGTTTCTGCGAGCCTCGACATTGACTTTACATTCCCCGAACACGCACAAGTATTAAGGGTGATGGTTGCTATGGCAACTGGGCAAAAATAGTAGGGAACGGATGCCGGAGGGTACTCGCATACACACACACACACACACTCATCAACACGCAAACCCTTTTCGAAGCTTGTTACTCTTTTGTCTTCTCCCTCCCCGACATCTCTCTTTCACCCTCTTTTCTCTCTCTCTCTTTCACCCTCTCGTCTCTCTCTCTCTTTCACACACTCTGTGTGTATTGTATGTGTGTCAGACCGTGTAATTCACTGACAGCTAGATTGATAGGTAAGTGTGGTGTGTTTTGTATGGCTTCATTCCAGCCGCGAAGGTTTGGAGGCAGCTACCTGTTCATCCATCATCCTCCTCTCTGCCCCGCAGTCTGGATTTCTCTCTGCTATGACAACCACTCTCTTATAAGCACACACACACACACACACACACACACACACACACACACACACACTTATGCTTATTTCCCTATATATTACACACATGCATGGGCACACCTATACTGCCTACTGTAAGAAAACACACGCTTGTGCCTACATACTTGCACGCATCGACACCCATGTGCTCACGCTGGCACGAGCACACCCACGTTCATACACGCAGACAAAAACACGCTTCATAAAACAAACTTCAGTGAGCAGCCACTCACACAAACACACGTGTTCTCCCTATATACGACTTCCCTTACTTTTCTTGAGCTCCCTCCATGCCCCACTTTTAGCCCCTGCTCACCATCTTGTATCCAGTTATTTTATTAACTCTGTTTGCTTCCTGCTGCATTCAGAGCTCTGCTTGGCTCCCCTTCATTTACGCACCGCTCCTTATACATATTTGACTTGTAAATTGAGGCTCTATTTGTGTCATGCCCAAGAGGTGCTGTCAATTAGTCTAAAGTGTGTGTGTGTGTGTGTGTGTGTGTGTGTGTGTGTGTGTGTGTGTGTGTGTGTGTGTGTGTGTGTGTGTGTGTGTGTGTGTGTGTGTGTGTGTGTGTGTGTGTGTGTGTGTGTGTGTGTGTGTGTGTGTGTGTGTGTGTGTGTGTGTGTGTGTGTGTGTGTGTGTGTGTGTGTGTGTGTGTGTGTGTGAGAGAGGGGGATTCATTTAATTTCCAAGGCAAGTATCAGGGTCTTGCCTGGTGTAGCAGCAGAGAGGGACCTCCTGGTGGTAGAACAGATCCCAGATCAGTGTGAGTGTCATCTGACACAACCCCTGGAGAGCTGCTGATTGTAGGGGAATGTTTGGATTCACACCAGAGAGGCTGCACACGCTGACTGTCCAGCATGTGTCAGAGGCCTGCCGGGCGAGATTTAGACATTTACTACAACAACATGGTGAATGAGAAATTGGACACAGTGGAAGGACATTATGCAGGTTTATGAACTATTTATAATGATTGCAAAAACAGTTACAGTAATTTAGAAAGAAATAACTATTTATATATTAAACAAACCAGACGAGAAGATGATACAGATAAAGTGTAGTTGTGCGTTGGCTACTAAATCTGGTTGGTTTATCAAATAAAAAGTATGGTTCAGCATTTAACGTTACCCAGAGTTACAACATAACCATAAACCTATACTACGATCCATTATAAACCTAAATAAAATACGGTCCCCTAACTCCTGTTGAATATTACACCAAGGCTATCCAAAGTTACTCCTCGTTCATTTGGTTCTAGATCATTGTTAGTTTTTTAAAGTGTTTTGATCCGTGTTTTGATCCTAATTATGTTAAAGGGTTTTGTACTAACGTCAGTGTTGCATTCATTAGAATCTCATCTGAACAGATTTCTGTCATTCAAACAACTCTGGATTGTAGTTTAAAAACTTACAGCACACTTAATTAAATGCCACGGAGAGGCTGAACCCCCAGACTGTATAAACAACATCCGGGGAGCTTTCACAGAGGTGTGAACGTGGTGTTTTTACAGTTTATGAATACAGTTAATTGCAAAATCACAAGCAGCATGCTACTATAGAGAATCTTTGCTACTACCAACGTGCTATTGGCTCTGAACCTGAGCATGGCTTACAGAGAATTATTTTTTAAGGGAATTGTTGATGCTGTGACATGCGAGCGAGTTCATTAGGAGGGTTGGCCAGGCAGCCGCTGGTCTCTGTGCCATAAAATGACATTGTTTATCGGAAAAATATATATAGAATTCGGATTTTATCTACCTCGGCGGGTGGGCACCTGGGCACCCAAGTATAACCTATGTATGGGAATATTATTGTAACCTGTAAGTCTATCTGTATGTAAATCCAGTGTCTGATAAATGTGTGTTTCTGTGAAGGCTAATTTGCTTAATGCATGTTCTTACTCTCAAAGCATTTGCAAAATCATATTCTGAAGCCTGCTTTACTGCCATGCTAGCCAGCAGTTGTCTTGTTCTCTGCCATTTGCTGGCATGTTTCTAAGTTTCTTGACGCTTTACTGCAGCCAACTGTTCCTCGGTGAATAGCATGAAATAGTCTGCAGCAATGTGTTTATGGCACTCGTAATCCAGTGTGAATGCTTATACATTACAATGTACAAAAGACACACCCAAACATCCATAGTGCCACAAGGTCAGAAATAACACACCTTTTTAATATCAGTCTAACAAGGAAAGGCTACTTGTATTTGAACTTTTAACTGTCTGCAGGTGTCTGTGGACTTGCTTTTAACAAGCCTGTATACAAATCTAGGTGACAGAATATGAGGGCTACCTGCCTGGTTGTCTTTGGGAAAAACTTTTCCTTCCCCTCTGTCATAGCGCCTCGGGGTGTATGATCACACACATTTTAACACTAACCACACACACACACACACGTAGACACGCACGCACGCAAATGCACTCACACACATATCTCACAGCCCATTTGAGCTTTTACTCGGAGCCAAGTAAACAGTGTGAAGCTGCTTGCATGTCCTTGCACAGATACACACCCAAGCACCATGCTGATTATTTGCATGGCAGGGGCTGCTGCTGAGATGGTGGCATTGCTGATTGTCTGTCTAACCAGTGATTCGATATTATTTGTGAAAGCCAAGTTCTCAGGCACGTTTACAGCAAAGCTTTCTGCCAGTGGGGAAATGATGCCACTGCTTGGTTTTTGGCTTCTTAAATTTGATGAATGTCGAGCGGAGCGGGGCAGAAACAAATCTCTCTCTTAGTAGGTCATCTAGTTTAGTCTGGGAATATTTCAGATGATGTCTTATCGTGGTGTGATCCATGCATCATTTTTTTTACAAATTGGTGGGTAAACGGGAAATGCAGCTATGGAATACATTGCACAGTGGGATAGAAGATTGGATGATGAAATACAGAGGAAACGGCACACAAAATGGAGTCTAGTTCTTCTTTCCTTCCTCACCTTTACTAACCTCTGCTCCAGATTTAGAAACAGAGCTTTTGATTTGATACAGTCTCTGTATGTATACATGCTGATTAAGTCATGTTGAGTTTTTTTAAAACTGGATCATCTCATAATTAGTGTAGAGATAGAGAGAACAATTCCAATATTTGTTCAACTTTTAGCTGTAATGCATATTTAATGAATTTGCACAAAGTAGCTCTGAGTGACTTGATACCTAAATATTAATGCTGTGCCTACAACTTGACTGAAGGAGACCGGACGTCTTGGACTACCGCCCCGTGGTGGCTGTTGAACTTGCTTGCTGACTAATTGGATTGTTTGGGGATATATTTGACAATCTGGTTTTCACATAACAGTCTTCTTAATCCTATAACATTTGTTTTGTAAGAATTGTGCCCTTGATACTGTATAGGACTAGCTGAGCTCTGCCCTCCTACGTACTTTCACTCAATTGTCATTTTATCAGTCCTATCAGCAAACAGAGGGAGTGCCTGAGAACAGTGACGTTGAAGATTTGCGCTAGTTTGAGTTGTAGTTCCGTAATGGCGGTGGAGAAAGATGCAAGCGAAGCTATTGGGTCCATGGTGGCAATGCTGCTGAATATCCAGAAGTTAAAGCCCGAGCAAAAACAGTCTTTGCTGAATTTTGCTAGTGGCCATCACGTTGTTGCTGTCCTCCCCACGGGGTTCGGGAAAAGTAATATTTTCCAGCTTGCTCCGTTAGTGGTGAATGAGTTGGCTAAGGCTAAAGCTAGCAATGCTAATGCTAAATATAAGCCTTGTTGGTCTCCCCTCTTGTTGCACGTGCGCATGACATGCGTCACGACCAAACGTTAGCAATTGGTTATGGGAGATCCAGAGTGGCTCTGGCCAGATCCAATAGTTTTAAACTTCAACAGAGGAAGTACAGAGGAACTTTTTATAGGAGAGTGGCCAGACTCTCTGTACAGATGAAATGTACCAGAGTCTGGTAGTACCAGGCTAGTATAGGACGTTATATTGTTGGAAAATAAACTTGTCAGTGCTCCTTGCTGGATAAACTCTTGGCTCCATTCACTAATTTAGACGTACAATATCTAACTTTCTGCCACTAGGTGTCTCTCAATCAAAACCATGGACGAAAACACAGACTTTTGATGAAGTTGCGTGCAAAACAACTTTGTTGTACTCCCCGCCATGTGGCCGGTTTTGTGCTGGCTGGGTTTGGGTTGCTGTAGTTGCTGGCTAAGGGGCTAATGTTATCCCGGGGAGTATGGCAGACAGACCAAGTGCGCTAGCTGGCTAACTTTGCAATATATTGGTGAACAACCCATACAGCTAATGTGACGTGGTCAAACAGTCATACAAAAAATAACAGTGTGTTGAATGTTATTGTCCACTTATAACGTTATCGTACGGTTTAGCCACCAAGCATGAGCCACTAGTCAACGTAGCACATTGTATTAAGCTGGATCGATATTGACATATTATTAGTAGTTGCTGGTATTATTAGTTTATATAATTGAGTCTGGACCAAAGTGGTAACCGACCAACACATCAACATTGCCATTGCTACAGCTAACGCAGCCTCAGTGTTATATAAAGGGATAATGTAGAGCGAGGCAGTTGTTAACTTATTTAGTTTCACTTTCACAACAGAGACCTTATTTATTGATATTAAATGATTTCAATATTGATCGATCCAACACCAAAGATTTTTTTGTACCTAAAATAATGTTTCCAAAATCGTTCTAGTGGTTCACTAACCACCGTTGGAATGAGACAGAAGAATAATGGTAATGGTAACAGTAATGGACAAGTCCACTTCCAACCTGTAGGGGGAACGAAGAGGAAAAGTGCATTGGTGCCTACTGTAAAATTGCTGGTTGACAAGCAAGTGGCTAATGCTAATGCTTGGTCTATAATGTTAACTATATTATTCTTGGTGGGTAACATAAGGCTACGACACTTTTCAACATGCTCATGTCATTTTTAGTATGATTATTTTGACCACAGTTCAACTCTGGGCTTACCCACGAATTCATCAGTAACGTTAACATTTGCTTTTAGCCGTTTAGCTAAATTTACCCAACAAAAGGTGGATAAGGCACAAAATAATAATAATAAATGGAATTTATATAGCGCTTTTCACAGACTCAAAGTTGCTTAAAAAGGACTCGTACTAATAGTAATTTAAAGATGTGGTAGCATTGGACCTGGATAGTAAGGATAACTCTGGGAGTTGGAAGAGGTGTGTTGCGATTCTGCCTTCACACTCCACGACACGGGTTTGTGGATCTGAGTGTTGTGATTTTGGTTTCATATCGCATATTGTTACAGCCCTAATGGCAACGGTGTATTATACTTAGCAATGGTCTGTTATCAAGATATAACAGACCGCAATACACTGGAAGCTTTTCACGAATCTATATATGATTGTAATATTTGTATCTGTGCTGTTTAATTTGACAGAGCTATTGCCTTTGTCACTTGGACCCGTCTATGGAAATCTATGAGAATTGCCTGCAGTGAACAGCAGCAACATGTAGCATTTATTTGTACCGCTGCCACCTCAGCAGCATGTAAAATCGCTACACATGAGAGGTGTGAAATTGATTAACTTTGAACTTTCTTGTTTTTGTTCTTTTTGTTTTTGCTACATGATTTGCTGCAATATTAAAGGTCACTTCATTAGTCCAGAATCCTGCCTTGTCTCTGCAACTTGTTGCATCCACTCCCCCGCTCTCCATAGTCATGCTTGTGTATATTTCAGGTTTTTGATTTTGATGTATCAGTATTTATTTACATAAGGGTTAATGCCCAACGTGATGACCATTGTCAGTGATTAATGGACGACGGGCATTAACCCTTGTTTTTCAAACCATTAATTTCTATTTGAATGTGTTTTACAATCAAAACGTTTTTTTTCAAGCAATAACTAACCAACTAATAACGTTTCCATGGGGGGTTTGACTAATACCTGAAACAATCATTCCCATACCATAAGGTTCTTATGCAATCCAAATGTTGTTCACTGCTCCGCAACTAGAGAAATGTATATATCCCGCTCAGCTACGAGCCAGAAAGCTAACGCCATGCTAGTAAGATTCAAAGCCAATAACTGTGTACGGTTGGAAATCGGTAAATATAAATTGACAGTATGTTTAACAACAAGACAAGGTAGCAGCTATCCAGCGTAGTCATTGTCCCCAAAACATATGATTTTCAACAAATGATACGCCACGTGTACTGTTGGCCGCAGCCTGAAGTAGCGAGTTGAACAGGTAATGGGATGTGAAATATCCATTCATCCATCCATGTCTGCTTATTGGGGGTGGGGTTGCAAGGGCAGCAGCTCCAGGAGACCCCAAACTTCCCTTTCCCGAGCCACATTAAGAGCCACGTTATGTGAGATATTCGCTGTGAAACAAAAGTCGGTTCAGAAAGACGGTGTAAAGCCGGGGTTAGCAACCTTTTTAATATGAAGTGCCATTTTCAAATGTTCTTGTTAATCAGTGTGCCATATCAGCATTAAGCCTGACATCACCTACCCAGCCCGCTCAGGCAGTGCTATTTTTATCCTTTGCGTTGCATTCTGTAAAAAAGCAAGCCAGTCAGTGGAAAATTAGGACATGTTCAGCCCAGAATGCAGATGGGGAAAAAGTCAATGAAATCACCATAAATATGTAGGGCTGGATCCGAATATTTGAATGTTTTGTTTTTGTGCGTGCAGGCTGAAATTTACCGTGGTCATTTATTGGGCTTAATCTGCTTGCTAAATGTCATCTAATTTATGCAACGCTATGCCGTATATCTCAGCCAAGAACTAAAGAAATGTTGAGTTACAAGCGAGCAGTCTGATGTTTGGCGAGGTCTGTACTGTAGCAGCCTGGTGTTGTTTTCAGGCGATTTGATGAAGTTTGATAAATTAGTCCTGCAGCAACAAAGCAGTTGCTTCACCTCTTGTTTCGTCCAGAGCTGCCTTCAAGTGCGGTCAGAAATGTTGGTTTCCCCCGCAGCTGCCGCCGCCACCAGCGTAGCTTCCAATATTCGCTGTTGAAAAGCACTGAAGCTTCGAAGCTCAAAAATTGGTATTTGGTACATCCCTATAAATAACAGGCTGTGCTCCTGCCAATGGCTGTGAAAGAGGTAATTTGGCGTGTGGATCAAAACGTTTCCAAAAAAACTCTCTTGCGCTCTTATTGCTAATGTGCAATTGGTTGAGCTACCGCATGCCAATGGTGGCACGTGTGCCTAAGGTTGCTGACGTCTGGTGTAGATTGTAACTTCTTGCGGCTCGTGTGTTAGCACCATCTTGCGGTGTTCAGGGTACGAGGCACCGAAGGACAACACAGTGTTGGCAATAACAGATTCACATTTTTGTTTGTTCTTCATTTTTGTTCTTTTAATGTAGCGCATTAATTTAGAACGGCAGTCAATTTCACCAGAAGTTCTTTGTGTCCTTTAACACTTTTTTATGGACACCCTGCAGCCAATCAGAATAGAGTATTCACCCAAACCATGATATGATCATGTTTAAAATGTAAAGTGTGGACAGGTGAACTATAGTTATATACAGTGGTGGAAGAAGTATTCAGATTATTTACCAAAGTAAAAGTACTAATACCACATTGTAAAAATATTGTTACAAGTCAAAGTCCTACATTGAAACTGTTACTTGAGTAAAAGTATGCAAGTACCATCAGGAAAATGTAAATAAAGTATTAAAAGTAAAAGTACTCAATGCAAAACATTCTTCACATTTTAGAAACTGGAAGCGATGAAAGCCGGTCTGTTATTGTTGGATAATTTATAATAAAACATTGTATTTTATGAACTGCATGTGTTTTGTGTGCAAAAATCTTAATGTGTAAAGTAAATAAAGCTGTCAGATGAATGTAGTGGAGTAAAAGTACAATATTTCTCTCTGAAATGGAGCTGAGCAGAAGTAGAAAGTAGCATGAAAAGAAAAGACTTAAGTACAAGTACGTTAACATTGGTACGCAAGTACTGTACTTGGGTAAATGTACTTGGTTACATTCCACCACAATCTGGGGATTTCAGTAGTGTGTATGGAAGTGCATTAATCCCACCGCATGCCCCATTAGCCTGTCATGGTTGTAGGCCTTGTAAACCACTGCTCTGATTGCGCGTAGAGTGCTGGTTGCAGATAATCTCGACAAGGTGCGGACCAATTTGCTTAATCTGTTATGCTTACTTTGCTATTCGTTGAGAGCAAAGATATTGCCTGTCTATGGAATCAGTGAGACGGCTGGTCTCCACGTTGAGAGGTCAGCTGAGACACAGGGAATATCACACTAACATCTGCTCCTACGGCACTGTTTTACCATGCACTCATTCCTCTGTGATGCAGTGCCATTAATGTTCATGCATACATAGTGTGCTGAGCTTTGTACAAGGTGGCCAGGCTATGCGCCAACCGTGATACTCTGCTATGCCAACAGAAAAGCAACAGTCAGGCATATTGCACCTCAGATAAATTGTTACTGTGCAAGGCCGAGCATTTGGTAATTGATGCAGGTATAAAGCCTGTTAGTTAGTGATGGAGTATTAAATGGGCAGATTATTACACATGATGCAGTGATCTGTCATACACTGTGTCAGGTGCGGTTTTTTGACTGTAAAGACTTAGAAATAAAGATGAAGGAAAAAAACAACAACTATATAATAAAAGAATTTCCTTGAGGGGAATGCAGCTATCAAATGTGTGTAAATCAGTCCTTTTGGTCATAATGTAATAGCAGGAGGGGCAATAATGAAACTGAAACTGTTTTAGGGTGTTTTCGCACTTGTTTGTTTGCTTTGCTCCGAATCAGTTGGTGAGTTACTAAACTTGGAGCGATTTGCCTTCGGTCGGTTTGGTTTCACACCTGGTCGTTACAAATCAGACAAAAACGTCCTGTAGGGATGGGAGTGTTGGTCTGTCGGTTGGTTGGTACAGACTGAAATATCTCAGCAACTATCAGGAAAATGTTGTATGTAACTTCATGGTACACAAAAGGAAGAAATATGTAGCCTTTGGCGATTCCCTCTCTAGTCTTGTTGCTCTGTTAATAACACAGATTACAGACAATGATATGGCTGGAATATACAACACACAGGCCACAAAAAGCCCAAGAAATGACCTTGGTTAAAAAGTTAGCGTTTGTCCTAAGGGCCATATTTATACGTGTTGGCAACCATAGCTAAAGAAATTAGGGCTGTGCAATTAATCGAAAATGTAATGCAATTATGAATTTGGCTCCCAATTTGTTTACCTGTTTTTTAACTTCATTAATTGCAACATATTTCCAAAAGTCCATGAGTAATTGTGTTGAATGATGATTTCAATATTAATATTGAATAAAATCTTAACCAAAATAATCGTCATTATAAGGGTTTATCGTAATGTTACTCAACACCGCTGAGAGACTTACTTTGTGGCTGGCTGCCGAGTATCCCCGATGCCACGCCGCGGCCCCGGAGAGACCGGCCGTGGATACACACACCTATACATCAATAAGATGGCTACCAGGTGTCGCTTTTGGACTCTCCCCACATTCACCATTTGTGGGTCAAACGTAACTGTAAGACTGCTAAACGCTTAACACTCAAATTACACAATAAAATAATATGAGTTTGAACGTTGTTGGACACATTTAGCATAGTTAAAGTACACAACTCAACAAAATTTATAACATAGGTATAGTTGTTTTTAGACATTTTAATGCAGAAATGTTACATATTGTACCTTTTTTTTATTTTTTAAATGAGCAATGGCCCAAACATAGTGGCTAAAGCACTTCTGTCTGTCTGTCTGATACAGGGCCCTGAGTCATGAGAAGACTGGCGTGCTGCTGCGGCCATCTTCACATCACTTCTTCTTCCGAAGCCTCAGCCTCCACAGGTTCAGTTTGAAGGAAACATCAAGTGTTGTAAGTCATTGCTGAAAAATGCTAAATTAGGCAACTATTTAATTTCTCACCATGCCCCGTTTTTCTCTCATCTTTATTTTAGTACAGTGGAATCAAAATGATATGGCTGTGGCCTGTCATGTGTATGAGTACTGTAAAGTCCTTTCTTTACCCAGGGTTTCTGCGGGGTCTTAAAAAGTCTTGGGTCTAGGTCTTAAATAATTTTAAACGGGTCTTAATTTTCCTACGTCCATGTAACGCTACCTCTAATGCTCATTGAAATGTTCCAGCAGTGCTTAGAATGTTTTGTTTTTTATTCCGTGGTGTTTTAGTTCGTTCTTTCGCTACTATATAATAAAAATGCCCCAGAATGCCACATGCAAATTAAGAAAACAAGTATTTTCCAAGCCACTCACTTTTTTTTTGTACAACTCATGGTAGAACTGTAACTTTGTCCATTTTATTTTTCCCGAGGCAAATAGAACGGGCAGCTACGTGCGGGGTCCGACCATTATGCCATATTTTTTGCTATCACCTAGCAACCGTCTCTAAGTGAGGAAAGCTGAGAAAGGTGTAATTTTCTGAGCAACTATAGCCAAATCGGTCCAATACAGGGATGCCATTAACACAAAGTTTAGGAGCGCAATACTAATAATTTAGTTTGAAGTTTCCGTGATGTGTCCAGGTTCAAACACACGGAGCTCTGAAGCAGACCGGTGTGTCGCTTTAGTGTAAAAATAGAGATGAGCAGCGCAGCTTCAGGTTAATATTGGAGGCGCTTTTGCTGTGGGCACACAGCAGCGGTGTTGTTGCATTTATTTCTCTGTGTATTTCTGCTGTAGTGCGGCGTACAGCCACTTTGTCTCATTAAGAGACAAGAGACCCACACAAAACCATGGTCTTTGGCCACATTTTTGTGCTTTCTGACTAATATCTACTAACTAAAACGGCTAAAATTAACTTACACTGGCTATTTACAAGCTGGGCAATCAACGTTTTGCATTACTTTCAGTTTCTTTTAAAAGGGTCTGGGCTAAGGCCCCAATCTCCTCAAGTTCTAGAAACATCCCTGCAACTTCTTATGCGAGCGAGAAAGCAATTGGGAACATTGGGTGTATGAGCGCTGAAGTCTCACCCAAAAAGTGAGAAATATCTAACTGATACGAAGGGTCTTCAGCAAACAACAGCCATCAACCAGTTCTGGCTGGGTGAAACTTGCTCAACTTCAGAGAGATTCAGGCTGATGGTAGATACGGTATTGTAATGAATAAATTTAAATCTTATTGAGCAGTGACGGTAGACCTAAGATTTAAATGCATTGTAGTACATGGAAAAAGCGTTCATTTCTGGAGGCTTCATTTGTTCATAATACCACATTACTCCCAACGCTGGTCTTGAATCAGCTTGAAGGTGTTATAGTCTCACCTTGTTCTACAGTATCCCGTTTATTGCTTGGCTACTTATCAAATTAATTAATTTGAAACAACATATTGATTTTAAAATGATTGACTAAAAACGATTGCATTGCTTTTGCTAAAGAAAAAAGTCAGTTCCATATCTACGGTTAGAACACTGCGTTCATAGCAACGTAAACGCCATAGCTGTTTAATGCGACCCTCCGTCTGTCCCCCATCACCGCAGAGTCTCTTCCTCCTCGCTTGGCATCAGACCGGTGTGCCAGACTTGTTCCGGTGATGAGCCGACAGACAGCTTTTTGCAGCGTCCAGGCACTTTTCCCCACAGCTGATAAATAAACGGGAATTCTTGCAGCGGATTGATAGCTGACCTCCAGAGTAATCAGAACATGGTCCATGGCAACGCTACTCATAGCAACGGTCCGTTTCCGACTGAAGAGGTGTTGAGAACTGTACGTGACTTGTTCCAAGAAAAAAGTACAGGGTAAAGTAAAACTCATTGAAAGTGATTTCATACAATACTCTCATAATCTGTTCAGTAAAACTGCACATTTTAGAGTGGCCTTTTATTGTGGCCAGACCTATGCAATAATCACGCTGGCTATTAATCATCTTGATATGCCACACCTGTGAGGTGGATGGATTTTCTTGGCAAAGGAGAAGTGCTCACTAACAGATTCAGACAGATTTGTGAATATTTGAGAGAAATAAGTTGTTTTTTTTGTACATAAGTCTTAGATCTTTGAGTTCAACTCATGAAAAATGGGGGCAAAAACAAAAGTGTTTATAGTTTTGTTCAGGGTATGTTAAGTCAGGGGTGTTAAAAATAAACAACCCGGTGTGTCATAAAACGGTAGCAAGACAAATAAAGCAGCGGGTGTGATAACAGAATACAATAGGCGTGCTCAGTCTGACACTGCAGGCGGCGATCTCCTCAGGCAAAAATCGAGACAACTCGGCTCTGCAATATATGCAACTGACATAAAATGAATGAGTCTAAATGACTAAGGTTGGTAAAAAATGCACCATGAGTTGTAGTCAAAGGACAAGTTATTTTTGTCATGGCGTCTCGCTGAATATACTTGTATCCACTCTGTCTGAAACGCTCCGTTTTTGGCGCCCAATGAGCGGCAGCAACACTTACCTGATACAGTTCATAAATACCATGTGTGTCGCTAAAGTAGAGCCACTGGGGAGCGATGAAATGACACTGTTGTAAGGAAAAAAAAGACTCCTAGTACAGTTACAGCAGAAATGGTCAAATCAGACAGAGACAAGCATGCGATAAAGAGACCACGCGACACAGGGAGTAAGAAGTATATAACCAAGTGTATTCCCTCTGTTAATGTACACATATTTAGAGTCATCGCACTGGAACACTTTACAATAACATTTAGAAAGAACAGGAAGGTACGGAAGGGGGGTATGCTCAAAACAGAGAGAAAGGAGACGAACGTGGCAAGAGACTTAATCGACGGAGCCCGTCTCTAGCCGCGTAGACAGAAATAGATATAAAACAAATGGGGGTGGAGGCAATGGAGGATGGATAGAGCCTGTTTCCTTCACAGGATATGGGAGGCATACAGAGAAAAAGGAATAGATGCAAGACAAACCCAAATGGATTGAGGATGACAGACGGAGGATGGAATGAAAGGAGAAAGTACGGTTTCAAGTTCATAACCCAAATCACATTTGCTCAATTACCAAAAGGAAATACATAGAAACCTTCCGTTTCCCAGAATCATTGTCATTTTTTTTTTTCTCCAAACAGGAATGATAGTAGGGAAAACACATTTCTCTTAATGGGATGAGAGTCAAATATTTAGACATTTCACAAACTTTTTTCAAGATTTTTGTTTTCTTTTGATGGTACAGTTTATTTATTTTTTTTTTAATAGAGTTGAGAAAATTGGAATACTAGAGTTCGGTTGTACATCTTCCAGGGAACTGCCATTCAACTCTTACGCGTGTGCTCTTCCCACAGAGTTTGCTGCGCCCATTGGCTGCCGTCAGTCCAGTCAGGCTAGAGAAGGGGGATGGGAGGGGAGGGGGGGAGGGAGAGACACAGCCACAAGGTATGGCTCTCTCCCCAAAGTGGAACTCCAGCGAGAATGAATTCAGAATATCCCTAAAATGTCTCTCATTCCTCCAGAGAAAAGAATCAAAGGAAAAGACCAAACCAAAAGTCTTGTACCGGGGGCAGGGGTTCGGGCGGCTTGACCATTCCGATGTCACAAATCCTAAAGTCTGTCTTGGCTGCGCGTGGTCGGCGCCCTCTCGCTTCAGGTCCGTAGGTTTCCGCAACGTCTATACATGTATTTATAGTATATATAGAACGGAGTTTGTGTCGTTCGCTGGAGGTTTTTTCTCTTTTTCGGTTATCAGTAACTGTAAGGACATGACACAGTTTCTCAGCCGGCCCGCTTGGGGGGTGGGGGGGGGCACCTCAAAACTCCAGAAACACGACACAGATCCGCTGGAACAAAGGACGACCAAAGGGGGGTTTTGGCCTCAACAAGTTTTTGGCCGCTAAACGTACAGGTTAGCATCCGTTTAGGTCGGAGCGGTGGCATCTCACACAGTTGCTACGTTTAACGTTGTCATATTTTTTCATTTTTTTTTTTTTTTTAACTCCACAGAAAGAACAACAGTTTTTATCTCTTTTTCGTAAATGAATACTACATGCTTGAAACACGGCAGAGTTCACGTCGCGTCAGCACCGGACAAGGAGAGAAACCGAGCACACAAGAGAGAGGGAGAGAGAGATCAGACGCAGAACACTTGCAGAAGTGGGTTTGACACAATGTTTCTGGCAGTATATTAATTTTTACAGAGGGAAGTCTAGTTGCTAATTTAAACAGGTGGAAAAATAAGATGTTGATACAGTCTAAGGCGAAAGCTCAAGCTCCCCTCAGAACAAAGTGAAGACCACGACACAAATACAGACGGTGGCGCTGTCGTGCGCTAACTTGGGTTTAATCAGCAGTCAAATGAATCAAAGCGAGAAAGCAAGAGGTCTGCTCACCTTTTTATTTCGCCGCTTCCCTCCCTCGGATCAGACCGGAATCGCTAACGCGTACGGCCACCTGACAATACTGAGTTTTAAACGAAAGACCCTCTGTTTACGTTTGCCGTATGCTGCCTTTTCTCTCTCCCTCTCTCTCTCATCTCTTTCCTTCTCCAAGCGCATCTGCCGTCTGCCTCCGCGTGTCGCGGCGGCGCTCCCTCAGACGTAGTACTCTTTGTCTTTGTTCTTTTTGTTCTTGGTGACCGTCTTGGCAGCGCCGGGCTGTTTCTCCTTCACCAGGGCGCCATTGCTCTGCGTGGCCGAGTTGCTGATGTAGTTGCGGCTCTGGTCCACCTGGTAGGAGCCCTCGTCGCGGTTGCGGTACTTGTACATGGCGTAGAGCAGGATGAGGATGCAGAGGGCGGCGGCCGCCACGATGCCCACCACCATGCCCGTGGTGCTGCTGGACTGCTGCACCTCCACGGCGCCGGGGAGCCCTCTCTCGGGAGACGTGGGGTCTGGAGTGGGAACATGGGGGAAATTGGGGGGATAGGTTATTCCCGGGATTCTGCGGCGGCCCGGGTCCGACGAGGGGTGGGCCGGCGGCAGCAGCACCCGGTCCCGGGTGTTCATTTTCCCGGCGGGGATCTTGCCGCCATCGTCGTCGGCCGGCTCGACACGCGGGCCGAGCCGGTCGGGGTCGACCGTGGGGGTGGAGGACAGGGGAGGGCGGTGGGAGTTGGGGGAGCGGGAGAAATGGTGGTCTCGGGGGTTGTGGACGCTGCCCTCAACGGCCGGGGGAGGGGGGAGGACAGTCCTGTCGGTGACCAGGGGGGAGTTTTTGTAATAGTCTTCATCGTCCGACTCTGTCATCTCCCCCGAGCCGTATGCAGACACCTCGACCGTCTCCTCGCAGTCCTCCTGGTCCGGGGGGCAGGGGGGGCGGCCGTCGGGCAAGGGGAGGGACTCTTTGGTAGTTTCAAGCAAGGTGAGGAAAGGGCGGTAGGCGGTGGGGGGCGAGGGGATTACTGGGTAGCGCGTGGCGATGGATGGGGGGTCTAGGGAGTCCACGGTTATTATGGGCAACACTAATTCACCTCCTAGGACAAGAAAGAGACAACGGAGAGAAAAAGAGCGTTAGAGACCGGCGGCGAGAGAGAGACCGCCTCCAGACGAACAGAAGAAAAACAGTTGAAATGAATACAGCAACACCAGTATTGAATGCTAACATTATTAGGGTTAGTTATATAAGTCTAGTCAGTCTGTTGTATTTAAAAAAAGTGTAAATATGCTGACTAACTGTGAACTGCAATAAGTACAAGAGCTAGGACTGTGCTGTACTCTACCCTGCACCTGTTCCTCCCTGTGCTGCACAGACCTACATGCTACATGACTAATACAAGGTAAGTAGACTACAAATTACACTGAACAAGGAAACATGTATTGCACTAGACAGCCTATCCTTCACTATGCTGCGATTGGTTGAATAAGGTAGCAAAAACCACGAGGTTCAGGTCACTTACATCAACAAATTGGCCGCATGATTTTTGCATGAAAAAAAAAATTACAAAAAGAAAGCTGTGTAAGATTGTTCTGGGATAGAGATAAACAACTCCCCCACTCCCCCCTTATTTACCTCACCTCATCTTTAGCTTTTATTTTAGAAATGGGTGAAAGACATAGTATCGTGGACGACGGGCTCAGTCCTATTTTGGACACGGCGCATTTGCAATTAGCTCAATCTGTACGCAAACCCATTAGGAGGGGCAGCGGGAAACCGACGCCCCTAATTTCTAAGCCAAACTCTCAGTACACTGAGAGCTGGCATTAAACATTTTGGCAGAGGTAAATACGCGGGCAACATTTTCCTTGTTAAACAGCCGGCGACACTAATGAAGAATTAAAGAACGGTGGGAACGAACCAGAACGGTTACATAGCCCATCGTAAATCGAATAAAGATCATTAATTAGCCGCGTTGGTTATCACGGCTGGAGTCAAGGGTTAAAGGTGTTGGAAGTATGTTAACAGAACATGTCACAATATCAGTTATACATTACATTTTACTTTGAAAACAGTTTTCCCTTCAATCACAGTTAGAAAAACATACCAGGAGGGGAGGGGGGAGAAAAAGGGAAGGTAACAGTAAAACACGACCAAAGATATACCAACACATCCCCCAGCATAAAATTACGACTCTCGCTCTTTGTTCATTCGAGGAGGTAAATCAGAGCGACTCGGAGGGAGAGGGGTGGAATTAGGGCTGCACAATTAATCAAAACTTTAATCACGATTTTGGCTTCCCACGATCATATTTGCATGATCGAGCAATATTTTAAATCATTAAAATCATTCCGTTCATAGAACGCTGTTTTTTTTTATATGCGTTACATGACCCATTTCTTCTGTTTGGATCTCTCCTCTTACTCTCCGCGCAGCCCCGCCCCCCTTTCACTTTTTTTTTATTAATTTTTTTTTAAAGCATTTTAGCCTTTTTTAATCCAGTTACTACTGTAGCTAACGTTAATGTGACACGCAGCGATGTTTCTGTTGCATCAGAGAGCAGCGCAGACATTTAAGTGGCACAGTAATGAGGTACTGAAATCCGTGTTGATAATTCGTCCGGGAGATAACAGGCATTCAACATAAGAGAAAAATAGCACAATATGGATGTGAAAGCAGTTATAAATAGCCTATGCGACAATAACATTTTATTTTGGTTAAAATCAACAAATAATCGTGATAATTAATCGTGATTATCATTTTGGCCATAATCGTGCAGCCCTAGGTGGAATCAGGCATTTGTAACGTCAGTTATACAAGCATACATTTTCATTCAAAGAATAGCATTAAGTTATGAAAGTCACATAACAACAGAATAAACAGGCTTGGAATGAAGCAAAATGTAAAACCTGTTAATGGGGAAAAAGAACATAGTTAACCCTTGTTGTAACTTGTTATTCCATTGTTGGAAAGGCTAGTTTCCACGGCAACGCTGTTATAAGAGGTTTGTTTGTGCGTCTGAGGGACGTGGTTGACGCAGCCGGTAGAGGATGGCAGAGTTGCGCAAAAGTTTGTGTTTTAGGAGACCAGCTATGCGCGTGACCGAGGGCGAAGGAGGAGACGACGACGGCGGTGCCATATTAACTTTGCAATCTGTCAGTACGGCAGAGACGTTGCACATGCAATTTGAACGCTATGTACCCGTGGCTGATATTTGGAGGGGGGTGTTATGTGAATACACAGAGCGGTGGTGAAAAGAAAGGAGTGAAGTAGCTGCCCTTGTTGTGTTGTGCTGACTGGCATTGTGGTAGAAGCTAGAGTCAGTGTTGTGTCAGATACTGGTTAGGGCGATTAGTGGGAGAGCTGCAGGTAACAACTCTCCATTGAGGAGCCATCATCACCGGCAACAGGTGCTCGTTAAGTGATTGGTGTGGGCAGCCATGTGCGGTTGTCAGGAGCTGGCCGCATGGCAGGAGGTGGCAGAAGACTCCGGAGGACAAAGACACAGGAGTCTACGCCGGGACCACACACACCCCTGTGCTATCTTGCGGGACACAAATGTAGGAATGACTGTCTGCTTGCCCGACACAACCAGTAGCAACGACTGGCCATCGCCTCAAGTAAATAAAACCCCAATGCTAAACAAGCCTCTTGCCTTCAGGTTTGTCTCATCTCTAACGTGTGTCTTGGTTAAGTCTATAGATAAAGAAAGACACTTACTTCGCCATCCCCCTGGTAATACCATGTCAAAGACTCTGTTATGCACTCAAACCATTGGAAAAAGCTCATCATGCATGCTTGCACTGGTAACCCTTTACCCTGACACCCTTAAATAAACTCCTGTGCAAACAGTTGCCTTTTGCAGTCACCTAATTAGTAAATACATTCCTCCCGCGTCTAACAAAATCTCAGTATAAATACGGCTGCTCTGTGAAGGCCTTATAGGTTTGTTAGTGAACAAACAGCATCATGAAGCTTGAGCAACATACCAGACGGGTCAGGGATACAGTTGTGGACAAGTTTAAAGCAGGTTATGAAACGATATCCCTAACCTTGAACGTCTCACGGAGCACGGTTCAATCCTTTGTTTGCAAACGGGTATAGTGTGGCGCAACTGCAAACCTACCGAGACGTGTCCGTCCTCCTATACTGACGGGCAGGGCAAAGAGAGCTTTGATCGGTGAAGCGGCCGAGATCACCCCCGCATATCATTTTACTTCCGCTTCACAATGATGCGCCGATATGTGTTGGTCGTTTGTGGTTGTAACGTGATTAAATGTGGAAAAGTTCAAAGGGTATGAATACTTCTGCAAGCCTCTGTGTGCAAGGTAAGGCCTGTGACTCTACTGTAGCCAACATATTCTACATGATGAGGGTTGGATGGTTGCGGGTGGGTGAAACAAATACATTATCAAGGAGGAACATATTCTGCAGCGTGGAGCTGTCCGCTGATTATTTCGGAAGCTAAAAGTTGAAATGTGTTTTCTCTTTCGTGGTTTTACTTTTGCTGTTTAAATATACCTCAGTAGGCCTATGGACTGAAGGGACGTTAACGTGTGCATGGAAACGTTTACTTACGCCGCTACGGTGCATTGTTTCAAAAGAAATAGCCTACAGAGAGCGTAGAGAGGAGAGGGAGTCAAAGCCATTCATTTGGGTGGATGATTTAAGCCTAATTGATTGATTCGGATTTCCTCGTCTCTTTCTTACCACTGTCCTCCGCCTGCTCTTTTGCCCGCACGCCCAGAGCCGCTGGAAGAGTCGGGGGTACGGTCCTACTCGTCACCCCCCCCCCGCCACATTTCACTCCGCAGTGGGGATTGGACGGTTTTGAAATAACTAACATTTTGTAGGCGATTAGGTAGGTAAAACAATGGTCGACTCACACCACACCCTTGTATTCATGATACTATCAATTCAGGCTAAAGATAATGACGTCAAGGACATCAATAACACATGCCTGTTGCTTTGTTGTCGTCTACCGTCCAGACAGACAACATTGCGGCTTTTCTCTTCGTTTGCCCCCTCTCTCTCGCCTTCCCCTCCTACTCACAAAGCTGCTGACCACCTGATAACATATTTGCCAGAAACTGCTTTGCGTCCCCCCCACGTCTCTGACCGTTTCTTCATCTCTTCCTCTCATGGAAGTATCGTACCTGTCTGTTGCAACATGCCCTCACTCTTCCTCACTCATGCCTCCCAACGCTCCCACAGACTCTCTACTCTCCCTGTCCTCTTACTTCGTTGTCTGTCCTATGCGGGTGGCAGCAACTTATCCACCTCTTTTTTTTCCTCCTTCTGCAGCACAAACTTCCTTCTATTAAACCAAAATGTAATACCCCAAAAAACTTTTTCCCCATCTTCTCTAACTTCTTTCCTTCCTCCCCACTTTGACTGCACCTTAGATGATCTAAATAAAACAAAACTTTGTACTAAAAGCTTAATTGGAAGTCGCTTTGGATAAAAGCCTCAGCTAAATTTTATTTTATTATACTTTATTAATCCCACAAGGGGAAACTACACTTTCCACTCTGTTGTTATTCCACACACATGCTCAGGTCCTATACATGCACTAAGGGAGAGATGTCAGAGTGAGGGGACTGCCCATGGAAAGGCAAGCAGTTGGGGGTTTGGTGCCTTGTTCAAGCGCACCTTGCCAGTGCCCAGGAGGTGAACTGGCACCTTTCCAGCTACCAGTCCAGCACCACCATACTTTGGTCTGTACTAGAGACCCTCCGGTTCCCAGCCCAACTCCCTATGGACTGAGCTACTGCCACCCCCAAATGCCATGTAATGGCAAAGATTCCGAAACAACTTCTGCTTTAACTTGGTAAATGTACAGGTGACCCTCAAATATTTGTTACGATGCACCAAGCTCATGTTTACATTGACAGTTTATTGCCCCCGGTGAAAGGGCGTACGTTAAAAGGTTGGTTTGGATTGGAGAATCCACAGCCCTACTTTTTAGATATTCCGGAAAAAGCGCCAGTATTGTCAGAGTAAAACCGATATAGCACCTGCAACATCCCGCAACTGTGACGGCCCACCACATATGCGAGAGAAGGGACAAGCGAGGTTGAGTTACTTCCGCAGTAGGGCTGTAATCTCCCAGTCGACTAGTCAATTTATTGGTAGATGCATTCTGGCTCGACCAAAATTCCAATTGGTCGATTTTTGCCGTGCTAATTTAATCAAGTGGAAGCATAGACCGTTATGGTCTATGGGTGGAAAGCACTAATTGCTAATGGGGGTGTTTTCAGAGCACCCCTGTTTCACAGGTAACCCCCCTTGTTTTCACGTTTTTTTGGATTAGCCCAACCCACTGGAGACAGATTGAAGTATTAGAATACCTAGGTTTGGTGGTTTGCTGAATATTTATTTAATTGTGAGCGTTTAATTTAGTCCTCCTCTACCATGTCGAAGACATCGGCAGTGTAGCAGCATTTTACAAAAATAGTTAATGGAGAAAATGTCGAATGCAAAGTTTGCAAGCAACAGTTTGCATATCGCAGCTCAACTACAAACATGGCATATCACCTAAAAACGCTAAGCTAACTTGTCCGCGTTAGGTTGCCCTGTCTGTTTTGAGTTATAGGCTATATGAACATATCAGAATTGGCATATTTCATTGTCTAATAATTGTTTTATAACTGCAGGCGCACCCACCCGCAACGAGGATAGCGTTCCCCAGACACACCCACACCACGCTGGATGTTAAGCCTCCTATCATCCAAACGCAAAAATTATATCACGGAAGGAATTGTTGACTGTATTGCTCAGGATATGTGGCCCATTGCTGTTGTGGAGGGCCAAGGTTTTAAGAACTTCTTACAAGTTTTGGAACTTGGATGTACAGCGCCAGCACGCCACACAATCATGCATGGACTAACCGCAAAATGTGAGTGAAATGTGTGACTCAAAGAGAAAGTATCAGTTAATACAACACAGCAAGGCAGTTGGTACTATTTTTGGAAATCATAGGCTATGATATTGCGCATGTGCATGTGATGCAACACTGTCAGAGCTGACAGACAAGTGTCATTTAAGTGCAAAATAATTCAAAAATGATTTAATATACTGCAAACAACTAGCTTTTTATTTATTTATAAATTAGTTTAGGCGGACAAGGACAAGTACTGCGCAGTTAATTAATCTAAGGCTTTTTTTCCCGCCCCTCCGCCTCCCCAGTCGATTTTCTGTCGCAATTTCAGGACTTCAGTCAACCAAGATTTTCTTTGGTTGATTACAGCCCTAGTACGCAGATGAAAATGAAAAATGTAACGAGTGGCGCCTGTTGACGCGGTTGTAGAATAGCTTCTTTAATGTGAAAACAATGTGTCTATGTATTACTTTTTTGTTATAATGTGAGTGTTATGTTTTGGGGTGTTTTTCCTCAGTACTGTAGCCTACATGTTTCATCATAGTTCCCACTTCCTAGGCCTCGTCACCTGTCTGACGCAGGCTCGTTAACAGCACTGGAGCACCCAAACCAGAGCTTTAATTGGGCAATGTCATTAAGGCTCCAAAAAATTATTCAGAGTTTAATTAGCCTGCTGGGAAAGGCGGGAATTGTTCATGGAAATTTCACTCGGTTTACTCTCAATTTCATATCCATTGTCTCTCTCCTGCTTTGAGCGCAAGGGAACGTGATACAAATCTCAACAAGGGTCAGCCCTTCACAATGCAGTCCTTCAAAACCCTTTTGCGCTAGTCTTTTCCTCGGGTCCTTTTCTCCGTGCCCCTGTGCTTTTGTCTATTTTGCATCTGCTTTAAACTCGTGACCGAGTGTGTGACAGTGGCTGCTCGCAATTGCTGTGTTAGGAAACATGGCACTCCACTGGCTGTATGTAATGTACAGCGCTGTAGGAAGGAGTTGTATTGATCCCCTGTGTGTTCACAGTGGTCATATCTGGCTCGGCTTAATAGAAAATCCACAGCCGTGCTTAACATTTCTTCTCCTTCCTGAAGGCGGTTCAATAAGACAGTGCTGCATCCTCACACAGAATTGAAAAACACTCTTTCCTATCTTGCAAAAACTCAAGGCCTGTGTTTGTGGAGCAGTGATTGGAGGGGGGGGGGGCAGCAGCACACACGTTTCTGCGGACAATGTTGATTCTTCTCTCCTTGTTGACAGTTTTCACCAAGGCTTATCCGACCCCCGCTGGCTTTGCCTCGCTGGAACTCTCGTGGCATCTGGAAGGTGTGATACGGAGCACGTGTTCGTGCGCGAGAGTGTGTTTGTTTCTCAAGAAGAGAAAACTTTACACCTACAGAGTGTGAGATACAAGTGTCTGTCTGTCTGGTAAGGTGAGCATGTCTGCCCCCTGTATGTGTGTGTTTGAGAGAGAGAGAGACGTTTCACCATGGGAGATTAGGCCTGGGCATAGCATCTGCTGAAAAACTCTCATTTCTCCTTTTGATAAGGAGGGAATTGAGTCTATTTCGGTCCCCACCACCTCCAGAGAAAACCACAGGGGAAAGCTAGACTAAGAGCACAGGTTCAGATCCGTTTCTTCTCACGCAAACATACCGAACGCTATAATCTTTCCATTTACGGTCCGACATATATTCTATTCAAAGCACTAATCCCCATTCCTGAAAAAGAACTTCAGTAAAGTGCTCGAATCGCGCTTGGGTCCCGTTATTGTTCGATAGAGGTTTGCTCTACCCTCGGGACAGAGTACGATAGATTTTGGGCAAATCTGACCTTTGTGTTGTTTAATCCACGATAGATCATCATTAGTCATGCATTTTTAAATTGGTCGCTTACATTTCTATTTTGTTAAAGCGTGAAATAAACTCGTAATAAAATGTACGTGCTCATGTTTGCTTTTGTTTTTTTCTACAGCAGTTTCTGCCAAGGAGGGGGTCTGGGGAACAATGTGTGCAAATTAAGCGTACTTAATGTGCGTTTCCTAGAGAGAGCCGAGTGTGATGTGATTAAAGACACGGGGAAATAAAAAATAAAAAAACATTTGCCAAGTTCTAATCCCGTTTCCATGTGTTAATTGTTCCGTTATCTCTTGTGGCATACTAAATATTTGTCAAAAAATGGTTTAATATTTTTAAAGCAAGTTCTCTAGCCTACACCATTTTCTGTGCAAGTGTGCATTTATGGACTTCATTTATAAAGATTGCTTCCAGAAGAACACTTTTAACACTATTTAAATCCCAATAAGTTGGCGCTGTAACAGCATGCATACTGGCACTGCTTTAATGATAGGTTTCACAGAGACGAGTGTTGTTTTGATGCCACCCACACCTGCCATTTAAATCTGCAACGCCTTTTGACAACATAAATCTTGCCAGACACGATCTTTTGGGATAAAATGTCATGAAATGTGAATCTAAATATCTCTATTTTGTCTCCTAGAGCCAGTCATGTGAATCACACTGCCTGACTGTACATGGTTCTTGTCAGCCTAATAGAGCTAGAAAGCACCAGTCTAACACCTGACCTTTAGCTTCCACCTCCTGTCGCGGTGTCAAAACACGACTTTGACCCGCCGTTGCCTCGACCACCGGGCCTGCCAGGCTACAGCTGTGTGCTGCGCGTAACGCGCCACGCTTCCGTGTCGTAACTGTCCCGCCGTGTTAAAATTGGGGCGAGAGATTGGTGCGACAGCTGGGTAAATGCCAGGCGCTACCGCTCGCCCGAGCAATTTATGGACAGACTGCCTGCTGCTTTGAAAAAAAAACAAATAAGGAAAGGGGGATGGAGGGGGCGCACGTGTGGCCGGTCAGAGCTGCGTACGGAGGGGCTTTGCAGTCACAAAGTGTCATGTAAAAGGGAGATGGAGCAGTAGTGAGTCTACTCGCGTTTCTACGGTAAGTTGCACTTTGCCGTTGGATTCCAAGTATTATGAAGACAAAACCTCCTGAGTTGACTCACCATTTCCAGGCTCGCACTCCTCCAAATCTTCGTCATCGCTAGGACACTCAGCTGATGCTACCAAGAGGTCATCTGCATTCTGGAAGAACAGAGACAGGAGAGAGAGTCAGGACACATTTTATTGGTGTAGAGGACAGACAGAAGAGTCTTCGGCTCAACTGCTACCTACGTATGCACTAGGGCTGCGTGATATGAGGAAAATATGCCATACTGTTGCTTATTGCAATAAGCAGATGTTAAAATGTACTCAGTTCTGCTTTTCTGCTGCTTTCAGTAGTCTGCTACAATACAACAGATAGCTTGTTGAAATTAGAAACAAATGAACTGGAATCAATTCCAACATTCTTTTATTGAACATATTGAACACTGAATTGAACAAAAAAAGCTCCATTTAAAAAAATGACAGTTACCTTTTAAAGTGCAGTTTTCTGCTGACTTGTGTGTGTGTGTGTGTGTGTGTGTGTGTGTGTGTGTGTGTGTATATATATATATATAGCGCCAGTTTGTATTGCGATGGTGATAAAAAAAAACTATATACACAGTATATTGTATGGCCCTATTACCAGTGGTGGAATGTAACGAAGTACAAATAGTATGTTATTATACTTAAGTAGAATCAATAGTGCATACTTTTGACTTTTACTTCGTTACATTTTGCAGCAATTATTTATACTTTCTACTCCACTACATTTCTACAACGTTCCATTCAATTTTTTTTATCAGTACCCCCCCGCCAGCAGGGAAGCCTTCAGTAGTGGCTCCTGCACCGGCGGTACCGCTCGCGATATTACAAATCCCACTACGGCTACGCCAACACCCACCCTTGCAACTGCATTTATTGTCCAGGCGCGTAACTCCTGGTACGGCTGCTGCTCCCAATACTCTTGGTCATATGTGAAGCATCTGTTCACATAGGGTTGATATACTGTACATATATTTATCTTAAAAACACTCCCGGTCCTCCTCAGCTGTGAAGCCACATAGCATGTTGTCCAAGCCCATGTGTTCTCGCTAGATAAATGTGTGCAACATTCACGTCCCGTGGGAAATAATGCAAAGTCGAGCTTCATGCAGATCACCCTGATAGATAACCTGAATTGTAAGGCAGATTGTAAACTGGGCCACAGATGGTAAGCACAATTACATTAACCTAAAACTAACTTACTTAAAAGCCATATAGTTTCTTTATATTAGAATATTGACATTATGAGAATAAATCGTTATGAGAGTACTTGTACTTTTTACTTTTACTTAAGTAGTGTTGTCATTGTGGTACCTCTACTTTTACTAAAGTAAATATGTCTCTGGTTATGAGTACTGAGATTCAGTGCTTCCTCCACCAATGCCTATTACGTACACATAAGCTTGATGAAAAGACGCGGCTGGGTGTGCTTTATGAGTAGTAGTATTTCTGTAAGCGAGAGAGAGAGTCAAAGTGAAACAAGCTCTTTCGGGGCAAACACCAACAGATTAAAGAAGTGTGTTTTGTCCGAAACAGGAATGTCTTTCTTGACCCAGCTCGTCCTCCTTACTGCATGACTCACACTGCTGCATATCTAGACGGTACGCCCTCACGAGATGGGGTTATCCCATAGAAAATGTGCAGCTGTAATCAATTGATAATGATTAATTTATTATTAATTGATTCAAGAGCACACTGGGTTTTCTCTCCGTTATAAATCCACTGCCTGGATGTTATCGTTTATTAATTACAGTCTGGGAGTGTGTGTTCACATCACCTGGGCCTAATGGTTGTGCTTTTTCTTGTTTCTTCATCAAACGGGCCGTTACATTTCTATTCCATCCCTGCAATCGGCTGCTTCACTTTTCCTTACTTGATAGAAAACGGCACAAAATTAATCAATTAAAGTTTGCACTGCTTTGAACGGAGCGACCTGGACATCAATAACTGGCGGCGGAGTGTGTTTGCGGCCGTAATCCAACGTCTCGCCAACTGAATGTCAAATGGCTGCTTCAGCCTCCCACGGTTGTAATTTGGTGCAACATCTGTGACGCTCTGAGTGTAATTTATTGGATAAAAAAACGTGTCGCATGAGGACCACTAACCCAGTGCGCTGATACAGGCTGGAGGAGTAGCTCCAAACTCCAGTTTGACCTGCTCAGAACTTTTCTCATCAGTTTCCAAGAATCCACAAAGGAGACAACTTGAAAGCGTCTCGCATCCGTCCAGACGCCAACACCTGGGGGTGCTCTCAACTTAAGACAGTAGTAGAGGCACTGCTGCTTGTGATCTTAGTTTTATAACACCCTGACTCCAAATTTGGGTCAGAGCGAGACAAGTGATGACTCCAACTGTTTCATGGAAGTGGTGAAGGGAAGAGAAAAATCAGGCCCCACGCATGTGTGTGTGCACGCGCACGCACGCAGACACAGACACATACACACACACACATCAAAAGGTAGATCTATTATTCTAAGCATCAAAGCACATTATTCCACTATGATCAAAGCTGCAGCTGGGCGGGTAGCTCAGAGCTTTTGGAGAAATTGAAATTTGTGTTTCCGCTCGCTTGCTTTCCGCCACCCTGGCCTGTCTCCGCTGAGTCTTGGCGGGTGTTAGGGATATATTTATTAGAGCTGTGTGGTTCCTGTTGGCTTTGCCCGTCGCAGTATTTATAATGCTATTACTATGTTTGCTCTAGCACAAAATGACAGCACAGACACCCTAGGATGGATCATTAACTACCAAAATGACTGAAATGTACGTATCAGGGCTGTCTAAATCAACGGCATAACACAAGGTCACAAATTCCCTTTTTTTGACGCACACGTCTTGTGTGATTTGGGCCTCGGGCCACTTTGTAGTTTGGGAAATCAGGAAGCGATGCAGCAGCGACGTTGTGCATGGTGTTGGGTTTTTAAAAAGATAAAATACTGTTAATGTTCTGAAAACAATGTACTTTTGGTTTAGGTTCCCTGCAGCTCATCAAATCAACTGACTAGCCTTAATTAGTATTCGACTGCCTCACACCAACCCGACCTTCTAAAATTATTGATTAGGTCATATCTGGCATTTAACATTTAGAAAGGAAACGTTTGTCACACAGCAGGAAACAAACATATGGCATAGCCATTTGGGAGCCACCTCTGCTGTGTTGAGACTAAGTAAGATTGAATAGAATTGACCCTCACATGATAACACTCTCAGACTGAACGCGTCCCAAGGCCAAGAGACACAGAGAAGATAGACAAGAGAGAGGGAGACAAAACAACAAATGCAGAAAAAGACACAGACAGACACAAGACAAGGGACAAAACACCTGCTAAAGTTAAAGCCATGGCTACAGCCCGGACCTCAAAGAATCAGCGATGCTCAGTCGAGTGTCCGGAGTCCTTCCTGGCGCTCCATGAATGCGTCGGAGTGACCAAATTAAAGTGGAAAACCCAAACTACAGGATGTTCTGGTATTGCTCCGGTGCCGCTGGATGTCACTCTTTTTTCGGCCGGATGTTCGTCACATTTCTCTTTTTTTGTGTTGTAATTCTAAACCCTGCTGGATTTCTGAGGACTATGGTTAACTGCTCTTTGGTCCAATCTGAGTTTTATGTTGCACGACTAAAACAAATATTGAACATAAACATGTTCCACCAAATTATGTCCATTCCCGAGGGACGAGACTAAATATGTTCGTCAACGACCTTTTTTCCATGACTGCACCAATGTCCAAAAACGCTGACTAAGACTAAATTAAGATTGAAGATTTTTACTGTCATGTCTACGTACCTTTCGTCTGTTCATAAACCTAAACTGTAAAGCATCTTTGAGTGCTTAGAGAAGCACTATAAAAAAATAAATGTAATAAAAAAAAATCCCCCAAATAACAAAAATAATATATTTAATTTTTCTGTCATTCATCACCGTATATTAATTTCAAGGAAACAATCAGATGAGCCTGTCAAAAATAATTTCTTGTCTCTGCTCCTCAGATGAAGAAGAACCCCGAACATTCTTTATTTTGTTAACTATTGGACTTTTAGTCCTTTTTTTTAAGACATTTTCAAAATATCCACAAATGTATATTTTTTTAAATTTGTTGCTCAGATGAGGGGTCATAAAAGAAATTATGAATGGAAGAGGATGTTTGTTATTTTTGTGTTTTGTCTCAAAATAAGAAACGCAGTGACCCCATGTTGGCTCTTCTATCTGTTCTTTACATAGCCGGTGGCCCACATTGTGACATGCGGTCCCATTTAGAGCACTGGTAATCCAGATTTGGTAATTTTGAAAACTGCGTATTTAGACCAGGGTGATCCAGTCCAATGTTGCTTTGAAAAACCACCATAAAAGTAAGACAGATTACCTGATCCTAAATAGCGAAAAAATGGGATTTCCAAATCCAGATCATTTTGATCCAGATTAAATAAAAAAAAAAACAACTGGCCCTATAGAGATTCGGCGTGTCCCCTTTTTTTCATCTAGCCGTCACACATCCAGGTAGCGATGTGGCTTGGGCGGGGGAGGGAGGAAGCCCGATTCAGCCTGCTGGAGAAGCCGCTACAGCACGTAGCGATGTGCAACGGGCAAGGAAAAGAGTGCTAGCGAGGCTGCTCTTAAACAACTTGCAGAGCGGCTTGAGAAATGTATGCAACTGCTGGCAGCAAAACAAGGTGCCAGGAAGCCAGGCGCTTATCTAACGGGTCTGTGTACGACTGTATTTGCATGAAGAAAGAGGCTCGATATAAAACATTAACAAAGTTGCATTCAACAAGTATATTTTGTCAGGTAATTATGACATTTAACCAATATTTGAGACCATTATTTCACTTAAGTGGTTATAAGAAATAAAATTATTAATTTAACAAT
This sequence comes from Percina caprodes, assembly GCA_013375575.1. Classification (NCBI taxonomy): domain Eukaryota; kingdom Metazoa; phylum Chordata; class Actinopteri; order Perciformes; family Percidae; genus Percina; species Percina caprodes. Next base: position 6,067,259 of record JABXJD010000011.1, on the reverse strand, counting down.
TAAAATGTTTTGACCAAAACTTGACTAAGATACCTTGAGTTCTCTTTTGACAAAAACTAGACTAAAATGACGAGACTTTTATTCGACTAAAACTTGACTAACGAAAAAACACGTGAATGACTTAAAATCAACAAGGACATTTGGCACAAGACTAAGACTAAATTAAAAATAGGTGACAAAATTAACACTATTCCCGAGGCTATTTTGCAGAGGCGCCGTGGCTCTGTCCGGAGCCACGCAAGACACTTGTGATTGGTTTAAAGAAATACCAATAAACCAGAGTTTTCTCCCATCCCAGAATGCTGTGTGGACTAGCCAGAGCGTCCTCCGCAGCGCTGTGGAGGAAGGTCTGGCAGTGCTAAACTAACCAACTAAGACTGACTGACTACCCACCATACCCACAGTCAGACTGCACAGAGAAGCCACATAACCAGGGTTCAAAGCATGTAAAGCAGCAGCCTGAATAAAGACTTGTGTCTGCGTTATTAAAAGCAAAAGTGGGATCTGACTTTGTTCCAGACGTCTGAAGCACTGTCCACCTCTCTGATGTATCTTACAGGGATTAAAATAGCTCTTGCGTTGTGCTTACCAATGTCAATTTCTTTGATTTAAATAATCAGATCTTTGTAGGCGGATTTGACTAGAGACGACGAAAAACATACCCAGGAAAATGGTAACGAGCATGTAGGAGATTGGTGTTGAAACAACATGACAAACTGTAACTGCTTCCACATGAACCACTACAGCTTCTGACAGGATGAAAACCACAGTCGCTGCTGATTGGTTAGCCACGTCTGACAAACATTAAATGGAAGATTACACCGTTGTTGCATGCAGGTACAAAAGATAGTGCCACAGTCGCCAGAATCTGTTTGTAAAATCACTCTTAAGCTTCTTCTCTCAAGCCTCTAACCACTGTTGCAGCGCAAGTGATCGGTTGTTACTTGCCAAAATGATCCTTGGGAATTGTAGTTAAATTCTGCCCTTACATTTTATAAAATCATCTACACATAGGAGCTTTAATTCAATACGTTAGGAACTACAAAATTTAACATTTCTTCTGCAAGAATTGACACACTTCTTGCACCTACACGTCACATTATAAAACAGAGTTGCATTAAAAGACATCACTTGCTAATTTTAGAAAAATAACCATTTACGAAGCAGTACCTGTTACTCATAGTGCAACCAACGCTGACCAAAATTTGAGACATTTACAATGAATATCTGTTCTGATTGGGTTTTGAGTTGTGTATGCGTTTCAGTATGTGACGTGCTTCTGCTTAGATCTCATGCACACCACCGTTCGTGCTAAACACCCATTTTTCTTCTTTCTGCCAAACATAATCATAAAAAAACGTAAAAGATTATATATACGCTGACAGCTATTCAAAATCAATGTAATCCCTAACCTTTCAGGACTTTTTTGCTTAATTTTACTCAACTATAACTGTGTGTATTCTCTGCCCTTTTATTTTCTCTTTTTTTCGTCGAGGGGGAGCAGGTGAGGCCTTCGACACCGTCTCGCATATAACAAATTCCAGAGTAAAAATTATTCAGTCACAAGGGGACCTTCTGTATGAATGATTAGGACTGTGGTAGCCAGCAATACGCACCAATAATGCTTTTATATTGTGCGCGCAGCAAAACATCTTCGACCATTAAAGTATCTGGATGAGTGACTCGTCGGTAATGTCTATTCATTCTCAAGCACATATCTTTCAATGCTATTTTGGGCCGACGATCTATACTATGTTCCGCTAGGTACATAATAATAATAAAGGAGGAGCTGTTACAGTATGTGTACACAAAAATTGATTCTTAGCCATAAAAAGCACTCTAAAGGTGCTTTTTTTATGACCCAACATAAACATTAGTCAGCAAATACAGCCCACATTAGAGCGTGTAACAACAGAGAAGCAGACAACACTCGGAGCCCTCTGCTATACTAAAAGAGTTCCAGATAATTTATCAAACAAGGCCTGTCTAGGGCTGCCAATTTTGCATCGAGGAGCGCCTCTGTAAAAGCTCGTTATATGCTGAACACAGAAGGATATTTCCGCCAAGAAGTCTGGAGGTCAGAGATATGATATTGAACTGAGTGGATGGCTACATATGACATCTTAGAGTCAGGTTCCATTGATCTCATGTTTAGAGAGAAGACGCAGAAACACAAAACCACCGACCGTTCATTGGTTAAGGAGCTCCAATCGACCAAAGTCCCAAAAAATCTCACTTTTTTGTAATTACACGGCAGACTCAACCACGACTGAAAGAACGTGCCTTTGGTAAACATTTGTGAACAGGACCACCTTCGTAGCTTTTGTCAGCTGCCGCCAGGAACACTGCTACATACGGAAGTGGATTAGGGCCAATGTGAAAAAAGTATTTGAGTTCAGTTTCAAGTCATAATGCTGAGAATAAAAGTCAAAGTTCTCTGTTAAAGTCAGAATTCTGAGAATAAAATCAGGTTGCATCCGGCATTCCGTACTAACATACTATTTAGTAGTGTATTGCATACTTTTATTTATTATTTCCATTTAGCCAAAGTGTCATTGTTCTTTGTGTAAAGTCAGAATTCTGATAATAAAGTCAGAAATCTGACTTTAAACTCAGAACTCAAATACATTTTTCCCTCGTGGCCCTAATCCTCTTCCGTAGCTTTGATAGGGTGTCATTAAGCGTGCAAAAAACAACAAATAAGAGTAATTGCAAAAACCATTCAATTTTTCTTTGCACTGGCGTGAATCAAGCACTCATGCCATCAACAGCCTCAACTTGACTTCACTCTAATTGGCACTCAAAATGAAACAGAACCTGCCAAGGTTTGTGACGATGATGAAGGGACAATAAGCGAGCCGGTTCTAAATATACTCCGAATCTGCTGATCGCGGATGTCAGGGACGAGTGCGAGTGGCTTGCCGTCTGATCTTAGATAGGCTTCTGTGGACATGAATAGCACTAATGAACACAACGGAATGAGAGAAATGCGCTGGTAATTGGCACCTCGCCTCTGTGTTTCCTGCGACATCAGAAAAGTTTGTTGGACAGTTGAAGCTTAAAGTATGAGATGGGCAACTTTTTAAGTATTTACAGTACAAAGTGATACAATGACATTGAAGTAGCTGACACAATCCGGTGTAGACATGGAAGAAAAAGCTTTCATATCTTCCATTTATCTGATTCACATGTACTTTAAAATGGCATGGAGCAAGGTCTTTTTGCACACCACACAGCTTGTAGCTAATGATACTGGCCGTGAACTAGAGCAACACCCCCCCCCCCTCCGGAACTCACGGAGCCTGTTATTAGGTCTCTTTATGAGAGTAGTGGGTCTGGATGACCTGCTTCCTCCATCCTCCACTATGTGGGCAACAGATCTTCCCTACTGTTGTCTAATTCTTACTTACCATGATGGCAACGGCTGGCCTTGGCACACGGGGATAATCTTCAAACCGTAAATCATAGCCTGTCACATGTGTGTGAGGGTATAAATATAAGTTTACAGCACCCTGAGATGTTGGGCTTTTGCTGCCGCGGGGTTTCCTTTTCATTATGTTCCTTTGCCTCCTCCAGCCTTTGTTGATCTGTCTGGATGTGCTGTAATTTCTAGCAGCCGCCCACGTCTGCGTGGTTTAGTCAGCCATATCTTCTTAGCGCAGATCAAAATTGCAGCGTTGATTGGTCTAATAAGACGAACGACACAAAGCGGCTACGTGACTCCCTCTCAGACTGGCGGCTAAATGTGGCTAAAGGGACGAGGCTTACACACAACACGGCGCTGTTGACCTTGCGGTAGGATTGACGAAGGATTTCTTTTGAAATGTATCATCCGGGGGTTACTTGGCCACGCTATTTAATCATTCAAATATTGTTTTCAGCACAAATTTTGAAAGCCAATTAAAAAGTCTCCCAAGCTCCGTGCAGAGGCGGAGCCAGATGTTGCATACTTTTGTGCCTCAGCTCAAACCTAGGGAGGGTCTAGTATGCTGCATTAATGGCAGCTTTATACACTATTTTTCAAGCCTTTCTTTATAAGACAACGCCTAAAAGTCTGTACATTATTTGGGAAAACATAATTGCCAAGAATAAAAACCATCATGTAGAGCCTACATCCTATTTTGTTCTCCAACTATCTTCATCATTTTTAAACCAGAACACAACAAATGTTGAGGATAACTACTTTTCACTTCTGCCACCTAAACAGAGGCAAAAATGGCCTGATGTTACTATTTTCAAGTTACATAACATAAGTAGGGTAGGAGTTTGTCGTAGACAGCATTACTAATCTTAAAAATCTATTTTCAGAGAACGAATGTGCAATATTCCCACAGTAATAGAACTTTTGCTCCATCGATTTGCCAGATTCATTCAGAGACTGAAACCTAAAAGTTTTGGGGCTCAGTGACTCAACAGCAGCCTTCTTTCTGCTTCTCAGTCGTGTAAACTCGCTCCGATCACAAACTCGTCACTGCTCACCTGCGTGACACTGTTCCTCATGGTGGGCGAGCGCTGTTTGCGGGTGGTGGTCGTGGCCATGGTGGTGGTTGTCTCCATGATTGTGGTGGACATGTCGGCCAGCGGGGTGGTGGAGGTGGTGTCGGTAGTGAGCACCGAGGGCACGTCGCCCACCAGCCGCAGGTTACCCTGGGTCTGGACGTTGGGGTCGCCCTCGGCCGCCAATTTGAGCACTTGCAGGCCGTTGTAGTACAGGCCCGAGATCTGGCCCTGGAAGTGGCGCCCCTTATCTCCACTGCCACCAATTTTGATGAACGCCTGGCTGTTGAAGATGGTCAACTGGCGACCTGATGACGTGAGCGATAAAGAGGATGAAGAAATGACAAAGACAGATAGAGAGAGAGAGAGAGAGAGAGAGCGCAATTGTGGGTAAGAGGAGGAGAGAAACCATGGACAGAAGGAAAGAAAAGAGAGAAAGGGCAAAGAATACTAATCAGTCAATATCTCTGGGTTAGCTTGCACATGAACCACACAGTAACACACGGGCACAAAACTGGGACATAGAGGGACTGTTTCAATCACATGGGATTTCCTGGGCAACACTTTAGGGAGATTGGACCCTGGTTTTGCTGCCGCTGCTGCCATTATGGGGCTGGGCACGTGCTGCTTTCTCAGAAAAGGCCGTCTGAATGTGGCAGTCATATAAATTGCGGGGGCAGTTGCGGCTTGACCCCGAGACTGAAGGTTCACAGCGAAATGCATCTAATTTGCCCCGAGATGGAATATATTAGAACAATGCAGGGTCTGTGTCATTGACCTGCAATGCACCTGAGTTGCACGATGATAAAGTGCCTCTGCCAGCGGGAAAAAATGTTGCCCCGCTCTGCTATCCAAAGCAGGAAATTAAGATCCTCATTGGAAGGAAATGTTTAATTCAGCAGGGGCTCTCCCTCTCTGTGGTCATTACCATTCATCTGGATGGATGGATGAAGTAAGGAGAGGGTCGACCATTTAACCAGGGTCCAATACTAATGTGTTACCAGGACTTGTGGTGAAGGGCTCAAGAGTGGGGGCGGTCTAACACCGGTGTCGTTTTTATGCCTGTATTTTCTTAAGCTGATGGTTAAATTTTTCATTTTTCTTCCCTGGCTCTCCTTGGGGACATCCCACCATGGACTGTCTTTGACCCCTGTTATGAGTCTTGTGGATATGAGAGAAGATGGAGAGGGGAGGGGAGTATTATTGCGGGATACTGAAGGAAGTGGGTTAAAAACAGACTCGATGAGGTAATTACTCAGGAGAAAGATGGGAATAGGCAAGGAGATTTGATGGATAAATCAATCGCTGTAAGGAAAGAGGGAGTGTGTTTGTGAAAGGGATACTACACTAATGTGTGCATCTAGAGAGCAAAACATAGACAGTAAAGATGGCGTGGTACGGACCTCACAAACTTTATCTTTGTACTGTACGTGTAATTGTTGGCTAACTGTATTTTGTTTTCTCTTTTTGAGCGGAGCTGCTCAGGAACGCAAAGGAATTTCAGTGTAAACGGACACTAAAGTTGTATCGTATCATATGTTTTTTCTGAAACTGGCTTCTTTGCGTTTAGTTGTGTTTAATGATGACCAATGAATCCTCGGGATATCTTTTGAATGTTGCTATTGTTTTCCCTGTGGGATTGCGAGCCGGTAAAGACAGCCTTCTACTCATCAGCGGGGAGACACTAGGGACGGGCCTGGGTCCAATTTGCTTTCAATTAAAAGAGATGAAAGGGTGCTTCATCACTGTAATTATGATTAACTGTCCGTCTATATGGGTGCACTCATTTGGACATGTGTGTAACACCCAAGTGGGCGGGGCTATCAGACAAATAATGTAGATTAATGCAAATGCGTGTTTTTGTGTGTGTGTAAAACCACATGTTCAGTGTATGTGAATCGGTAAGTATTAAGTGCTGGAGAGATATATCTATTCCACCGAGATGGGCCATTACATGTGTCATCCCATTATCAGATCATTAGGCCTGCTAGGGGCCCACAAGGGACCCGGCTCCCGTCCCCTAACTTCATAACGATGAGACTTAATGTCTGGCATATGCATTGTTGACATAATGGCTGAGTCACACTCTATTATCTCATTACTAAGTATGTTTGGTGTGGGAGTGATAATGGGGGAAAAAGGGAAATGGGAATACATGGTGAGGGACAGATTGTCAAATTGTGGACATCAGCGAGGAAAATACAAGAGACTTAACATGCACGTGTACATACAGAGAACCTTGAAACATCATAAAAGATCACTGGGTGGACCGAGACAACAGTCGGAGAGAAAAGTCTCAGTCCACCTCCCCCACCACCCCTGTTTCACTCTTCCAGTGTCCTTGTCAAGAGGACACATGCACACACAGCCACACCCACACCCTGCCCAGAGGGTCTCCCATTTCAAGCAGCCCCAGTCGGCCCCTACTCTCCAGTTAAGGCTTGTTGAATGCAGAGGCGCTGAGGGCACACATCATCGTCTGTCTTCTTGCTTTGCCAAACTGCTCGAGTTCCTTTAAAAACGCAAGACTCTTCGTATTTGTCTGAGCAGCAACTCCAAAGATGATCCGTTCAGACGGGCGGTTTACTCCTGGGGAGTATTGGTGTCCAGTAACACAGGCATAAGTAAGCCATATTGAAGGCTTATGATTATGATGCAGAGTGGGTGGTAGGGGGTTAGTTCGAAAGTCTGTATCCAAGAATCCGTTGGGTGACCTGTATAATACTGCAACTGCAGCATGCCACAAAGTCCTTCTTCGTTGACAGAAATCGCAGGAAGGCGAGCCTGGAGCAACGGAGAGCGCTGTGACGGCCATTTGTGCGTTTCTCCCGTCTGAGATGGAGCAAAAAAATAGAAGAAGAAAGGTGCCCTCTAGACGAGATGAAGGGAAATCAGTGTTTGTTTCTTTGGAGCTGTCTGGCCAGGATGAGACTAACAGGGCTTGATGAAGTTATTGTTTCAGGGTCTGCCAGGTTAAATCTAAAGTGACGTGGTTTTAGAGCCAATTTGGGCGACGGGCAGGAACAGGGGGTGGGGATGGAGGGCTGGGTAGGGTAGGAGCAGAAGCCTCTGCATGACAAGCAATCCCAGCGCCTAATATGACAGAGCTGGATGTGGCGCCGCTTCGGAGGAGAGGGTGTGTGTGCGTGTATATAATAACTTATGAAATATGCCAGTGAAATGACCTTTATGTGTGTGATATTTGGCCTTTTCAAGTAGTGTGTATTTGCGCAACATTTATCTACATACGCCATTCCCTTGTGTGTGTGTCTGTGTGTTTCGCCAGCACACGGGGTTGGCAAATTGATGAGGATCTACGGGACCAGTTTGGCGGGATTGGGTGGCTGCTGCCTCGCCTGTCTCCCTGGGGCTCTTATAGTGACATTATAGGCATTTAATGGGCAGAGGCCTGGGATAATTCAAACATATTCAGGTACTTTGTGTATAAAATAGATGACGATGAATAATAAGGTGTCATTGTTCTGCACAGTCATGCTAGCTGCTCTGAGAGGCTGCACTTAGGGATAGCATGTTTACTACGTTCACAATCTTAGTTCATCGTGTTAACACCCTAATTAGCATTGAACACAAGTATAGCCGAGGATGATGTTACTCTTGGTCTTCTTCTATCCATCCTTCTAACTATCCACCCATCCTCAGAGATAAATCTGTGAGAGTTTAAAGACGTTACTTCTTTTTGTTCTGTACATCCTCCTCTTACCTTTTATTTTATTTAAAGCCATATAGTATCCTATATAAAATCCAAAGGGGGAATATGGAATGCACAAAGTAGCACACAGCGGCCCTCAAATTTGTCACAACAAAGCAGAGTAAAAATAACTCTGGATGATAAAGGGATATGCATAGAAACATGCAAAGCAAAAGAAGAAGTGGAGGGTCAGCCTGAGCAGAACTGAACAGTCTAAAAGATGTTTCTGCTAGGCACGTGGATCCTTCCCGTAGGACTACAAACGGTGCTCGAGATGTGCTGCAGCGTGGTAAAGCTTTGCTCCTGGGAAAGCACAGTACGCTGACTAGGAGCCGTCCACTCACTGCTGCTTAGAAAAGGGCATCTGGGTAAAAGAAGAAGCTATTTCGAAAGGCATTATCATCCGCAATCATACCTGCCTTTGGGTGGAACACCCGAGGGGGCTTAGTGGTTGATGGCTTAGTAGCTGCAGAGCAGGCCACAGAGAAGCATTCAAAGAAACAGCAAATCATCATTATTAAAGAAACTGACCTGTGACATGGCATTTACTTCATTTGGGACTGGCCGTAGGGCAGCGCTTGAGTTATTGAATGTATGAGAGAGAGGAAAGTAGAGGTTGGACAGGGACTGAGAAAATGGGGACATGAGAGACGACAGGGGCAAGGGAGGATGACAGACGAGTAGGGCAAAGAAAGAGCGAGCCTGCACGAGGATAGAATGTCAAGGAGATGGAGCGAGGGCATGGAAGGAGGGACGGAGGGAGCGGTTGACAGGCCTGATAAAAAAGAACAAGAGGAATCATACAGTTGAAGACGGTGGCTGAGGAAGAGAAAGACATACAGTAAAACACAGGAGTAAGATGGTAAGAAAAAAAGAGAAGGGATGGCAATGGCAAAAGAGGTAAACAAATAAATGAGGGAGAGGAACGTGTGCCCCATGTAGAGGATACCGAGTCACCTTCAGCTTCCCTACACTCTTTTACAAGTGCCGTCAGCTAATCACATGGCTAACCGTGTGGTCAAGTTCGTCCCTGAGGCCATAGCTTCATACATCCCTTTTAAGTGACCAGAAAAGATGCTCATATAGAGGAAGGTATAGAGGGTATGCATTGACACAGAGAAGTGGAAAGAACACTGAAATGCTGACATGCTTAGCTGGACTTTAAATTATAGTAATTTACTTACTATACTACAACACAACTAATACTATAATTTAATTATAGTAGTATAGTTAAGTATAATAAGGTGCTTCTTTGTGGGAGAGGGTTTTAAAGGATAATAACTGTTGCTTAATTGCTTTGTGGGAAAGCAGCTGACATGATACTGACCAGCAAGGTTTATTACTTTGTACAAATTACTTAAAAAGCTCTGTAGTGATTTGTTAAAAACTGACAACTTCCAGTGGGCAATGCAAGATCACTACCCACAATTAAGGTGTGCTCATTTAGGGTTTTATTTGCGAATAAAGTGAGATAATCTAGACTAGGGACTTTCTTGCTCAGTCATTCTTTGACCCAATTGTTCCAATTTTCCCAGATCCGAGCCGTTCCTTGGACATGTCCTTGCAGACAGAAAGATGAAAGTTGCAATAAACCAGGCGTTGAGTTTCTGTACGTAATGCAAACATGTGCCTGAGGATTTTTCTAATGAAAGACTACAGAGGTTGTAACCATTGGGTGCAGGTTGCATCACATCTTGTCTGATGTCAGTTACTAACTCTTCAGCCAAAAGGAAACTGCCCTGGCGAGCAGGTTTAGCAAGTTTTCCGGTTGCGGCTCCACATCGACGAGCCATCCTCCTTGACTTTTTTTTCAAAACATAAAGACAAGATGAGTTATTGCCGGTAATTAGTAGCTGGGGGAGTGGGCTGGGCTTGGGCCACGCTCGAGGGGATAATGCACAGATTGCTTGTCAGAGGCTGTGGGATAATGGCAGTGTGTCTGCTACAACCCCCAGAATGGAGGGGAAGAGGACTGGAGGGGACGGGGGCTTGGTACTGGCTCTGAGCAGCAGATCTGCAGGAGGCGACTGTCGGAGGGTAGGGAGGCAGAGGGAGAATGGGGGATGGGGAGGATGATCTAAGTGTACCCATCCCCAGGGGAGGGCTATATGAAAAGAACTTTAGATGGAGAGAGAGCAGTATCTCTCGCTCCACCGTCGTCATCACGCCTCTCTCATCCTCCTCCTACTGCTGTTATCTCACAGAGAGGAGGGATGCCATATGGTTGCAAAGGAGCTTCTATCTCCAATGTTTTCTCTTAGCTGAGATGCAGGGTGGGAGGGACGGCCCAGAATTCACCTCAGTCAATCCACTGCTTTGTGATGTGCGGAACTAAAAGTTGGGACTGTTTGCGCGCACAGTCTTTGTGGGTTTGTGTTCACAAATCCTCCATGCGCCTGTAGAATTTCAAGTATCTGTATCAACAAACAAGAACTCCCCCTATTTTCCATTTTCTTCTCCACAGAAAAAAGACACAAAGAATAAGGCGGGAGAATGTAGAAGGAGACTGGAGCAGAATGAGGGTGGTGGTGGGATGCTGACAAAGTCGATTATGAATTGTTCCCAAGTTATCTCCTCGGCGCAAGGCTCTCTTTGGTAATTAAGAGCGTTTTGCTTTTTTACTCCTCAGAAGTTGGGCTGCTTTGGGTAGAACACTATGAATTAATTGTGTTTGACAATGGAGATGAAGGGGCCAAATGCAGCATGAAGCCAGACTGAAAGCCTTGTGAGGCAGCAAGGCACCCTGACGTCCTTAAAGGCAGCCGAGGGCGCCGCTGAGACGGTGGATCTGCTCTAGAGGACTCGACAAACAGTAGATCGGATTTAATCAGATGGGGCTCTATCTCTGATCCTATATCTGTACATAGATCTTAAGAAGGCGATACTGTCGAGGCAGAGACACAGAGAGAGATGGCACGCTGGTTAGCTGGGAACAATCGTCTCTCTTTTTATTCACTCCAGCTGTGACTGTGCTGTTTTTAGGCCATTTCATGGTAGGGGACCATGAAATAACAGCAAAGTGTCTCTTCTTTCAGAGGCGCCTTTTTTTTTTGCAGCCACTTTTCTACTCATGAGCAAGCACGTTCAAAATTCATACAATTTCACCCCTTACTTCCCTCAAATATGGCCATAATAGTGCATCGAGATCAAATGAGAACAAGATAGTAACTCGGCGGGATACAAAGCTCCCCATTTGGGTTTGCTGAAAGACAGACTCAGACGAACTTACTCTCGGTCGACTGCAGCCTGATGCGAGAGAGAGAATCTCTGAAATCAAGATGGGATCAGGAATAGCAGATCTGGACCAATGCCTGGCCTGGAGATGTTGATTTGGGTTCTGGCCTCACACCAAGTGGAGGATTTGATTGCCTTTGATTAGGGAAGAGGGAGCTCACAGCAGACCATTAAACAGCGAAAATTAAACCTGCTTCTCTGGCTCTGCTACAACTTTTAGGGCACAGAGATCCTGTGTTGAAGTATCGATCGTCATGCTTCTGGAGAGCTCCGGGGGGTTAGACTCCTCGCCGGAAGATAAAGCTCTGATTCTTCTTCCTTGCTCATCTGCTAAATTGAACAACTAAAGGGAACTCACTTTTTTTTAAGTGGAGCTCCCTGATGAGATCAGAAAGCAGCAACACATTAACGTTGTTTCTGAAGAAACAGGGCGCACTGATTTTAGTGAAGGCTGGCGTTGGCGGTCAAGGGAAAATAAAGAAAAAAAGGAATAAAGGAGAGCGAGGGGAAGTAAGGGCAGGAGCAGAGCAGAAAACCTGCAATGACAGATCCATCAAGGCGAGAGAAAGACGCAAGGAAAAAAGGAGATGCAAGTTTTGGCTTGGATAGAGCTGTTGAAAACTTTTGGCACACTGATTTTTCCCCTCCATTGGGTCCCTGTAATGGCTGCCGTTTTGGATTTAGTCAGCGGACACAGTCAGGCCAGAGATGCTCGCTCTGATCTGCCTCACACGCGGTAGCCGCGATGGGATGAAGGGCTTTCGGAATGAGACGCAGCGGTACAGTGCGGTGCCACGGCATGGCTTGGCTCCAATGATTTCCATTATATCCCAGTGTGACTAAAACACATATTTGTCAGAGTGATTGTGAGCAATTACTGCTCCTATTCTGTTCCTGTCCACACATGAACATTATCGTACCAATGAGATCTGCCTGAGAGATGTGGAGTTTTTCCGTGCCCATTGGATCTGACAGAACTGATGAAACATCGAAGGAGAGGGGGATCTGTGGGGCTGATTGTTTTGGGCACTCTAGTGAAGACCCTTTGAGCTAATCATGTAATAAAATCAACACATATTGGAGACCATAAAAACCCCACATTGGTAACACAGCCTGGACTATTACTGGACATGTATCACAGGATGAATGGCCCAGGCTGTTTACCACACGACTCATTCAAACGTTCTCACACTGTACACCCTTCACCCTGCACAGCAATTGACATACAAAACAGTACATTCAAAACACGTTTCTTAAGGTGAAAACAATAAATGTTAAAGGGACCTCAATTTCAAACACTTTTTGTTGGAATGATCCACAGCAGATGCGTCATTTTTGAATTTGGTATTCAGTTGTTTGCTTTTGTTTTAACCCTCTGAGTTTTGCGTGGCGTGGAGACAAGGGGATGAAGAAGCCAGCTAGAGATTTGTTTCTTTAAGTAAAAAGTTAGAACTTAGTTAGCTTTTTGTTTTTTTAGTTTGTTTTTGTCCCAAGCGATCGCCGCAACCTGTCCAAGTTCTTCCAAATACTGACATCCAGGTCCAATCGCGTTCAAATGTTAAACATAATTTATAACAAGGTTATAACTGAGGGCTCTCTGAATTTGTCTCCAGCAGGGCGAAGCTGGAAAGGTGTCCCGAATGGTTTCAATTTTGCAGTGGAAGGTGGGGAAGTCATGAGAGAAACCCTCAGTGGTTAGTGTGGATGACGTTTGATTTGCTGTTAGGTGGTTAGATTCTGCTTAGAGGTTTCTTTAAGTTCTAGCCGCTTCCTTATCAAAGCAACAAACGGCTTTAACCCTTTGAGCTCGGGAATGTCCGCTAATACCCCTCGTAATCTAGACTAAACAGGTCTTGTGTGAAAACGGTATCTTACATATTTCCAAAACCACTGTGCCTCTTCAGTCCATGACGTGTGTTTGACATTTATTCAACGAATCCAATTGAAAATTCACTTCTTAAAAAAACCACCCTGATCAAAGTCCTCACTCGAGGTTTGATGGGGGTTATTTGTCTATTTCGTCTTCCTGCTTTCCTAATGATCTCATCTAAACGATTGGACGCAGATTCTTTTCAAATTATACAAGAAAGAGAATAATGCATTCGTTTTCAAGCTCGTTCTATTTAGACGTTCATGACACGCACAAATTATTTTGTAAGTGGATAAGTCATTTTTTATTGATCCAGTTATTCATTCAACTTTCATCTCCCAAGCTATTTCTGATTCCTATTTGTATCTCAACTACCCTCAGCAAGAAGTGCAATCCCCCGACGTACCGGAGGAGAGCAGAGATGAATGCAAGGATTGTTTTGTTTCCATTAAATAAATATGCAGGCGCTTGTTTGTCTGACGCATGAATACTTCATTTTGCTCTCAGAGACAGACTTCATCTTCTGAATTCATCACTGCATGTGTTTCAAAACGATTGGCTAAAGCTCAATACATCTCTTATGGAAATATAAAAGATAATGCAAACCGTACCAAGACTGAGAGCTTTGGACATTCTTACCATCTACACCAAAACCCTCCGTTTAGATGGATTCTCATCCTATACTGTGGGGTTTATTCTGCTAAATGCTACTGTATGTGCTCTTGTCTGAAACTACCAGACTATATGTCTGCAATGCATTCACTGCGTCACAGAAACTATTTTGAGACTCGGCTCCATTCTGCTGTCTTTCTGATTTATATACTATATATGTATGTATTTTATTTAGAATCAACCACCTTCAGCAGCACAAACACACGGCACAAGACAAAGACAAAGAGGTTGGGACGTTCGGCACTCAAAGGGTTAAAGGATTGTCACTTTGACGGGTCCACATTTGACACTTATGGCACTAGTTATGCGCAATGTTGGGTGCCAAATGTGCGGCCAGATGCTGCAAATAAATGTAGACTGATTACTGAACAAACACTTCAACAGTCCCTTTAACTTTTAGTGACTTCCATGGAGGGGGATTCTTTTTTTTCTTGGAAATCCAGTAAGAGTTGTTGGTTTTCATGAGAAAATTCACATTCAGCCAACAAAAGACACAGGAAAGAAGCATACTGAATCAATAGGCTATTTACATGTAGTTAGGTTATTAGGGGGTTATGTTGGGTTATTTGGGGGTTAATTCTCTGACGAGATGCAGGCCCAGCTTAAGGTGCTTTGGATATTGGTCCCCAATGCTAGAGAATGGCGTTATTATTATTGAAAACTATACACCGCCATTTTTGTTGCCAATTATTACACAGTGAACTATCACAACTGGGCAAGTGGGGTTGTAAAATTATGGCAAATATATGATAAAATAAAGTATCTTCAAATAATGTTGGGTTACTTGTCAGTTACCAATTGAGATAAGGAACATTGGATGAAATGAGTTACAATATATCAGCCAATTATTATTACGGCATGTTAAATCTGCGGTGGGTCATAGGGGACCTACAGTTCTGTTAAAGAGCCAAATCACATTCACCCCTGTTGGCACTGCACCTCCTCCAGAGTGGTGGTTAACGGTAGGTTAGGCGATTAGATCATTAGTGGAGTTAAAGGGATTTTATTACCTTTGTCGAGTAGCCACTCGTCAACTACCCGACCAAGTCGGTATGGGATTCTTTGTCTAGCAATAGCCAGGCGCTCATTATCAAAGTTCCCTTTAAGAAATTTGGAGAAGACAAATTAAGAGAGGTTACAAAGAAATCTGGAAGTTGAAAGGTTAGAAGGTTAGAAGGGCAACATGGCAAACGTTTAGCAAAGTTATGTACTTTAAATCAGCTTTAGTTCGGACAGGAAGAACTTGAGGATGTGTTTTTTTGGGCTGGCTTGTTAAGTTAACAGCATTCTAGTTACCTTGAGTTTAAGTGTTTTTTTTTTATGTACTGGCAAGTTAAACAGATTTATGAATTATTTAGATATAGTATGATTACATTTGTATAAACTCATGATAGCTGTCCGCAAAGTGAATACACTTTAGAAATGGATTAGCAGTAGTGAGGAAAATTAAGCTAGAGTCACACACAGAACCAGCAATCATTGAACAATAGCATTACAACACTGTGAATGAATAAAGCAGGAAACAAGGCATTTCAGTGTCAGCAGTAAAGCGTTGTTATTTCACATGAGCATAAGATACATCACACAGCAGTAAAATACATTTCATGGTTGTTTCAAGGAAGACATGTTTTAGTTCACATTGCCACAAAGAGTTTGCGATTAGAAAATCATCACCTCCCAAATCCGACAACAGGATGGCGTTCCGCTCGGGGAGCATCACTTCACTTTGAATCCTTTACTTCAACTAAAGCGGGAAGGATTTAGTGAAACCGTCAGCAGTGTTTTTCCTCAGGACCCCCCCCCCCATCTGCATTAATTGAGCACTTCTCAGTGGCACTTGGCAATTAGCATCACTTCATCAGCGTGCCAAAGAAGTTCCATCACCGCTGTGCAAACTTATTATCCCTCACTTCACTTCAATCAACCTCTGGGTCACGCTGCGCACGTCTCCGGCATTGTCAATAAGACGGAGCTGGAATTAGGGGAGATGAGGGCCGATGGTGGCCAGGCTGGGGGTTTGATGAAGTCTAAAGTGGTGGCAATGTCAGAGGCTTAATTAGGATTTATTGTCTATGTCAAATGGCAACTTTTTGCAGATTATAGGCTAGCACACTGATTCTTAAAAAATGGGGCCAGGGAATCCCCAGGCGTCCTGAAGGAGGGACAAAGTTCTGGGGAGTTCCCAGAAAATAAGGAACATGCTATTATTATTATAATTTACTGGAAATTATCCAACTTATGAGTGAGAAACTAGATCAAAAACTTGCTACATACAACGTGATACAGTTTAACTTTAAGGGTTCTAAGTAGCCTACGATACCCCCCCCTACCCCAAGCATCACAGAACTCACCACCAGAGAATCAAGCTACTTATGAGTCCAAAGCCCCTTTCACACACGATCTGCAACCCTGAAATTATCTAGACTTTACCCAGAGGAGCTGTATGTGAGAACGCAAATGTCCTATTCAGCTGGACTGGCCATTTACAGACTTTACCCAACCAGCTCCCTATTTGAAGAAGATATGAAGAAGAGTCATACACACAAAGATGGGAACTTCTGCCAGTAAAGACAGACGAAATCTTCAGACAAATTCAAGGAACGGCAAGAGACTCGCTTGTTTATGAGCAAATTACGAACCGGCTCCATGACGGCGGTGTAATCCGCTTGATGACCTGCCTCCTCTACCGAGCGTAAGTGTGGTAGCACTTTTCAAAACTCCATGCAGACCGTTCGCTGCAATATAAAATTATTCCGAGGCGAGAGCAGTACTTTCTTCTTCAGTCAGTACTTCCTATTTAACAAGCCGGGCACCACAGTGTTTTCTATGCCCTGGAGACTGACTGACTGACTGACTGACTGGAGGTTGTAAAGCAAGGCAACTTTATTTCTATAGCACATTTCAGCAAGATGGCAATTGAAAGTGCTTTACTTAAAATGTTAAAGAGCAGTTAAAAAGAGATAAAACAGGTCTAAAATAGAATGAGATACAAATACAAGAATAACAGTTCCAGTGCATTGCAGGAAATTAATAATTGTTTGATTTAATAGGTTGTAGGAACCGGTTTGGGAGAGGGAGGTGTTGTATTTTGAGTGGTGCTCTAAATAAATACCTCAAAGTAAATAGGATAAATACGTTTTGAATTATTTTATCACTGGAATACATTTTTTGCTATTACTGAGGGAAAGTACCGAAAAAAAGGTACAGTTGGTTACAGGAACCGAATTTCAGGTACCGGTAAAAGTGTCACCGGTACCCAACCCTAGTTGTGTGCTACGTGTGAGAAAGGGAAACTGATTCTGCAGACATTGTCTGGTATTCATATAAGAAAATGGCTTAAGTACTGTAGCTTCTATTTACTCCTGGTTTTGTTATAATTAGCCACCGTAAGTCGTGGTGAAATAGACACTTCTGTGATGAACTGTTGCTGTGATTTCAGCCGTAAATCAACACTAAACTGAACCTCAAAAGTCTCTGACAACACAGTATAAGCAATTTCAGGCCTAGATGTGAGTCTGGTATGAAAGGTTGGGCTGATGAAATTGTGTGCAGAGAGCCAAGTTAAAGACTAAAGTTTGGGACCAAAATCTTAACAGAAAACAGACAAGCTCGGAAGTACACCCTGCATCTCAACTAGTATACTTTGATTTTGCCCCCTCCCCCCCCTCCCCCTACTGCTCTGTGCTGCTGCAGTGATCTAAAATAGACCACCACTCAGTTCTGCAGTACCTACTTCCACTCCCCAGGGGTCTCTCTACCCACGCCTGCCTGCCTGCGCAATAATGGCTCACACAGGCTGGGGAGGAGTGCATGTGTGCGTGAGCATACTCTATATGAACAGTAGTTTGCGCATGGGTAAAGAGGGACACTCTAAAAAGGATAAGAACTGAGTAGAGAAAGTGGAATGAAAGATTGCTGGGAGATTGATGGAGAAGTATATAGAGGACAAGAGTAGGCGGTTCCAATGTACTATACAGTGTGACTCTGTGTCATTCATATGCTGCACATGTAGCTCTCTGTGCTCATATGGGTGAGAACAGGATATGACAGATAGTGGATGTTTTCATCTTCCTATAATATATAATAAGGGTGGGGGAAAAAATTGAAAGCATAGAATCGCAATATTTTCAGTGGCAATACTATATCGATACATAGGCGCCAAGTATTGATCTTTTATTATATACTGTATGTGTTGGTCAGTTTGTCTGTTTGACAATCCCATTTTGCAGCAATAAAACTGAAGTGATATGAACATACAGAGAAATGTATCTTTTTAGATAAAACAGATGTTGACCAAGTTTCCTTTTGGGGGAATCATTTGAAATTGGGAAAAATTAGAAGTTGGAAAAAAGGTAATAAATTGCAATATATATCGCTGAGTATTACAATATGTTTAAAATCTCAATAATATTGTATCGTGGCATAAGTATTGTGATGATATCGTATCGGGAGGCGTCTGGTGATTCCCAACACTAATATATAATTGCAAATAGTATTAATTTTTGTATTACCTGCAATACATTTACAAGGTGGAGACATTTAAAAAAAACAACAACAACAGTTTCCAGTAGTTTCTCATGACTTCAAACCATCTGTACTGGCAGCAAACTGTTCTGAGAACTGTGTTGCAGCATGTTAGTGTGACCAGTTACATGCATGGGTTCACACTGCACGTAATATTACCTAATTACCACTGTGCCTTCTGGAAAGGCAGTGCAGCAATTACAGTCTCTCACACACACACACACACACACACAGCCCTATTTCAGAGATGACACGGGCACTCTGCAGCAATCATTGAAGCAGAGAAGGAGAGGCAGATGCTGCTGGTAGCATGGGAAGAAGAAAGGGAGAGGGGATGAAATAGGTGGTGGTGGTGGGGTAGTGGTTGTTGAGAAAAGGCCAAATAATAACAGAGTGAAGGGAAAATAGTGGGAGGCAGCAGGCCCTTAGTGAGATGAATCAATCCTATGTGAATGTTCTCCTCCTGCTGCTGCAGCATCTGCTATCTCATCCACAAATCTGACTAAACCTCCGCCCTCTTCAAGCTTTCTCGTTGAAATCACACTGAGGCTCCCAGTAATCCAAAGAGGGGTCCATTTTATAAGTAAGATGTGTAACTGTCCCTCTAGCGGCAGCTGTTAGACACTGCAGTCAGGAAACTACTCCTCAAATGGTTTCCCCCTCCTTTTCCTCTGTGCCTCCACTTTAGAACGTTTCCTTCCATTTTTGCTTCCATCACTCTTTCCTTAATTACTCTACATCCATTTTGATTTCTTTCTCCCTAATTTCTTCTATGCCTCCTTCTCTTCTTGACCCTTAAAGGGTTGTTTCGTTTTTCAAGCTGGACCTTATTTTCCCATGCATTGGTGTCTAGGTGATTAATGTGAACAAGAGTCTTTGAATTTTGTCCAGTGTTGAGAGAGAAATCTGGCAGCAGCAAACCGGGCTGCAATATAATCATATAGGGCAAATTTGATCAATTTTGTCCACTTAAAGTGCTGTTTTTATCACTAACATCCTCATAATGTCATCTGTGTCTGAACACATTATGGAAAGAAGATTTGTTAAAAAGTAAAATCCTTTTTGTTGAACCAGACAAAGCTCAACAGACTTAATCTGTAGGGATAGTTTTCATAATGTTGTCAGACACTGAATAATAATCTGGTGTGGAAATCGAACAGTGTGCACTCACCCAATAACTTGCTTAATACTGGACCAGTTTCAAAGATTGTTGTTTTCATCAGTCACTTACACACAAAAATACAGGAAAAGGGTCCAGGTTGAAAAAAAACAAACAAAGTTACCCTTTAACTACCTTTCTTATTGTCTTCCGATTTCCATTATTTCTTCTTTAGCCTTTGCTCCTTCCTTCCATCCTCCTACGCCCTACTTCCCCCGTTCCTTCCTCCACAACACAATTGGCTGTTCTTATACGTACATCCACTTGCCTCACATTTCTTCCTTACTTCCTATTCCTTATTTCTTCCCTTTACCCGAAGTATCTTCCTTATGTTTTTCCACTTGCTCCCTTAAATCCCTTTTTTTGTTTAAGCACCTTCACTCCATTTTATCCCTCCATCCTTTCTCACTGCCTGGTAACACAGTGAGTATATTATTAGGAGATTAAATCTGGTACATTGTGACACAGGCACTGCCATCCAATATGACACACGCTCACACGCAACAAGAGTCTGACTAAGTGCATAGTGGGGAAAGTAATAAGATTGAAGTGTGTACAGTATGCAAATGTGTGTGTATTCTTTGCCTGGCAAACACGAGAGAGACACAACGTCCTCATCACCCAAATAAAGCGCACAAATCAAACATTTTGTGCATTTACTCAAAACAAAGAAATGGACACAGGGAGAAAAGCTGGGTAAGCGATAGAAAACAATGGAGAGCAGAATGTGATGAATGAAAAGTTTGTGGCGCCACAGGAAAAATAATCCCACAAAGTTCCGTTGGACAGGTTTTTGTGCTATCCACACGGCACTGTCAGAGAATCTCAATTCCTCCGTGTTGTGCTTGTTTGTTTGCATGTGTTTGCGCTCCGATCCTTGGAGAAATAAGTCATTCCGCGTGAACCAGTGAAACTTTCCCCCCTCCCGCTCTCCTCCCCACCAGCTGAAGCTTGCTCTGCATGAGAATAGGGGGATAGATTAAACAGCTGGGCCCTTGTCTTCTCCCTCACCGCCATTATCGTGGTCGATCCACTCCCAAGACTATCTCAATGTGAAAGACGACGAAACAATGCTACCGGACCTGGCGCTCAAGGAAATCCGATATACAAGACAGAAATAAATTGGCTCCAAACTGTGAGCTACAGTATATATTCTTCCTTATTAATTCTGTCTTAAATACACAACCTTGACTGATAGAGATCAGTGGCTACTGTAAGTAAGTCCATACAGATTAACATCTATACATTTAATACATTTCAGGAAGGTCTTTCTGTAATGTGTGTGTGTTATGCGCATATCTCTCGAACCATTGGTCTGATAGATTTCAAACTTGACAGGTGTCTTGCCACGGGCACGGGTAAGTGTGGTGCCAAGTTTAACCTTGTTTGGATTAGAAATGCAAAAGATATTGTTAAATATATAGATAATAGAAGCACACATTGGCTTTTGCCGCTCTAGCCGCTGGCCACTCGCCCCTCTCACAAGAGACAGAGAGCAGCATATACCTCAGACCCACAAAAATGTGCAAAGTAGCACTACTTTGGACTGTCTTTGACTTTGAATAAACAAACGACAATTCACAAATTTCAGGACGATTCAGAATCCCAGACATGCAAAGGACAACCTATAGGCAGGTTTAATATCTCATGAAGCAAGACGTAGCTGTATGTGTCCCTGTTTGGACGCCTGGAACATCAGCTGGATTAACAGCCATGATGGGACCCTTCCTGGATAGGTATCACAGCTGAGGTGCCAACGACGGGGCAAGGGTACGCTGACTGACCGGCACCTCGGGGAGACACAAATCGGAGAGGTGGAGGACGGCCGCGAGACCCGCTTGGCGTTTACAGTTTGTTTCTATGCCAGTGTGGGAGAGCTACATTCTAGCGTGATGATAATCCAGCATATGAAGCACGCGCTGTTCGGTCTCGCCCCCGGTCCCCTTCTGTGTCAGTACATTTGTGTGTCTGTGTTAGTGCACGCCAGTGTGTGTTTGTGTGTGGGGAGACTCTCCAAGGAGCCAACTGTATATGATGTAGCTCTGCAGACAGCCAGATGCCCTTGTACAGGACACCCACATCGGAAATCCATCCACAAGAATGGAGATTACATTGGAGACAATTGGCCACCGGCCATCCGGCTCTCCCTCCCTCTCCCTGTAACATATCTCTCACTCTTTCTCTCAAGCTAGCCCCATTCTGTTTTTCATTTGGTAACTTTAGATGGATTACTCTCATAAACACTGGATGTTTTGGAGCAGATGGGGAGATAAAGCCACTGCCCCTATGCACTGTAACCCCGTGCTACCAATTGCATTCCCTGCAGAAATATCCATCTCATTAACCAATTTTTCTTCTAATCTTCCAAAAGAATCTAATTTTCTTAAAACAAGTCAAGAAATCAAATTGATGGATATTTTAACCTGTTCAGTTTTCTTTCGTCTTTCATTGTTTGTACATTTATTTTACTGATATGTGCAATATATTTATTATCATTTATCATATCATAGTTTTTTTTAAGCACCACTGGGGGGGGGGGGCATTTTCAATTTTGTTGTGATCACTGTAATATAAAGACAATAAAGGCTTCTCTTATCCTTTCTTCTAGGGTGTCAATAAGGTGCCAGAATAAGAAAGATTGCTGCAACAAAATCAAGCAAAATAATAAGTTTTAGAATATTGGTGCACAGCCAGATCTGTTTTAAAAGACTTTAAGCATTCAAAATTGGATAAAAGTGACATGAAAAAGGGACATTTTTCGCAGTGCATCTTTTTTCTTCTGAGCTAAAGATTGCAGTCAAGTTTTCTTCTTGTGAGCCGCGCAGGGAAAGAAAGCGATCTACGTACCCGCCCCGCGCCTTTTGTTCAGTGTAAATACATCACCCGCCAATTGTGTTGGCATGCTTTTGAAACAAATGACATCTCACTGTTTTAACTGCTTGCTCATTGTTCGTCTGTGCAGAAGGTATCAATCCATCACGCTCATTTTTATTCCTTTGCACACACCCTCCCTCCCCCCCCCCACACACACACACACTCGTGAAAATCAAAGTTTTCTCTTCTCTAATTACCTAAAGCAATCTTTTCCCTCTCCTGCTCTGCACTACTTAGCTGTCTCCTTCTCTCTCTCTCTCTCTCCTCATCATTACTTCCTTCACTAGTTCCCTGTTCTCGCTCCCTCTCCATCATCCCATAGCCACAGGCCAATAATTGGAGATACCTTCCAACTGTGCGAGATCCAATCAGAAGGAACCGCGGAGCACCAGAGGCCCAATAAGAACTCTGCAGAAAGAGGGGGAACTGTCGTCGGTGACAAGTGACTCAGCTGGCCGACCTCAATTAACTCTCGGCAGACTTTTTCTTTTTTTGCAGTACTTTCCTGAATATAATGAGTAAAATACAAAACTATGACAAATGTCAGTTATGCATTGTATCTTATCAATGGCCTGAGGACCAGCGGTTTATCACCCCCTTGGGGCTGTTACCAGACTCCAATGTGACTTTAAAAAGTCCATCAATAACTCATAAAAAACATTTAATTGATGTGTTCATTTAGCTGATAACAGATTTTGAAAAAAGAATCACTGAGCTGAACAGTATTTCACTCCTCACAAGGATTGAACTCTTAAGTATAAGTAACCACATTCAAAAATGTACTTAAAGGGGATCTATGCAGTTTTTTTTAGCTTAATTTACCTTAACTGAACAGCTTCGGAGTCATTGGAATGGTTATGACTTTTGTCTAAAAGAAATAAAGATAAGTAGGATTGGGCATTGAGAACTGGTTCCAACTTGGGATTGTTTCAAAAGTTACGATTCCAATGGAATCGTTTCTTTATTGGAACCGCTTTGAATCTGATCATTGGTTCCAAATTTAACACGGTCAAGTTTTGGTTTCCATGGTGGCCGCCGTACTTCTGGATGCTTGTTTTGTTCCAAACGTGGACATGGCGCTCTAACTTTTTGCTTTATTTCACATTGAAAAAGCCCGGTAAAACTGTCAATCACCATTGAATCAAAATAAAAATTTTCCTTTCATCTGTCAAATAAGCATGTGACTCATTTCTACTTCACCGCTCAAAGACTCAGAGAACCGGAATCAAAAGGAAGAATTGGAATTGCCTTACCTTAAAGATAAATAAGGATTTGTAGCTAGTCATGCAGAATGGCCACTTTCAGAGTTTAAACAGTTGCAGTCTTACACATGAATTAGTTCATCCACAGAAGAATAACTGATGGGTCCAAAGGTCACGAAGCAAAGGGAACATACGCAAGTTGACTTTTGGATTGATAATTATGCATTTATGTTACAAAGACACTGAAATTCCATGATGGATTTTTAAAAAAAGCTTCTGGATGGCCTACAATTGTCAGAGGCATTCGTTGAAATGGCAAATTTCTCCTCTTCCAAAAGTAAGTCTCTATACTGTATTGTTCTGGAGATATCAATTAAGACTCATAAAGTACGTGTTTCTCCTATTGTATATGACAGCGTCGACCTAGTAGGGTTAACTGGATATCTTTGGCCCTGAGAAATCGTATATCGTATCGACATATTTTAGTTTTTTTTTCATTTTAACGCAAACATGATCAATTGATTAATGGAGAAAGAAATTGGCAGATTTATCGATAATGACGTGTAAGAAATGGTTTTTCTTATATCAGGCAGTAGGTGTACCTAATATACTGCCAACTGAGTATAAAATGATTGGATTATTATTGTAGGCAGGTTGAAGTGGAGCTCATTTGAACAACTTTATATACTGAGGCTAGTTTAAGCAATGATGCAGAGTTAAAAAGTGAAATATTTCTACTAAGCTGCAAAGATTGACTAGTTGTCAACTATTGAAATAACTTTGATAATCCATTTATCAGTTTAAAAAAAAAATTTTAAAAAATGAAAAGAGTAAAAATGATCTGGATCCAGCTTGTCAAATGTGAATATGTTCTAGTTTCTTCTCTCCTCTGTGACAGCCGTCAGTGACTGAATATCTTTCAGTTGTGGACAAAAACAAGACATTGAAGGACATCATCTTGGGCTTTTGGAAAACACTGATCCACATTTTCTGACATTTTACAGACTCTAATCGAGAGAATAAGCAACAATTTGAGATGTGTGTATTTTACTTAAATCTGTTCTTTTCATTTTACTTTCTACTCCGTTACATCTCAGAGAGAAATGTCCTTTTTACTCCACTATGTTCATCTGACAGCTTTAGTTACTTTACTCACAAAACCCATGAAGTTTATAAAGTATGATATGTTATTATAAATTAAACTACCCAACAATATAACTGCCAACAAGTAGCTAGCTAGATTGATTAGCCAATTAAACACTTGGTTGATTGACAGAACAGTTTGGATCGTAAAATGTGAGTTTTTTCTGCATTCAGTAGCCTAGTTTTAGTTCATTTTCCTGATGGTACTTACATACTTTTACTTAAGTAACAAGTTACGTTACTTACGTTACCCTAAGTAACGTTGTAATAGAGTATTTGTACAGTGTGGTATTAGTACTTTTACTTAAGTAAACAATCTGAATACTCCCACCACTGGCATAATGTAATTAGCCTAAGGACCATTAATGACAGCAATGAAGTTAACAGATATCTGATCCTTGCTGACAGTATATAGAGGTGCTCCTCCTAAACAAGAAGCCAGTCCAGCTGGTTTGCGGGGGCACACTGTGCTCTGTGCATCTCCAGGCAAACTCATCTGCCATCTTCTGCTCGGTGAACCATCACAGCCACACAGTGCAGGCCACATACTGCTTGCTCGGAGGCCCGAGCTAGTGAAGTGAAATCTAGTCCATGCTCAGCTAAAGTCCATATGCCTCCAGCCGTTTATCTGACTGTGTTGTCTTGTGTAGAATGCACCCCTCTGCTGTCCTAATCCCAGTGCTCTCCCCTACTTTTTAGCACTCTAACCGGCACCGCTGAGTGCTCTTATATTGCTTTTGCCAAAAGGGAAGAAGGAAGCCATTCTGGACCGCCTCAAGCCCCCTCCTTACTCTGTCTCCTTACCTTCCTTGCGCATTCACAATTGGTTTTTCTTTTTTTGCAGTGTGGAGGTCGCAAAAACCAAGATGGATATCTAGAAACGGTGCTAAAAAAGGAGGAGGAATGAAAGAGTGCAGCCAAGAGCTTGGCCGACCGGCTTTTCTTACACCATTTATCTGAAGCGTAAGAACATTAACAACTCGGTTGGAGGAGCGGCAGCTGACGTCACTTGCACAAATTGTCTCTTCTCTGTGAATAGTCTCTTCCCTTTTCTCCCTCTCTCTAATGATCAGCCTACACGCTGAACACATTCCCTAAATGTCTTACAGAATGAAAACAGGGAATGACAATAGCACTCTCCACTTTGTGTGCTTCCCCTCTTTCTTTTGCCGCCCTTGATTTATGTACAGTATTTCCAGTCCACTCAGAATGAACACCATTGTGTCTCAGTGCATTTCAGAAGCAAATCATTTTGCTAGCTGTAGTGGTATAGTAGTTATGCAATGATTACTGTGCAATGCTGTACCAAACCATACTGGCTAAATGTAATGCTTCCCTGCTGTGATGCCATCCAATTTGTGAAGTGCTTATTATTCAGTAACATGCAAAACATCATCCATCACAGCAGTGACAGCCGCTAGCTTCCAGCACGCCCTGCTTTTTTTTTTTTTTTACTTCTACTGAGTCTCTTCTTCTCTATCTCTCCCTCTCTTTTTTCCTACCCAGCCTCCGCTTTCTCCAACTCTCTCTCTCTTTATCCATCTTCTCCCTCAGTCCATCATCTTTTCAGCAATGGCATCCCAAGCACTTTGCTGTAGAGTACTATTGCTTTTACTCTCCACTATTCACCCCCATCACTTCCTCTTTCTAATTCCACTGCAGCCAAGTCAGAAACGACAGCAAAGTGACAGCTTCATACTCGATCTACTGCCAACTGAGAAAGAACCACCGAGTGTGGCGAAAAGACCGCGAGCCGCGTGCTCTCATTCGGTCATAATGACACAGTTATGAGGCGGCAAATATATGGTAATCCCAGCCAATATGCTGTGGCGGTGACAATATAACTGTGGTTGTAAAATGCATAATGATTATCTAAAGCGCAGGGGGCACCACAATGACGTCCAAATGTCAAGTGTGGCATAAACCCACAGGAAATGGATGGATTTTTTCCCAGAAGCTCCCTTCTTACCATAATGTCATAATCGGCTCTGAATGACTAAGATCACAAAAAAGAGTTGATGTGAGGCAATTTGCGAAGAGAGAAGATAATGACATGGAGGGGGGAGTGTGAGAAAAAGGAGGCATTGACAAATCAACCTCTTCATGGACACTCACAGGTGCACATCTTCTTTCAAACAAAGGGACATGTTCACTATACAAGCTCATAAAGGGTGATTTTCCGGGGGAGACGCGTGGGATTTTCCCCTTTCTGGTCTACAAGGATATGTCTGCTCTATTATTTGTATCTCCAGTGGGGACAAAATTTACCCCCTCTTCAAATTGATCAATGCTACTTCACCAATAAACCATATATTATATACCTAAAATAGAAATATTTTAAATTAGTACTTAGTTAGATTCCACCATTGGCCAAGACCGAGTCCAAATTTGACAGGAAAAAAAGAAGTGAATCAAACCAATACCTGTTATTCTCAACAAGGAGGATGTTACTTTGGTAAAAAAGCATGTATAGCTGGACTCGATCGAGACCAGCCAGAATATTTGGCGAGACGAATGGCCAAGTTTGACCAAGGGTGTTGGACTGGGGGTGGAAATGGGACTACTCAGGGCCCTCATGTGACAAGGGCCCAAAAATATGCTGGAAGAAATAGCTGTGGATGCAGGCAGAGAGCCAAAGAGAATACCTTTCTACAGGGCCCACAATGTGTGTGATATGCCCCTTACACGTCTGAATGCAAATACCAAGTAGTCCAAGAAAAGTTTAAGACAATAAACTGAGACTGGGGGGAGGTTTCAAACTAATCATTAAACAGAGGCTATGCGACTTTTTGAAAAAAGGCAATTAGACATTATTCCACTTACACATAGATAGTTGATTACATTAGCAATAAAACGCACCATTATTCCATTCAATAAACTTGTATCATTAAAATCTTACTTGGTCTAGTATTACCAGTAGCTAATGCTGGTAAACTTCATGTACAGTCTTCTGTATCCCGGACATTAAGTCAGCCCACTGACTTTCTCTACTTGTTATCACATTATCACTTGCAATCTTAAAATGGCTAATATTCTGGGTGTTCTGGTGTAGCCTGCGGATATCCGGCCTAATCCTTTCTCCTTCGTGCGCTCATTGTTTACAGTATGATTAGGAACCAGATCCAGGTCCACACCACATTTCAGCTATTCTATAAACAGATATCTGCATATGAATGCCCATACATTTAAAAATAAGCTAAAAAAAAAAAGAGATGGGGTCAGAGATCGCATTTTTGTGTTTTGCCTCTTTTTGCTGTCCACATTGAATGTTTACCTGCATGCAACCGCTCAAACACGATTGGTCAATACTACTGGGACTCCAAACGGAAAACCAGAACACCTAGGATAAACTCTTTTTCCGTTGCCTACAGATTCTGCATCCATATGCAGATATAGTTCTAGAGATTATTTCACATGTGACTGCTGTTTTTAGTTGTTGCTTTAAATAATGTTCCGTGACATTATTGAGAAATAATGTATGTACAAGCTACCCTGATGCAAAGACGAGGGGGGTTTCTTTTGGGTTAAGCGTGAAGTTATGATAACTGGAGTAGTCACTTGCCATATTCATAAATGGGAAATCAGAAATTCTTCAGGGCATGGTATAAAATTGCAAATAAACCATTGCAGACGGAACAATTAGTTGCATCATATGGGCTACCTTCCTCACAGCAGATAACCAGTAAATAAAGGCAGTCGGATGGGAAACAATTATAGTCCGTATGTCGCTGCGGCTAACATCTGTCATTTTATTTCTGGCCAGGTTGAGGTGCTCTGCGGGACGCAGAGATGTTTTTATTGGACTGGTCTGCCATTTTAAGAATGTGGGAGGTGGGCTGGGCCAATAACTGTTGCTGCAGGACCCACCGGGGACACCTGACACACTGGATTAGCTGGCTGGCCGCTCCTCTGACACTTTTTGTCTGCTCTCTATCCATCAAATGCGCACACATACACGCACACACAGAACACACACACACACACACACACACACACACACACACACACACCCCCTAAGGACTACAAACATCACTTTGTGGGACATCAGGAGATGTGTTGCTTTTCCTCTGAATGTGCCTGACCTGTGGCGACCACGTTTGCTGTCAACATCCTGTCTCTCTGAATCATCACCTTACAATGACTTCCTGTTTATAAACCCACTGCTGGCAGGCCCAGACCGCACGCCCTTCCTAATCTAAGCCTTAATTATAGTGTTTACAAATATTTGTGTGTCAAACAAAAGACCTGTTGCAACCTGTTGCTTTCATTTTTTGTGCGAGGTGACAGATTTACATTCGGTCTTGTATCCTTCTAGAGACTTTTACCAGTTCTTAGGCCATGGTCTACATGGGAAAAAAATCCCGCATTTAGTCTTGCATTGCAAGACCTTCTTCCAAAGCCCTGAGGAGGAGGGTCTTAAGTTTTAAGTGGAGCATCGGGGATATAGACTGTGTATAATCAGACAAGGCTCAGAACTGCATTGGCATCCCTACGAGACCGCCTGATGTGGGTCACATCAGACCCTTTGGGGAGGGAGATTTCACAGGGAACTGCACTTCCTAGTTCTCTTCCAGGCACCAGACAAATTTGGCACCTGTAACACTTCAGAATGCCCTGTTGGAGGTATCTTTCATCATAACCGGTTCTATCTTATTCTAAATCTGGCTACAGCGACATTTTAAGATCAGCGCTCCCCCAGAACAGCATGGTGATGATGTTGCATAATATAAGCATCAAGAAACTGGGGTAGGTCTGAATGTGTTGTGACTATATAGTATTTTGTCCTGTTTAGAGATTTAGAAGATGTTTCAATCTCCAATCTGGGTCACAGGAACTTAATTCAACGAGGGAGCCCCCACTTTTGGACTTACTCCTCTCTACAAAATATTACCTTACTCTCTCTCTCTCTTTACACATCTCCTGCCCCCCATCCTTCACTCACTCTTTTCCCCTACGTATTCCTCCTAGCCTTAGGTTTTGCTTTCCCTAATGTGTGACATCTCTGTTTCCCTGGGATGCCGCCCCGCCAATCAAAGCGGGCGCCCCAAAAATAATTTTGAGTGCCATCTAGCATACCATAAATGAATCAAAGCTAGCCTATTCTACACATCAACCAAGTAACCCCTCCAATCTTCCCACCCCCATCCCATCCCCCTGTCTCCTTCATCCATTTCCTTTCCACTGTCTCCATATCCTTGTACAAAACTTCAGACGGGCCCCCTGGTAGACAAACACGAAACTCAACAAACGACCACAAAATAACAGTCTTCAATAATTGATGAAGTGAAAAGGGAAGAAATGTTTGACAAAGACAACAACCGCGGTAAAGGAGGCGGAAGGCAAGAGGGATAAAAGGAATACAATATGGGGCTGTGCATTACATTATGGTTTCCTAATGCAACACGACATGTGAAGGATTCCATTCACTTGCCGGTAGAGCTGTAACAATTCCAAATCTTGCTGTGTAATAATTGCCATTGAAATAACAGCGATTAACAACAGAATTGATTCTTTCAGTCAAATTTAAAAACTATATTCATTTATTCATTTTTCAAAGTCTTTGATAAAGCTTTAAATGAATCCAGGAATACATCTTTTGGTTATATTGCTGTGTGTGACCCAGATAATGTAACGACCAGTGTTAAGAGTAATGTGTCAGTACAGTGGTGTATTCCTTTTTGCTGGAACACAGTAATATAATGCATTACTAATTACATTTTGGTAATATTATACCCAAGACAATCTCAGTAACGCGACTTACAGCACATTTTAATCCGAAATTTAGTGGTGTTTTTTTTTTTTTTTTTTTTACAAACTCACCAACAAACATTGTGGGACAGAAAAATTTACTTTTGAGTATTTTTATTTTCTCCTACTTAAATAGATCTACTCCGCCACAATTCTGAATCTAGAGTTGGGCAATATATCAATAATATATCGATATTGGGATATGAGACTAGATATCGTCTCAGAATTTGGATATTGTAATATCATAACATGGCATAAATGTGGTTTTAAAGACTTAACTTAACAGACTGTTGTAGCTGTTCTGTTATTTGCTATTACCCACTTCGTCAATTTATCCACATTATTATTTATCAAAAATCTCATTGTGTGAATATTTTGTGAAAACACCAATAGTCAACACTACAATATTGTTGCGGTATCGACATCGAGGTATTTGGTCAAAAATATCATAAAATAAACATGTCGCCCAGCCCTAGCCTATTATACATTTTACTTCACTATTTGTTTTATAGCTTTAGTTACTTTGCAGATTCAGATTAATAATAAACAAAATATTATAAATGGAGTATTACATTTTGGAGGTAACTTGCCCAACACTGTTAATAACACACATACACAGCCTATGAAGTAAACCATGCATCTTTGTTTTAAGAAAACATTGAATCATTTTAATTAAATGATCATAAAATCAACAGTGACCTTAGCTAATGTTAGCAATCAAATGCGGTTAAACGGAGAAACGGCGATTAGACCATCAACCGTTACTTGCCGGTGTTAACAGGCTGTTTATTTTCCGAGCGGTCGGTGCTATTGTTAGTGAAAGAAGGCTCCTCTTTGGAGCGTGTGCCGTTGCGAAAAAAGGCTGCATTTCCATCATAATACCAAGTGGAGAGAGTGAACTGTCAAACGGCGCATCCTCTTCTGACTGTGATGCATGCCCCTCGGTCTGGCCTTGCTGTGCTGACGGATGAACAAGAGAATACACTTCTCTCAATGCCAAAACAAAGCCTCAAAATATGGGATCACCGCTGTGACAGAGAATGTCACAGTCCCATTGCTTTATATGTCAACCGGAGTAAATATCATGGCAACATTAGCAGCCCTCTTCCTGCTGTTTGAAACAATGATGACTGACTTCAGCGCAGATGGAGCTTACAAGTCGGACAGCATCAACGTGGAATAAAAAAAAAAAAACATGGTGGGCAAAAAAAAAATAAATAAAAAGGTTGTACATATATGAATGTATTTTTTGGACATGTGATCATTAACAGCCAGCACTGGCAGGCAACAGAGGCCGGCTCAGCCTGGTGTTGAGCAAAACTCAGGACGGGAACACAAAATGTCTTCCTTTGAACAACCATGAACCAAAATGGGAAACACAATGGAGAGAGACACTGACTGAGAGCTTCTGCGCAACCAAAAATAGCCTCATAATTCAGGCCATTATAGAATACTATGAATACGGTTAAACAACAAGTGAGGGAATAAATACACTCCCAGCAGTGACTCATCTGGTGTTTGCCGTTGTTTTAAGTCTGTATGTGTAAATGATGGTGCATCTAGAGCCGAGGCATGACTCATAAACACCTCCGTACACTTTCCCAATGTCAAGTCTCTTTTTTTCTGTATCTAGCCCCAAAAATCATGCTTTTAGCAAACATGCCTGACTGCAGTGGCAGTTCTAATATGAAGCCTGCCCCCACCCCCACCCCCACCCCCACTAACTGTGGCAAATATTTGTTGTACTTTTATAACCCCACCCTTATCCCAAAAGAGGGGATATTATAGATTGTGCATTGATACATAAAAAGAATGAGTATTCTTGTGTTTATTGTTAGACATAATTCGTTAGTCTTTTGTAGAACCAAACCTTTGGAGGGTTGGTGAGATGTAACACCTCTAAAATCGCATGTGGCCCCAACCTGGCCCCTCCATTTTAAAATGGTCTAGAGCCGCCACTGCCTGGCTGGCATGTTTGCATTCTGCTGGCCTTGATTCAATACTGGCTTTCATAATACCAGGAGCTACAACGGTAGACTAATGGTGGACAGCTGGATGCTCTTTGATGGGAGATTGCCTGCCTCGAGGAAAGGCTGGTTGGCTCCTCCTGTAGAACCTGTCTTAAGTACCTGAATAATGCAGGCATGCTCTAAATATGACTGCAGACTGCTCTATAAAAAAAATAAAAAAATAAAAAAATCACATGGGACTCAGAATGAATGAATAACATTGGTTTTCAGAAGCCCCTTCTTTCTCTCTCCAATGTGTTGCCCAGTTTATCTAAGAATTCAATACTCAAAAAGGTTAAAATCCGATACTAATATCGCTCTCCCTCCCTTGGTCCCCAGATCGCCCTTATTCCTACCTGAGGGAAAACGTTCGATGACCGGCTGGTTGTCCACCTGTAACGTGGCATTGCCACCGCTCCGTGTGAATCGCACCACGTGGTACTTGCCGTCGCTCACCATCACTGCACTCTCCTCGATGATTATGTCGTCCGTTCCCACGTTGAAGATCACGCTGATCTTTCCCCGTTCCTATAGGCAGAGGACGACAGAGACCATTATAAGAAGTAGGCACCAACATACAGGAGATAAAGGTGGGTGTAACAGTTTTTTTTGGTGTTCCACTCTACTACAGCAAAAAACATTTGACACAAACACAAAACCAAATATTAGAGAGGTATATGGAACACTTTTTGTTGCTGATGGTCTATTTTATATCTTAAACCATCAAGATACCCCATTTAGAGTAGCCAGGTTCCAGATGGCATCCCATAAAGGGGATCCTATTAAAAAATAAAAAAAAACATTATCGTAATGACCGTGAATGTATTACACAGAAGCAATCATACTCTAAACTAGTACTACAATGTGACACAACTACACTTCAGTCATCAAGCGGTGCTAATACACATGATAAGGTTGCTGTCTTGCTGTCCTGTCGCTGTAATCTAAATATATTGTCCTCGAGTCACCAAAAAGACCCTCACTGCCTGTGATGTGATGATGCTGTGAGCATCAGATCTAACACGCACCAGCCTGGTTAAAAAGAAAAAGAAAAAAAAAAGAGGCACCTTTAGTATTCATCAACCTGGTGACCCCCCTCCCCTCACCGATCTATTAGTGTTGACAGCCGCCCACTGCTTCGAGTTTATTACAGTCAACCGCCTACTCTACTCTCATCTCCCGCCATTTCTCTCCTCTCCTCTCTGTGGTTCCTGTCCTCGGTCCCAGGAAAGGTCAAAGTCATTTACAGAGTTACAGTCTGCCAGAGAGGCACAGAACAACGCTGAGAGAGAGAGGGAGAGAAACAGAGTACATAGCAGACAGCAACCATTACAGACTAATTCTCTGTCTGGCAGTAAATCTGCTCGCAGTTTTGTTCTGCACTGCCATGATCCAGCGTGGGGGGGTGTCACGTTTGCATACTGCTATCCTATCGGCCAACCGCATAAACACCTTCATTGATTCTCATTAGCTATGTGCATTTATTTTGCCACCTTCCATACGCCCGTGATATTCAGAGGTGAACGCGCGGCTTTGGCTCCCAGCGGTTCTCCATTATTCATGGCTGATTAAGTATTTAAAAAAGGAAAATAAAACATCCCAATGTTAACAGAACTTGAAAATGGCAAGTTAATTGAGTAAATAAGTGCAGAGGTTGTACAGTAAGTTAATGAGCGGTATAATCGCAGCCAAATTTATGAACATCCTAACCACTCTTTGGTGCTGTGTAAAGTGGTTACAGTATGCAGGAAAGGCCACAGTACAGTGTGGTCATGTACTGATGTCAACCTCCATTAGGATATTAATTAAGCATGCTCAAATGGTGGCCATGATTAATGGCGTAGAGGGATCAGCTGACTATAACATACTGAACAGTCATAATAAACTAGACGAATCAGTGCGGAAGCAGGAAACAAACTCTCCTATGTGAACTAAGTTAGACCAGGATGAGTTGCTCCGAGTGAAGCTTGATGGACTGCTCTGCAGACGATCTTATTTCGCAAAGAACGTCTCACATAGCAAAGTGCTTCCAGCTCCTTAGGCACTTAATCAATTCATTCATGTTACGGACTGACCCTTGCAGTCTTTTGGCTCTCTCCCCATGCGTGCCCAAATCCAATATTGATTCTAAGACATGAGTATGAATACTGCCAGAGAGTTATTAGTGGAGGCGCACATGAATGAAAATTTAACCACTGATGCCTTTGAGATACTGCAGCAAAGAAGAAGTAGTGGAGAAGGAAGAAAATGCCAGAATCATCTCCATTACGGCCCACGCACTAAGAATTTTAGAATAATGATAACACCTTTGCCTGGAGAATTTATTCAATTTGCCAGGGCAAAGCAGAAGGAGTCCATGCTAATATGACTGAAAAGGGGGGGGGGTAAGAATTTGAGTGATATTTACAGAGAGATTAGCATTTGTGTTCCGCAACATTAGGGTTCTTCCGCGTGCCGACGGAATGTATCGAGCCCATTATGGTGGGAAGCCGCTGGGAACCAGTGCTTTTCAAAAAATGATTTTAGTGTAGCAGTAATGACATTTTAATGGCCATTTCCCTTAAGCGAATATATCTCTAGAAACAGAAGGAACAAAAAAACGCACTTTGAATGACTAGGAGCAGCCAAGCCTGCAACATTGAAATGAAGGGAATGGTAGGTAACTGACAATAAGCTCTGGCTGCTCTTTAAACACCACAGCTCCTAAACTACTTCTTAGCAGCCCTTAATCTGCTTCAGCTGTCTGTTAATGTCAAGAAAAAGAATGTTACATTTTGCTCTTTTATCCCGAGGTTAGCTCCGACTTTTCTTTCTGTGGGTCGATCAGTGTCGTAGGTAGGGGGTCTACTGTGGGCTAGAGGGAATGCGTTCTACCTTATGATACGTAATATGAAACATTTCAATTAAATATGATTACACCTCAAGTGCCTGAGGTAGACAGCGTCTCTTTTAGTTCCTGAGTTCAATTAAACAATCAAAGATCCTCCATGTTAGGGGGTAGAGATGCAACAATTATAGATTTTGTCGGTACGGTTACAGTCTGAAAAATAATAATCACGGTTTCACGATTATTCCTCATTAATTTATTTCACTGCTAATGTATGAAATTACATGAACACTCTAGATTTGAATGTGTTATTTAGTGCTGCCTTTTGAAACAGAAAAAAAACATAAGATAAGATCAAATATATAAGATATTGGTACAACAACAAAAATGATGTGTTTTTTTCCCGCATCAGCAGCTTCTTACAGAGCTAAGCTGCTGGGAAAAAAAGTTTGTGTAATCCTCTCATTAGTCTCTCCTTTCCCGTTTCTATAAGACAAAGAAAAATTGGCTTTGGAATTCTGTGGATGTTCGGTGGATGGAAGGAGCAGCCCCGGGAATCTGTAAAGCGTATTTCAAATATTTCAACATGACCTTGCAGCTTGCGAGAGTGCGTCGAGGTAAGCGCCGTTGGCGAGAGCCGAATGGGAATGAGGCAGCGCCAAAACGAGGCTGCAGTTGTCTGTATCGGTATTATCAGGCAGTCTCAGAGAGCTCTCGCTGATCAGACCGAGCAGGAGAGGAAGAGGAAGCGCAGGAGGAGGAGGAGGAGGAGCAAAGGGGCAGAGAGAAACACTATGTGATAAAAGGACAGAGGGAAACCTTGATGATCCTCCGGGGCCTCACGGTGCTTTGAGATCAAAGCTCCTTTTGAAGATGTCAAGATCTCGCTCGCTCTTCGCTGTGCACACTGCTAGTCAATTAAGAGGGGGGGGAATAGTAAACCAGGGAAATGCATTTTTTGTGGAAGGATTTTAATTCTCGATTTCATTTCTTTACAGACAGCTCAATTGTGATTCTTCTCTAGCACCCCTACAGCTTCACGTCTTCTTCTTCTTGATTTATTTGCATTTCCTCAATGTCTGTCTGCATTTCCCTCTCAGATCTGATACATGAGTGCCAAACAGGGGGATTAGAAAGAGAAAACAACAGAGGAACAACAAAGAAGCAACCACTGGATTGACTGGAGGGAGGAGGGGGATTCAGCAACACTCTGACAGATACAGCTGTATAAATCAGTCAAGGTACTTTGTATTTTTGCTGCATCAACGCACCTCAACCAGCGGCCCAGAAACGTGGTTGACCAGTTTGGGAATCTGCTGACGCCTGTGATTCGGTGTGACAGATTTCATATTAATAGCCCTGCAGGTGGTGGAAATGCAAACTATTCATCAGCCTCCTTCTCATTTCCCCAATAATGATCTATCACAGCCTGTATCTGCTTGAGCCTAACTCGACGTACTAGCATAAGAATGCCCAGCTGCAGTATTTATTAGCTCATGAATCAGCAAGTGGAGCGGCATGGATAGAGAAATGACTGATAAATAGAATTTTACTGGATGCCCAACGAAAAGCAATCAATCCCCCCCCCCCACCACACACACGCACACACACATCTGACACTTCCACGTGGTGTAAGCCAGCTAAATATTTCATACAGTGTTACAGCACGCACTTCATATGCCTGCTCTAATGCTACTCTTTATGTGCGATTTGCAGATTAATATTGGTGAAAATGTTTCCACCCCACAGGCTTCTGCAACTGAGCCCAATATGCCATCATATGGTATCTCTGCATCTCTGGTCGGAGGGTAATTCCGACTCTATACGGCTAATCAGCTTGTCGCCATGTATGCATAATGCCTGCGAGAGGAGATTGGCTATGGCATCTGCTACAAGGGAAACAGTATAGCAGGGCTAATCTTCCACTCTAAAACTGCAGCGTTATGTAAGGAGAAATAGGCTGTTGCGTAACGCGCAGACTCCTCACTGGCTAAATTACCCACTGTCCGTTCATCTCACGTCTTCAGAGTGTGTGAGACAGAAAGAGGAGAAAAGACTAATGGCCATAAGTCATTTTGGATCAGGAATACTGTTATCTGGTGCTCAGATGTCATGCCTTCCTCACTCAACATTCACCTCAAATGACACATACACTCAGAGCTGCATGTGTTGTTTCGACGTGGGTGAGTGGGAGAAAAAGAGGACAAAACCGTGTGCAGAGAGAATACACTTGGCTTCATTTCCCACACCTTCTCTCAGTTTCTGCTCAGCCAACTCATTTGTATGTGTTTGCCACGATCTTTAGCATTCACCTTGAAAAGTTACCCCCCCCACTCTCCACCATCTTCTCATCTTTATAGCGTTTTATCTCCCTTTCCTTCCCCTCAATTCTTTCCTTTCTTTGCAACAGTAGTCGCAGCTCTTCTTTCCTGCTCTCAAAACGTTGAACGGCCGCTCTGACGTAGAATCAAATCTCGCTGAAAAATGTCGTGGTGTGTGTGTTTATATATGTGTGTGTGTATGCTTCTGAATCTCCTATGTGAGCATGACTCACACTGGGCTTGCCCATTTGTCCCGGAGTACACACTTGGCAGCAAGCCAAAATACTGCAGAGAGAAGCAGCTAAAAAAGGAGAGCAGGGGAAATATAAATCAGCCAAAACATCATCCTCTATAATCCTGATTATGTTGTCACCTAGCACCAAAACTTCTCATTTACTCAACGTCAGCATCCAATCTCAGGACGTAAACACAAATATACACATCCATACTGTACATACGGGCATGATTCCATTATGATCTGCACCACTGAGACTGCTGATGGATGGAGTCCTTCAGCACAATGACCATCAGACCTGTAGGTTTGAATCCCACCTGACACACACACGCAAACATGAAAGCGTCCTTGAATGAGGTTACGCTGAGCCCCACCACACACACCACGGCCTTGTTTACAAAGCTGCAGAGAGCTGTTGGATACATAAATACACTTAAAACACACACACACACACAGGGGATTTGTGTATTTCCCTGTGTGATGGGGCAAAGCATGAAGTGGGGTGTTGTTGCTGTGTGCCGTTCCATTGAAATTAATTGATTTCAGTCCGAAAATGCATTATTAGCATGTTAGGCCAATTGGGTGCAGGAAGCTGTCAACACAACATTTACACATAATGTAATATAGCATACATGTTAGGAAATAGCTGCCTATTTGCACATTCAGCAGACAAGGATTGTGCTTTTGGTCACCTGACATTTCAAAGAGCGAGGATGTGTCATCTCAAAGATCTCTTCCAATCACTAACCAGATATGGATGAAGGTTGGAGGAGATGAAAGCGAGAGGAAGAATAGGCAGGATAGACAAAGCACACAAGCATGAGAGATAACAGAGAAGTAGCAATCCAATGATATGACGTAAGAAACAGTAACAAGTGGAGGTAAACAAAAGAAGTATGGGTATAAAAAAGGGTAGGGAGGCACAAAGAGGCTTACAAGACCATTTAAGTTCCCATCCACGTCACTGTATCCTTTTCAGCTCTTTTTTTTGTTAAGAATTATCCTTCGCTTTCAACAGCTCCACATAATCAATCAATTCACTAAACGATAAGATAAGCAATAATCCCTGCATCTGCCACCAAACCTAATTATACTGACTACATTTCTAGGGACAAAGTGGAGCAATAACTGATGACTGAATGGAATTTAATCAGTGTTATAAAAGTATTAGAAACTATCAGATATAGTGTTTCCTATGTTACCTTAGGCAAGGGTTTGGTTTGTTTGTCTGTCTGTTAGCAGGATGACGGAAAAACTATTGGCCAGATTTTTATGAAACTTAGTGGAAAGGAGTAACATGGATCAAGATAGAACCCACTCAATGTTGGAGTGGATCCAGATCACTTTCCAATCAATTCACATTGGCTAACAATTCGAGATAGGGCATTTGGCCTTGGCCGAGGTCTGCGCTCTCTGGCTGCCCTTCTAGTTTTGACCTACTGTCTTAGCAATAAATACTAATCAAGTGGAACCATACTGGCAATTCAGTCTTTGCTGCCTATTAGAACAATACAAGCCTCAAAATCAATTTTTGACTTTCTTCAGCAGGGAATGGCTACTGCCTTACCTTCACATGTCCTCCATTATTTTTTTATCTTCCACTTTGGCTTTTACCTTTCCTTTTTCTAATATGTCTGCCCTCATCAACAGCTCTTTTACTCCCCAGAGGTTCATTACTTTTGACTGGAGTTGCTAACATGGGTTTTTCAGACCTCCAATTGATCCACATGTTCTTGGGAGTGATCTAAGAGAACGAGTTGATATCCAGAGTAAATAGTTTTGTAGATCATTCCTGTCTGGCAGCATAAATCTAGTCAGCAAACTGTGAAATGAGATAGCGGAGTCCTTGGCTACTCTGCTTAATCTGTCTTTTGTTTAGTAGCTTTGTACAATAATAATCCTTTCTGACATTGTATGGGTTAATTCTGTGGCACGCTGGAATTAGGCCAACAAAAATGTATCAATGCATGAATAAATTGTCATCGCCATAAGGTTTATCTAAATTGAGACCTTGATTTAAAAAAAGGGTTCATATTTTGGAGTCACAGATGGAAGGAAACACTGGTAATGTTCCACTAAATTCTAACACTTTACTTGAAGGTATCTACATAAGAGTGACATGCCACTGTCATGAACACATGCCACTGTCATGACAGTCCCTAACCATAACCATAACTTGTCATGACAAAAACAAAGGACACTAAAAGAAATGTTATGTCAAAAACATTTATGACCTGTTTTGTTATGTTAATGACACGCTCATGACAGTGTCATGTCACTCTTATGTAGTGTAACCAATTGTTAAGATGTCTTCAAGTACTTTCTTAATCATTGAATGCTGAATTAAAAAAATAACATTTTATTCCAACATTGTATATTGCATGTTAATGTTATTAAATTTGTGACCAAAACAAAGTTCCATAAGATTTCTGACAAAACAGAGCCACATGAAAAAACCTACCCAAAACTGAAAAAAAACAGGAGACCTGCTCCTGTAACAGTCAGATCCGGACTGAAATAGACCAGAAGATAATAAGACCTGATCCACAATGACCCAGAAAGACCAAATTTTTCTTCTACGACAATTAATGCTACACTGTGTGGAAAGAAGTCTTCAAAAGCGATTACATAGTCGCCAGCAGTGCTAGGCAAGTTACTTCCAAAATGTAATACATTATAGATTACTAGGTACTGTCATTTGTGAGTAATTAGTTATATTACAGTATTACTGTCTCTGAATTGTAATGTGTTACACTACTTTTGCATTACTTAGGGTTAGTTACTTTCACCAAAATAATACCGGGAGTTTGACTTGGCAGCTAGCTTATGAATTTCACCATTGGATCAATAAACACATGTGATGAATCATGTCTTTACTTCATGCTGCTTGGAGAGAAGATCTCTCAGAACGTCTTGTCTTAAACGTCATCAAGTGAGACAAAGGAACAAATGCTGACCGAATGCCAATGTTTGATTCAGTGGATTTTCGGAGCCCTTCCTGAGATCACAAGTCATGTTAATGTACTTCACAATAACCTTTGATGTGTCGTAACTACCCCCTCACCCCCTGGTGTTAGCCCTTAACCATCTCTTGGTTAACATGGCCCTTTAATCATCTGAAACTTTGATCTCTTCTGTCTCTCAGTTGACTGTTAACACACATCTGACAAACCTCAGACTTCACCAGAATGAACACAGTACCTTAAGCACTAAATAATCTACAATCTAAAAATGTTCATTTCCCACAACCGCCCGATCAGTGCGGGTCCACCCAAGTGACACATTAACACACAGACCTGAGACCCGTAGCAATAAAGGACGACCTTAGTCAACCTGATAAGACTCCATATCATTTGCTATATCCACAATGTTCCACTTCCGGGATTTTTCAGCTGCTGCTGGAAATTCCGCTGGATGTCTTTCATTTCAACTGGATGTGTGTCTCCTTCCTCTTTCTTTGTGTTGTTATTCTAAACTCTGGTGAATTTTTGAGGACTGTAGTTAACTGCTCCTCAGATCTCTGCAGGGTAAATCCAGACAGCTAGCTATACTATCTGTCCAATCTGAGTTTTTAAAAAAACTATTGAACGTTCACACGTTCCACCAAAACAAGTTCCTTCCCAAGGATATTTTGCAGAGGCATCGTGGCTCTGTCCAGCGCTTAGCAACGCCCAAGACGACTATGATTGGTTTAAAGAAATGCCTATAAACTAGAGCAAGTGTATCTCCCATCCCGGAATGCTGTTTGGCCTAGCCAGACCCTTGTGCACAGCACTGTGGAGGAATGTCTGGCATTGCGATACCACATTCGGCATGACTTGGATCCCAGGACAAGCCTCAGACCCAGTGGATCCGGGAATATCTCTACCCCTCGAAATGTAGTTTCTATAGTCCAGGGGTAGAGACAGACATACAACAGACAGCAAAGTGTTGAACGGAGGTTCAGTTGAAAACCCAAGAAACACAAAGCTGAAGGCTAAATATATATGTATTTGCTTGAAGTATAACTCACAGCTAAAATATATGGGTTTGTTTGAAATATAACTCACAGCTAAAATATATATATATACACTGCTTAAAGTGTGCTATGTAACCCATGATATATATTGTCTTGTTGAAAGTATGAACTAAATATTAGAAACAGTTGAAACTTTATAATATTCGTTGGGAGTGACCTTTGGCACATTTTTAAGTGTGCTAAGGGTCACACTTACTGTACAGTGGAACTGGTCTGAACCGGTCCACTGCGGCGGCCACCACGGCGGCGGCCACCTGCATGATTACGTAGTGGTGAAAATACCCTGTTATCCAGAAGGGAGGGTTTTTAGCCTTGACTTTGAGTATAAATATGAATTGATGTGGCCTCTCTCTTCAGCGAAAGCATACCCACTTATCGGGTTTTTTCTATTCTCTGATTTTGATACTCTTTGCTTTTAGGGCAGAAAGAGAAGGGATTATTTCTGTATTTTGTACCTGTTTTTTGATTATTCACTAAATAATAAAACTACCTGAGCTTGTTGTGAGCTAGGAGACCAAAAGACTTGTATTCCTTGATTTTAGTCATTTAATTTCTCTCTCCCACACCTCGGCTTTCCGAGGGCAGAAGTCTCCCTCCCGTGAGGGCAGTTAAGACTCCTCTTTAACCACCTGGGCGAGTTGCAGCCCGGTGGGGATCGACATTGACAGTCAGACCTCCTGTTATCTCCTAGGGAGTGCATTCCCCATCCGCTCTGCCGGTCAGAGCCACCGAGCGCTTAGCCTCTCTCGGACCGGCGACCAACGAAGGCTAGCGGGCATCCTTGAGAAGGAGGGGACCTCCGGTGACCCTGGGAGGAACGGTTCGTGACCGTGAGTACTAAAGAAAACTCATTGGTTGTAAAGATCCCCTCGGGCAGTGCTTAAAATATACAGGGGGACAAGAGCCCGTTAGTGGGGGACGTCTGGGGTAAAAATCTGAAAAGGCCTCTTGCCTCGTCTCCGGTTTGCCTGATCCGGGCGGGGGCCCTTTAAATTTAGCAAGGGTGTGTGTGTCTCTAGTAAAAAGAAACAAAACTGATTATTACTAGAAATAATAATTACTAATTAATTTTAAAGTGTTAAATTAGCGAATCACTGTGTGTGGATCGAAAATCTAGCATTTATTCAATCAGGGAAGTATCAAAGTAACTCCTTTTAATATAGGCCTAACCATCCGCCCCGCTGATAGTAACGGGTGTTATTATACGGCAGAAGCGGGCATAGTAGGAGCGGGGGTTACTGAGGGGAAGGTATAAAAGGAGTTAGCCCTTAACCAAACGAGAGCGATACAACGCCTCAGTAACTGTCACACCGTTCAACAAAAGGAGATGCCTTTTCATCTACAGTTTGCACATACAATTTGTCAGGAGTTTTACACTTTGTGACTAAGTGTGTAGCTATGGGCAAGATGTGTGTATTACCGTTTGTTTTGGTGTGTGT
The DNA here is from genome assembly GCA_013375575.1 of Percina caprodes. Lineage (NCBI taxonomy): Eukaryota > Metazoa > Chordata > Actinopteri > Perciformes > Percidae > Percina > Percina caprodes. The sequence continues at coordinate 6,023,778 of JABXJD010000011.1, read as the reverse complement.
GTTGTGGAGCGGCCTGTCCCTCTCCGTTGAGGAGAAGTGAGGCAGGCAGCTGGCCAAAATTAAAAGGAATGACTGTGACCTTCGGACAAAATCAAGAGCAAAGTGTTTTCTGTCTCTATTATTTTTTTTGGCTCCTCACCACTCTCTGTCCTTGCAACCTCATTTTTTTTGCCCCACCGCTCAATCTCACCCTGTCTCCTCTGCAGAACAGAGCCGCGAAGACATAACAAGAGCATGAATCGGTTTGCTTTTCTTCATTTCTCTACCTCTCTGTCCTCCTCTGCGGTTCCAAACCTCCATCAATTGAAAACAGCAATGGTACATATTGTACAGCAGAGTATGTGACAGACTTAACGGGCGGCTGTGGCTTGAGTGGTAGAGCATTCGCCTGCCAATCAAAAGGTTGTTGGTTTGATCCCTAGCCCTGCAGTTCTATGTCGAATGTCCTTGAGCAAAACACTGAACCCTGAGTTAATGTATCTAAAATAGATGTAAATGTGTGTTTATCTGATGAGCAGGTGGCACCTTGTACAGCTGCCTCAGCCGCAATGTATGAATGTGTGTGAATGGTTCCTGTACTATGTAAAAGCGCTTTGAGTAGATGTTAAGACTAGAAAATATATTCCATATAAGAACAGCCCATTTACATTTAAACAAACAGAAGTCTGAAAGTAAGGAAATAAGTGCCCTGCTTTTCTTCCATCAGAAGACCAGAAGGAGACATCAGTCGAGACAGACAGCAGTATGAACAAGCGACATACTTAGGGTATGCGCGGAGAGTAAACACAGTGTCACGTCTGATCTGGAACACAGACAGCATGCCCTCTTTCTAACTCCTACTTTTGCTTTCTCTCTTTATTCCCCTCCATCATTTGGTCTCTGTTCCATTTCTTTTACCTGCCTTTTGCTTCTCTCCATTTGTTACCCCGATAGCCGCTTCACTCCTTTTCATTCTCTTCCTGACTCCCTCCCCTGTTCTCTTTTTTGCCGTTTAGTCTCTGCAGGCAGGGCGTGAGGGCAAAGCCCAGTAGAGAAGAACGGCTGCCGAGCACACGGACTAATATTTGCCCTGCGCTAAACCGAGCAAACACGGATAAAGCGAACCCAATCCATTTCTCCGTCCCTGGCCGTCCGCCTTGTTGTCCTTTCATTCCCTTCCTGTCTCCCCTGCACTGCCGTAGAGCTGAATGCTGGTTAACCACTGGGCACACAAAGCAAATCACTGGCTGAGGGATAAATCTGATATCATAATGTGTTTCTGGTACATGTCTTTCTACATCAGTGTTTGTATTTCCTTATCGGCACCTGCGCAATCCAATCAAACAGGCCAGTACTAAACCATACATTCGTAAAGCTTATAATGTTCACTTCTTGGTGACACTAGGTACGTTTCCAGCTGTATTTTTTGGGATCATGTTCATATTGGACTATTGTGCACCTCATGAATTACATCATTTCTGCCATTCAGGACGAATTGTGTTCTTTACGTAGGGAGGCAGACAGTAAGACTGTGTGGATGGGCGTGTAGCATGTTTGACTTCCATGAAGGAGACTGGAGAGCGCTAATTAGAGTTTGCTTTGTTATTAGCCAGGACCTTCCATCCTAATCTTAACCAATTATTTTAAGTGGCATTTATTTGCCATAGCTATGATCTTTCTCCGTAATCAAACAATAGTTTCAGTGTAGTAGTACTCCATAGACCACCTCTTCAAGATCTCGGTCTCGGAATCGACCGCATTTTTACTCTCAGTCTCAGATGAAGAGGACTCTGGATTTTATTTCAAGACCGGTCAAGAACACAACTGCCTTTTTGATTATTATTATTAATTAAGGCATTTCTCATGTTACATTTATGGCAATAAAAGAGGTGAATGAATGAATTTGAGGAGTGACTATGGTTAGCATTCTCCACATTTTTATTTCACTTGGTCTCAGTTTAGGTGGTCTTGACTACAACACTGACGACTAGCTTCGGGCATAAAAAAAAGAAACATGTCTTTCAACGGAATTCAAAGTTTTCAGAATGGTCTAATATTGACCCTCTTGTCTTTTCTTGTGTGCACAGTTTCAAATTGCAAAGAAAAATACATTTTTGCAAAAAGTTTTTTTATGCTTTGCCGAGGTGGAAAAAAAACATATGATCAAGGCAGAAGGAAATTGATTTTTTTTTAACCCGGATCATTGTCATTCATGTCATGCTGCCTCAATGTTTAAAACCAGAGAAACCAGAAAATAAAGCAGATGTACATAAGCAGTGTTTGATTGAAACTATGCCATCTTAGGTTGGAAGCAGAAATACATTTAACTACTGTGTCATACAGGTGAAACCTTTCCTTTTCCTTCACTACATTTCCTGAATAAAATGTATACTTTTACACTGATACATTTGCCCTAAGCATCTTTGTTACTCTTTACTTGCAAAAAATGTTTTCCTATGTTGGAGTAAACGATTCTTGTCGTGTTAGGTCACGTCAGTTTCCTGCGGCGTTGCTACGACAACCTGCAACATTTGCCTCACGGTACTAAATCTCCATCCATCCCTCCGTCTGGGCCTGGCTCCAGAAGGGGGCCCCGAGTTTCCTTCGGGCAGCGTCACTCTATCTCCCTCTCGGTGATTCATACGGGATACTAAATCTGCAACGGAAAAAGGAGGACGAGCCAGCGTGACCGAGCCGAGCCGAGCCGAGCTGGTACTAGCAGTGGGTAAGCGCCATTAGAGCCAGAACTGTTACCTCGGGTTGCTGGGCCCACATCTGCTGAAGACCTTCTTGGAGCTTTTCAGCAGATCTTCAGCTTGTTGGAGTACGCCAGGCCAAACATCTTTGAGCCAGAAAAGCCCTAACAACCAGAACCAAAAATAGGCTACAAAGCAGCTTCAACCCTCCTTCAACCTAATGAGTCAGATACACCAAATCAATTTGAAAACCACTTTTCACTCTGTGCAAATCCTATTCGGGCAATTGATATGTTTGAAAATACCATGCGCTGCACATCCATTTTCTTTCTCTCTTTTCTTTCCTTGAAGGTTTTTTGGTAAAATTTTACAAGGCAGGTGTGATGGTGCACTGTTTGCACTGTTCAACACTTCACAGAAGTCACCTTCTCTCAGTCCTAATGATCAAAATAACTGCCAATCTCACATGAGAGGTGGCATCCAGGTGAAAGTGCTGTTCCACCTTGTTAGACCTTTTTTTTTCTGCATGACACCGCAACACTGCCAAACTGTTCTAAAACCCAGCATCTGAACATTTATGTAAAGACTCTGAGATTCCCATACCTACAAGCAAATAGTTCAGAGTAATTGAAGTGGGATTGTATGAGAAACTTATCCATAGTCAGGAGTGGTGGAATGTAACTAAGTACATTTACTCAAGTACAGTACTTGAGTACAAATTTGAGCTCCTTGTACTTTCCTTGAGCATTTTCCTTTCATGCTGCTTTCTACTTCACTATCACTACATTTCAGTGATCAATATTTTACTTTTTACTCCACCACATTCAGAGCTTTAGTTACTAGTTACTTTACACATTAAGATTTTCGCACACAAAACACATGTAGTTTATAAAATACAATGTTTTATTATAAATTAATCTACCCAACAATATAATGGCCTACAAGTAGCTTAAATTAGAACACAAAATGGTTTGGATCATTTCCAGTTTCACAAATGTGAAGATTTTTTTGCATTGAGTACTTTTACTTTTGATACTTACTTAGTACATTTTCCTGTAGATACTTATATATACACTTTTACTGAAGTAACATTTTCAATGCAGGACAGTATTTTGTTACAGTATGGTATTAGTACTTTTACTTAAATAAATAATCTGAATACTTCTTCTACCATTGATAAGTCAGTGTATTACCCACAGTGGATAGCGGTTGCCACACAAACAATGGCTAATAATTTAAATGTACGCTATATTTAGAATATTTTTATATTTTATCTTGCCTTTGGACAGCCTTTTCCGAAGGGAACTTAAGCCGTTATTTATGCTCTATTTAAAGCCTGCCTGCTTCTCTATTGTATACATGGTCACTTTTGGATAGTAAACCTAGAATTAAACTCAGATTACGAAAACTTGCATTGCAACCCTAACCATTCGGGGTCAATGCCTTCCCTTAACCATCTGGTTAGAGTTGTGCAAATCTTGGGTTATCATCTAGACCACATGTGTCAACCTCAAGGCCTGTGGGCCAAATCTGGGCCCTTGCAAATTTTGATCCAGCCCGCATATCACCTTAGGTTCACAAATTGTGTGCCAAACCGAAAATATGGGAAACTATTTTCAAATTACATGACACTCAAAGCAGAATTTGGCAGATTTGCCGACTTTGAGACTTTCCCCACCCAACCAGTGAGTTTGTATTGTATTTGTATTCAGGCCTAAAGGTTGTTGTGGGTCGATTGTGTGGTAGCGTGCTTTCAGAAATGTAAACAGAATGCATTGATTTACTACATTCTGTGATAGCTGAGGAACTTATATTGCTAACTTTTTTCAGGCTTAATGTGGACCAAACTCTATGTGAGAAGACTAAATGAGACATGCAATAATACAGTCGAAGATATTTGACTTTTTCTGTTAAATAAAAGGATGTCAATAAACAGGTCTGGCCCTTGATGTGATTTAGTGTCGCCGTTAGTGAAATTGAGTTTGACACTCCTGGTCTAGACACTACCGTAATACACCTACTATGGATAAGTACCTCATACAACCCTTTTTCCAAAAATCCAAACCATCCCTTTCACTCTTGGGCTGTGTGGGATTTAGAACAAGTGACAGTACTTTAAACAAGTGGATTTATTCACTTAACCACTTTTCTATGGTTGATATAACTCACTCACACCCAAATGACTAGTTGGGATGAATAAATGTGATTTTAATAAATATTTTATATGTGTAATTCCCACTGCATATTCAACATATCACTCAAATCCTGCTGTTCAGCTCAATAAGAGATGGGGTTAAATATAAGCAGAAAAAGTAGATGTTTCCTGTCGGATGTGGGGCAGCTGGTTTGCAGATAAAGATGGAAAAAACTGAACTGCTTTCTAAAGTCAATTACTGTGATTTCTCTAATATATTCCTTAAAGCGAAAAGGTAGTTACACGACACGACATTAAAGAGATCCTGTTTTACGAAACAGTACTCTGCATGCAAAGTGAAAGGATTATTATTAATTGCTGCTGTAGATGATTAAGGCGCCATTTAAATTCTAGCGCCTGGATCAAAATAAATTACTTGTTAAAATCTACAGAGGCATATATAAAATTCAATGAGCTATTGGAATACTGGGATAGAGTTGGACTGCCGGAGTCGATGATCAGAGTAACTCTCATGAACCATTCGTACACAATAACGCTCTGTGATTCTTATGTATTCCCAAGAGCGTAACTTTGGGTTTAACATTGGGGGGGAAGGAGGGGGGGTTGAGATCTCCAATTATCTAGGGAGGTCCCAGGACATGTCTGCATGCATTGAAAAAAGCAGGAGAGAAAAATCAGAGAAACTGGGGAGAGAAAAAAACGACATAACAACAAATGTAAAAAGGCGACAAAAACATTTGGGGAAAAAAACTCTTAAAAATGGCAACAAAAACCTCAAAAGAAATAAAAAAAAAAACTTGAAAAAGGTGACAAAAACTTATAAAAGCAACAAAAAATTTCAAAAATGTGACAATTTTTTTTTTTGGAAAAGGCAACAAAAACAGCAGCGGAAAGTGACCAACAAAAACCTGGTCTAAAGTCAACAGCGCAGCATTTCACTGTTTTAACAGCGCATTGGTAAAATGCGCCTAGGCTCGTGCACAGCATGCGCACACTATGCTTGTTACACACACAGAGATGCACAGCAGCACACAAACATGCAGAAGGTTAAAACACAAAAATATTACAATGTGAAATAGTATTATGATATGATCTGCTTGTGCGCTTTCAACTTCATGCATGAGCAGATCAGTTTCTTCTGAAAATCTCTCCTTCCTGGTCAGCAGATCCGCCGTCATAATAGCAATGTGCCAAGGTACAAACGCGCCTGGCTTTTGAAGGGAATGGGAGATGACACTCTGAATGGTTTAATGCATGTTACGCCCAAAACACACCTATGATTAATGAAGACACTAAGTACAACCCTTTTGAACCATGCGCCTGATGCACGGACCCTTTATTCCATCAATAAACTAGCAAAAGTGAATTTGTACACACCCTAAACACACTTGTGCCATGCATTTAGATCATTCAAATAGGGCCCTAGGGGGGAAGACGCAGGTTTGCGGCATCTAATGATCTAATATAGGTCCAGAGCTGAGCAGTGCACAAAACCGCCATAATGTGTAACATAGAAAATGTCAACAGATAATGAATAATTAAATGTTGAAATGATTTTCCTCAAACCTTTAGCCTGTGTCTCGCTGGGGCGAGTGCTTTCACAATCTTACATGATGTGGATGAAAAATGAACACCGTATTGTTGCAATCACTCTGAGTAGAAGCGCATGCATAAATGAACCCTACACAGCTCTTATTACATTCCACTTATAGAATTTTTGCAGCAATGTGGTGCACTACAATGATCAATGAATTTATAAAGGTGGAATTATAAAGGCAGAGGTAAATGCAGCAGTGTTAACATTGTTTGTGACTGCATGCGAGTGCTTAAAAAAAACAACAGTTATTTCTTTAACAGTGACGGTTACAAAGTTACTCATGAATCATTGAAGCTGTCCCCAGCGGTGACGGCAGTGTGCGATTGTTGTTTACATGCCAACATCACAGTCTTCAAAGACCTCAGTTCGAACCATATGAAAAGAAATGAGACAAAAAGGCTTCTGGCTCCATCTCTTCTGGAGACTTACAGCGTAGGGATGTCAAGGTGAACATCTTCTAACCGATATATATATAGATAGATGGATATAAAATGACAACCTGACAGGGACACACGCACAAACTGTACACACACACACAAGCTACCACTGACAAACCGTATGGGTTCCGATCTATGGTTTATACAATCAACTGGGCCTGGATAGAGGTCCTGGGTCTGTTTCATATTATGTGTAGTCTAGTATATTTGCAATGTTCCACTTCCAGGATTGTTCAGTGCTGCTAGAATTTCCACCGGATGTCCATCTCCTTCCTCTTTCTTTGTTTTGGCATCCTAAACTCTGGTGGATTTCTGAGGACTATGGTTAACTGCTCCCCAGATCTCTGCAGGGTAAATCCAGACAGCTAGCTAGACTATCTGTCCAATCTGAGTTTTCTGTTGCACGACTAAAACAACCTTTGAATGTTCATGTTCCACCAAAACTAGTTCCTTCCCGAGGCTATTTTGCAGGGGCACCGTGACACTGAGCACCACCCAAGACAATAGTGATTTGTTAAACCAGAGCACATTTTTCTCCCATCCCAGAATGCTGCAGTGTTTCCCAGAATGCTGCCACACATTGCGTTTCATTATTATTGTTATTATATTATTATTAATAAAGTTATTTAACTCATTCGTTCAGTTGCATTTCTTTCCCTGCTCTCCTCCGTCTCTTTGCCTACTCTACACACACACACACACACACACACACACACACACAACCCTCCGTGCACACAGTGTCTGTCTCACAGTGTTGCCAACTTAGCTAAATTTTGCGACTAGCGACAAATCTGGCAACTTTCTGTAGAAAAAAAAAGTCACCAGTATTATCCAGCGAAAACGTGAGGTATTTCTCTCCTGTGGCCGCCATAGGTAAGAGAGACAGTGGGACACAATGGGAGAAAGACGCAGCTGAGATGGCCTGGCCCTGGGCAAGCCAGCCTTCTTTGTGAATTCTTTATTGATCTTTTTACCTCCCTTTACTACTTTGTAGAATTTCTTGTTTAACTTCACAGTTTTAAGGTAGAGCCTCAGACACAACAAACCCAATGGACCTGGGAATATCTCTTCCCCAGAACAGAAGACAGACAGACAGACAGACAGACAGACAGACATGTCAACTGTCAAACTGTTGCCGACTGACTCTGTTTGAGTCCGACATTTCTTTGTTCTGCAAGGGTCTGGGTCATAGCTATCAAACAATAGACGGGTCCAGTTTGGTTCCAGATAGCACATTTCTTTCTTTATTTGGATTTTCATAGGATTTGATGACAACTGTATTCTTTAGAAAGGCCCAAGCTTTCTACTTGAAATTCTGTACATTTTTTGAAGGTATAGAAATCTTTTCAGTTACGATTTTCAACGAAACACACAATCACCTTCAATTCTTACTATGGAGGATCTTGCTGCATTGACTTTCTTAAACTCAAACTCTTGCTGATGTTCTAAGATATTTCCGTCTCTATGAACATGTGTTCCTACACGTGTGGGTGGTCAGCTCACCAGGTGTGACCCGGCACCCCAGCAGGTGATAAACGCTGCTGTCTTGCGAGCCGCAGGTGCTCTTCCCTCTCTTGCTGTCACCATAGCAACCCAACCTTGCCAGTTCAGAGTGCCGCCAGGCAATACTCGTCAACCGTGATGAATCATGTGCCAAGAAAATGATAGGCCAGTGATATCCACTTACGGCCGGGCTTTCAATTAGTTTCTCCACTCCATTCCCCACCCCCAACCCTGTCAACTATATATGGACATGTACTGTATGTCTGGTCAGTGTTCCCAACACACACATGCACACACACTCTGGCTGTATGCCTAAATATTGTCTCTAGAAGAATGAATGGCTACACTAGAAATGGAGAGCAGGGAATAAGTCAGTGTTAACATCATTGTTATTGTGCTGTCAACCAGCAGCAACGTGTCAGTCTATTGGCACGTACACATACGCACTCCCCAAATACAATACAAACACACACTCCATTACAGATAAAGCATGTACACACACACACACACACACACACGTATACACACAGGAATACAAACCCTCCATTCAAATGCAGGCACTGCTATCCTCTCTCATATCCGTGGTTACAGTCTTTCCTTAGCCCAGCCCAGTAAATATCAGTTTTCCATGTGAGCATGGATTCACCTACACTTTCAAAATATTCAATTTGTGAGAGAACAATTTCCCTCACACAAGACACCCCCAGCAGCAAATACCCTGTGGCAATGAGATTCTGCGGGGGCTTGTGGGCTCTGCTTGTGGCTGGCTTGTCTTTTTCATGCCAGTGACCACCTTGGTCAGATGACTGGACGGATGCCAGCATTAGCTGTGCGCACATATGTGTGTGTGTGTGTGTGTGTGTGTCCATGTGTGTGTCGGGCAGGGGGGAGCAGGAAGGTCAGAGAGCGGTTACAGCCCTCTGACCCTGCTGTGACCCAGTGGTGTGAGTCACACACAGTCACAGTAACAACGGATTAAAGCACATGATGATAAAGGTACACACACGTATGGGCACTGAGTGAACTGTGCACACTCAAACAAGGGTCAGGGCTGATTAAACTGAATCAGTGAGATGAATCAGTGCGGCAAAGGCACACACACACACACACACAAAGCTGCCCATCTGGTTTCATGGCCTGTGTATATATATGTGTGACACACACACACACACACACACACACACACACACACACACACACACACACAATTTATGAGGCTGTGTTGTGTGTTATTTACAGGTTGTGCTCTGCTCTATTTACTGTCCATAACTGTGGACTGTTGGCCTTGTTTAGCACTGCTGGGGCAGAACCACTGTACAGTCGCAGTGTGTGTACATATACATTTGTGCATTGCTCCCACCCACCTTGCAGCGACAAACCCCCCCCTCTCCCCATAAATACAAGATGATTTAACATGAACCTCTATTTACTCTCACTCCTTGCGTGTGTCTCTTACTTCACCACACACATCTCTCAGACGTAAAATAGAAATGCCATGTCAATGTGCTAGCTCAAAGGCTGAGGACTTAAAAAAATAAAAAGACAAAAAGAAACGGCTTGTACGTATCACTCTCATTATGGCTCGGAGGAGCGTGGAGGCCGCATACGAGAGCCTCTTCACTTGATGCTCAGACAGTGGCCACTCTCACCCACTCGCCACGGTCCCTTTAGAAAAAACCTTAACCAGACATCTTATCAGCCAATCAAGCAGTCAGACCATCCTCAGACTACACACCTCATTACTTCCCCCAAATAAATGTCTCCAGCGGCGGCGGAGTGACGACTGATTGATGGATGGATGGATGGATGGATGGAAGGATGGAGTAAGAGAAGAAGTGGACCAGAGACAGGCTGAAGAGAGGGAGGGTCAAATGGACAAATGAGGCAAGGAGGGGCTGCTAAAGGCGCGAGGACAATGAAAGAAATAAAGGATTGCTTTTCAAAAACTCTAATCCATTCCACTTAACAATAGAAAGTCCACAAATAGCAGTGAATTAAACTCTGAAATGAGCATTCACCACTAAACCTCTTCACGATCATGTCTCTATGCGCACTAAATGGAAAGGAAGGGCATTTTAAAGTACAGCAGCCCTTGAGTCAGACACAAGTGTAAGCTGGCTGAAAACTCAAACACCTGGGTGTTAAATATATTGGTAACACTTTACAGTAAGGGTACATTAATTAACATTAGTTTATGTAGTAATAAGCAACTAACCGTGTCAATTTATTCCTTGGTAGTCTCCTGCACGACGGGACATTCATCATTTCCCAAAAATGAGACATTTTCTTTCCCAGGAACAGAAGCACACCAGAACCCAGGGAAATAGACTTGTTTAAGGTACCCTATAACATAGCTAAAGTCAAAATGCATCGCGCCGTGTTCCGGCTGTGACAGTATCGGATTGGAGCCATTTTTATTTATTTTTTAACTGATCGGGGATCGGCACTCACTCCGTTTACCTTACTCCGATCATGTACTGTACATCAGCCTGTAGTGATTGCTGTCTTTAATCACACACGCCCTGCGCCACAGACGCACCGCCAGACTGTCTGGTTACCGGCACTTTCAAACCAACATGGCGCACGGCCACTCACCAGTGTCCGTCCAACCCTTTGCCACATTAAGTCTTTCTTAGTCACCCTTTTTTTTTTTATTTCCCCAGGAGTGGATTACTTCAATTCTCCACACTTCTTCCATGGTTCCACAAGGAAACCAGTTTACAGGCTCTTATTCTGTGGAGCCGACTTCTATGAATCATCATGCAATAATACACTCTGTTGAGCCGATTGAGTTTCTATGAAAAGTGACAGGGCTTAAGGAAATTAAACAATCGGTTTGAAGATGATGCCAAAGAGAATAACGGGCACAATACGGATCCCTGAGAATGAAGTAAAAAATACAGAACCACAT
>JABXJD010000011.1:5890000-6010000 GCA_013375575.1 Percina caprodes | reverse complement strand
GCGTACCATGTAGACTACACCACTGCTCTTGAGCAGCTATGGAACAACAAAACTTTTCCTCCGCTTGTTTAATGCGTTGGCAGACGCGTGTGTCTCTTACTCATTAATCCAGTCCTTAATTACAGAGCAGAAAGAAAGTGCAGAACTGCTTCTGCTTGAATTTCTCCTAATGAGCCTCCTCCCTTTCTTCCTCCAGCCTTCTCATTTCTCTCCCTGTCTGCCTCGGTCTCTGTTCTTCGCTGCACCTGTGTCTGTCTCGTTGGCGCCGTTTCATGCAAGCGTCAACCAAATTCCAGGCAAACTCTGGAAAGCCTGCAGTACTGAAATGCTGCTACACCCTACTACGCCCTGCAGTGCCCTGCTACGCCCTGCAGTGCCCTGCTACGCCCTGCAGTGCCCTGCTACACCCTGCAGTGCCCTGCTACACCATGAACTACTACAACTAGTAGTCAAAGTTCCATTATCTTTATTGTGACTATTATTGCCACTGTTCATCACACCCCCAACCGGCACCGTCAGACACCGCCTACCAAAAGCCTGGATCTGTCTGAGGTTTCTCCCTGAAAGGAAAGTTTTTCCTCGCCACTAACGCTTGCTGTTGGGGGAATTACTGGAATTGTAAATTATAGTATGTGGTTTAGACCTACTCTATCTGTAAAGTGTCTTGAGATAACTTTGATACTATAAATAAAATTGAATTAATTAGGTGCATGTTTATCAGCTTGGATGATACGAATAAACACATTACACATTTATCTGTAGAAAAAGAGGTGTTTGGCAAGTTTTCGGGCCATATGTTATTTTTGTCTCAAGGCCAGAGGGGCCATACAACTAAAACTAGTCCTAAGCAGAAGGGACAGCATTTATAAAATGTCTATGGGCTCTGTTGGACACCTCACCAACAAATGTCCTGTATATTTTCCTGTCACATCTTTCTCATCAAAACACTGTTCTATTCCAATTAAGCCCTTTTTGTGTGTGTCTGCTATTGAGGCCTTTTATTCAAACTTTTTTTGTTCCTATTCTGCACATTCATTTTCATAACTGCCTAAATCAAAATTTGCATAAATACTACCCAGCTGGTAGTTTTCTCCCCCTGCTCTCGTTATTGTTTGCATCTCTCCTAAACCCTGGCCTCTTCTATTTATCTCTGTTCGTCTCAGTCGCTCCCCTTGTTTCTGTTCCTCTCCCTGCACTGGAAACATGAAATAATAACTCATACTTTGCCCCCTTTGGGTGTAAGAAAAAAATAGCATTCCTGCACAGCTAATACCTCTTCTTAGAGCAGACAATGTATATTGAACAAGAAAACATGCATACAATTTTTTTTGTCTTTCTGTGGCTTTTAATTGGCCTCAAAGACTGAACAGATGTATTGTTTTGTGATTGTGGATTTGCTGCGCCAATGTGCATTGTACAATTCATTCGGTCTAATAAACACAGAACTCAATTGATGATGATGAGCGTGTGTTGGAGTGTGTGCGAGTTCCTTGAGCACGGAGATAATACTCTAATGGAGATTGATTACTGCGGCGCTGATCGAGGCAGCTGATCTGATAGGTTAGTGTGTGTGGTGGACGTGCTTTATCAAGAGTTGTTTACATGTCAGATGCTTGGTGTACATGTTTAATAGATGGCTGTTCTGACTTTCAGAAAAGTGGCAAGCAGAAAAAAAGAAGAAGAGGGGTGGGGATTAAACACCGATTGCCGCCTCTGCCTTCAATCTGTCTGAATAGGATATGGAGAAACACGTGCATAATGTATGAAAAGACACACATGCATAAAGATCATGCGCTCATCGTGGCGACAGGAGGAGTAATGACACCTTGGGCCACAGCCAACACACACGCACACACTTTTGATGACATAATGACAAGCACAAGATGAAAATTTCCAGATAACCCAGATGCCTCAGATCTGATACACACTTTAAGTGTCTTGGCAGTGCATGTGTGAATGTGTGTGTGCGCACTAGGAATGTGAATTTCCAGGCTTAGGGCGATACACATCTCGATGCATTGCCAACCCTCCAATGCATTGATACATAGGCAATAGCTACCAATACGCAATATGATCCGATACTCTCCCTGCTGCGGTGCAGTACAAATTTGATGAGCATATATTGACAGAAATTCTGTTAATGTATCATAATTTCCCATAACCCTAACCCAGATGCATTGCCAGTCATCCCAAATTGTATCGGGGGCACGCACATCGTGCACTTTTATGTCCATGCACCAAAGCAAATCAGTGAATCATCCCATCCCTAGTGTGTGCATGTGTTGGCTTCTTTGTTCCCGTGTCAGAGATAGTGTCAAATACTGCGACAGCGCGATATCAGAAGCGTGTTTGCACAGTATGTTAATGCATCAGTGTAGTGTTTGTGCCCTTCAATGTGTGCTTGTGTACTGCAGGTGCTGTGATGTGTGTATATGCCTCACTGTGTGAGTGTGTGTCACATTAAAATGCCTCCTCCTCTTATCTCCCTATGAGGATTAGAGTGCATAAGCCAGGCCTGAAGGCTCCGATTTCCCATATCAAACACTATCAACAATCGCCAGCTCTGAGCTCTCTATTAAAGACCAACAGACAGCAATCTAGCAAAGGTAATGGGCCACAGATAAGTCACTGATTTGACCCTGCTAAAATGGGATTAGTCCGCTCCATTGTGATTGGCAAAGAAAAGGTGTAACACATAGTCTTTATGTGGATCATGATCATTTGTGATATTTTGTCTTTTGAAGCATTATGAGTACAGAACATGAACATGTAACCACCAGCTCAGTGTTGGTTTAGAATTTTAACCCTATGTAAGCAAAAAACAACATTCTTGGTTGCTGTTAAAGGACCCGTATTATGTTCATTTTTAGGTTCATACTTTTGGGTGTCTACTAGAACATGTTAACATGCTTTATTGTATAAAAAAAAATAAAAAATTAAAATAACCTTTTTTTCTCAGACAATCAGACGTGATAAACAAGTACCAACAGACGTCAGTTCCACCAAACTTGAAAGTGAGCGGAAAACCAAATGTTACTCACTATTACATAATCTATTAGATTTATCATGCAACTTCCTGGATCAACTTTTATCTAACTTACAGTAGTTGTGTGCGCACCTTTTTTTTTCTAGGCAATTGCCAACTTTAACACACATTTCGGGTGTATTCACCTTGGGTTTTTCCTTCACCAAAGCGACTTAGATTAATATGGTCAAACTGGAGATTTGTTTACAACTTGACCAAACTACCAAATAAGTCCCAGGTTGTAAGAAACTATACTATAAGTCAAACACACACCATAGATATACATATTGATAGCATACATTGTTACAAATTGTGCACCACATGGATTGGATGGCTGGATGGGCTGCAGCTAGTAATTATGTGAGACATTTAAAAGCAAGGAAGTTGCATGGATTTAAGTTTGTGAGAAATAAGACATTTTCCAAAAATATTGGAGATTTGCCAATGGAGCCTCAATTCAGAACTCCAACGTCTTCTTAAAATCAACACGTAAAGCACTTGTGTGAATTTTGGCCCCAGTTCTGTAATGATCTGTCTGCACAGCATACAGCAGTTAAAAGCAATAGGAGACTATTGAGCCATTATTCTTTAAAAAGGGGAAGCTGGAGGGCTGAAACAAGTTGTATTCAATAGAGGTTGAGTTGTGATCCCAGCATACGATACCACCAGGGGTGAGTGAGCTCAACATTACTGCAGGGTTCTTCCTTTAATATTGCCTTCCAGCCAGACACAGGGCATTCATTTAGTTCTTCTCTAGTTTAGTTTCTCCTCCACGGAGAGTCTTAGTTTTGTACTAAACCACTAGAAGGTCACTCACAGAGCACAGACCTCCGCCAAGGCTAATCTCCTGTAATTAATGAAAGTAAAAATATTTTGTGTATTCAAATCCGCTTCAAAATGAAACGAGTTCTTCCTTGGGCCTTGCTACACCCTTGCACCTACAACAAAATTGGCCCATTAGGTTTTTAATAAGCCCGCTGACTGACAGACACACACAAACTGAATGAAAACACACACTCCATTGGTGGAGGAAATAAATTGCCCATTTTGTGTGTATTAATCCATTATCCTTTTTTGATTTTCAGAGATTTTATAAGTTATGTCACAATATGACGAATGATGATGCATTTGCTTCTCTTCCTCCTCATTTACTTTGGATTTGCCATCCGATTCACTTCCAGGGACACACACTTGACCTGACGCACTCTCCTATGGCTTCTCGTGTGGAGTACGTCAATCTGCCTGAGTTTGCCATCTCTGATCACAAGGCAGTGCTCTTCCAGATTCCGCTCCCCTCTCCTGACCCCAAACCACCCACACTGACTCTCTCCCACCCTGTAAATACAATCACCGTAGAGGAGCTTTCTGTTGTTTAAACTTCTCTTGCATGAAGATTTTAGATTCTGTACCAGTCAGATATAAAAAGTCAAAATCGCACTCTCTGCCATGGTTGAAAGACGACATAAGGAATTTAACAAGACAATTCAGGAAGGCAGGGCGGAAATAAAAGAACGATAAACGCAGTATCTCTCTCGCGTCTCTTAAAACATCTGATATTTATCAGTGTGCAATCAAATAAGCGAGAAACTCGTATTTGTTTCGCAACTGATTGCTAAACACAGCCATAATCCCAGAATTCTATTTAAAAAAACATAAACTCCCAGCCAGTTGAACCCTCCCCAGACAGATGGGAAGTATTTCTTAATTACTTTGACAAGAAAATGATTGCTGAGATTGGGTAGCACATAAACTTGGATTTGCGCGGAGAGCTTGATGTTGACTTCTTAACCCACTTCACTGAAATCTCTGTCAACCCTGAAATGCACTGATGCACTTTCAAAACCATTGGCCTGTCTCTTCCAGGGATCGACAGTAATGTTGCTGCATGTCAAGCTAGTAAACACTAATAACACGTTACACTTAGGTAACTACAGTAGTAACTGGATGGAACACAGTCCAAATGCTGACAACTAAACGGTGTAAAATGTGACTGGATTTCAGTGTAGAGGATGTCCAACAGTCTTCCGCTAAAGCTATGAGCTAAAAGACACAGCACAGTAATGATCTGCATTGGGGGGAAAAAAAGGTGAGAAAGGAAAAGAAAAAGTAAGGAGGGAAGGAGATGAGGTGAAAAACGCTGGCTTTAAATCGCCAGTGGAGGAGATGTTTTGGTGAAGCTGTCTTCAAAGAGAAGAGACTGACAAAATAGATATATCCACTCTCGTCAACGGCGCCTGTCTGGGACAAGCTCTTGCCCAATGAATATTTTAGCGGAGCTGTAAAACCTTGGTTTTCTGCACACTAAACAACTTTTAGACTGTCTTGTTTTAGTCCATTTCGTGTCCTTTTTTGGCATCTTTTTATCTGTCAGCGAGCGACGTGCTTTACATCACCGCTTCATTTTTACAGTGGGAAAAGTCAGAGTATTGTGGCAAAGCATCCTGAAATGCATTGAGTGAGTTAGATAGAGCATTAGGCCTTGATAATTGGAAAAAGCTAAAATTGATTTAGTTAATTCCAATGCTAACAGTGTTGTTCACACCTGCTCTCATCTAAGATTTAAATCTAGTTCCCAACCTTACCCAATCATTTCTACACCCACTATCAGTCTGAATAAGATAGTTGTATTGTAGCAGGCAAGCACTCTGGAAATGCTTAACTAAAATAAGACAAAGAAAGACTGCGTCCTGCCTGCGGGTATGAAAGGATGCTTTTGATGCCACTCTGCCTGCAGAGATATTTCAGCTCAGGCTGAGTGGCCATTAGTGGAGAGTTCAATGTTTCGTCCATCTGTGTTATGATTCTCTTGAGAAGCGCAGGTCCGGTGATAAATAAACAGACACCTGGGAAATATTGGAGCCGATGGGAGTCATTATTCTCAATAAAAAACAGGTCAACGTGCCTCCCCTCGCTCTTGCCCCCCCCCACTCCCTCCTCTACGTGTCATTAAAAAGGCCTCAGTGAATGGTGCAGGGGAACATCATTAGCTCGGAGATGAAAGAGGGGCCACAGTGACCTGAGAGGAATGCAATGATGTGCCTCCCTGAATGATGCTTGCAGGAAATAATAGACCCTGGATTTGTTTTGGAGGGAGAGCGTTGTGTGTGAGTGTGCACATGTGATGCATAAACGTGTGTTTGAGAAGGATTTGGAGTTATTGGTTGTTGTTTTTTTTTGTCAGTGTATTGAGTAAGTTCTCTCTCCAAAGCTGCATATTACTGTTGAGTAGGTGCGCCCCGACATGACTGTAGCAACGTTGAGTGATGCTTCACACACACACACACACACACACACACACACACACACACACACACACACACACACACACACACACACACACACACACACACACACACACTGTCTGTTTACGAGCCTTGGTGTGCCACGGTTCTTTCCATCGCCTACATGTCAAGCAGTGGTGAATTGTTTTTCCTCCACAGCACCTCTCGCTCTGCCGTGGCTGGAGATTGGAGTCCTGACCCAACGTCTGGAGGACGGTCTCTATCTCACGACGGCATCTGACAGCCAATAATGAAAGCGTTTGAGATCTTCATCCGAGCCCTTTTTCCTCCCTTCCTGCCCCCCTTCCCGTTCAGTTTCATCTGCGTCCTCCAGCTCTAGCTCTCACTGTAACCTGACATGCTGTGTCTGTCCATCAGTCTTCCTGACCCTTAACTGCATCCTTGCCGATTGGAATGGTCCATCTCACTAAAGTGTTGGCTATCAAGAAGCTCGCAGTGTGTCCGACAAGTGATGGAGTGTGCTATCAGTGCCTGCGCATGCTCTACCCCTGGACACCTAGACTCTGTGTTGGGTAGCATTCACCGGCTGTGGCCTTCAACCTCTCGCTCATTTACAATATTAAATGTTCTCAGACAAACAGATGTGCATGTACAGTGGAAAAACTATTAGCTAAGGATTTTTGGAAAACTGCCCATATGCACTTAATTTATATAATAAATCATGCCTCAGAGACTGTGCAGTGATGTTGACATTAGGAGCTTTCAGAATCTACCAGGCTAGGCAGTGCTGGCTGCTGACAAGATTCCTCATTGGGGAGAATATCCCCACAGAGCCTGCATTGTAGTCTTACTGAAGGAGACAGGCGAGAATTGGCAAAAGACAGATCACCTGGCAAGCTAAACCCTGTGGACCCAGTTATAGACTGCACCTGTCTACACTGCAGAGAGCCTGCACAGTTGTATTGTATCATGGTTTGATGTCATAAATCTAGGATGCCTGCTCGACAAAATACACATCTTTGAGTGCACAGGCTTTTAGAGCAATCCCAAATTACTTTTTGGTTTTAAAAATCACAATCACTGAATAATATGAGGGTGTTTGACTAGATTTATTTATTTACCAGCTTTATTCAGTCTGATTGGACAATTAAAGCATTAAGTGTAATTTCGGAGTAAGAGAGCCCTCAATTTCTCAACTCGCAAGCAATTGCATTTCAGTCAGCCATTGACACAATGATACATTGAAAGATGTGATAAAAGCTAATAGCAGCTAATAACATAGGAAAGCCTCCTTCCTTTTGGACTTTTCTGGCTCAGCACTTTCGACAAGGTTTGGTAAGGGTCAACGGCGCAAATCTGCATATCTAGGGTTGGGAGGGTTACTTTAAAAATGTATTCTGATACAGTTACTAATTACCTGTTAGAAAATGTACTCAGAAACTTTATCTAAGTATCACAACATAAAAGTAACCTAATAACTTTCGCTACTTCTGGATATTCCACCCAGTGAAAGCATTTTTTCCACTAACGTTTGAGGCCATGTTAATAAATTGGCAACTGTTCTGTTTCACTTGACACACTTGTGTGTGAGACTTGTGAAATATAGGGTAGAAGGAGAGTGCTCTTTATTTTAACTAAATCTTAAATTATTAAAAAATGTAAAGTTGTAATCCTACCCATAACAACGATAGATAGATAGATAGATAGATAGATAGATAGATAGATAGATAGATAGATAGATAGATAGATAGATAGATAGATAGATAGATAGATAGATAGATAGATAGATAGACAGATAGATAGACAGATAGATAGATAGATAGATAGCTTTATTTATTGCAGAATTTCCACAGTCCACCAAGACATATACACACATTCATACTGCCAGACACAGTGACACAATAAAAAGGCATATGGGAGAGTGTGAGATCCAAAAGTACACGGCAAGAAAAACATTAGGAATAAGAGACGAAAAAACGAAGATAAGGTACAATGGAGGGACGAGATAAGAATAATAATCACATTTTGTTCTTAATGTACAGGTAATCTGATTACTTTGTTACTTTAATGGAATACAGTAATCTTTTTCTGCTTGCTACACAATATGAGCATTACATTTTATCAGCGGGTTAATTGAGCATTTTAATTTTCTCCTACTTACAAGCTACCTGCCAAGTCATAGCATACTACTGTGGTTATTTTAGTGAAAGTAATAAAAAAGTAATGCAAAAGTAGTATTAGGCATTACAATTGAGAGACAGTATTATTGTAATATAACCAATTACTTTCAAATGACAGTAGCTAGTAATCTATAATGTATTTCATTTTAGAAGTAACTTGCCCAACACTGCCAGGCACTAATAACTCTGTTACTGTGAACATAACTATATTATACGTTAACATGCTGTTACAAGTGTATCCATTGCTGCTTTTAGGCTTGATTAGAATAAAAATAATAATGGAGCTGTGAAGTCTGGATCTGTGGTTGGAGTCACCTGCTGCCTCCATGGTCCTGCTTGACACCCTCTGCTACAATTCTCCATGTCTTTTCTCTTTCTCTCTCTCTCACCCCCAACCGGTCGAGGCAGATGACCACCCACCCTGAGCCATGGTTCTGCTCGAAGTTTCTTCCTCTTAAAAGGACGTATTTCCTTGCCTCTGTGGCCTAGTGCCTGCTCTTGGTGGGAATTGTTGGGTTTCTGTAAATAACATCACAGAGTCTAGACCTGCTCTTTTATGAAAAGCGCAATGAGATAACTGTTGTTGGGATTTGGCGTTGTATAAATAAAATTGAATTAAATACTAATCCTGCAAGGATAATTTATAAATTATAATATTTTGTTGTTGTTATTACACACAGGCTTGAATTACACACACTTGCTCAGTACCTATACATGTACTAAATGGAGAGATGTCAGAGTGAGGTGCCCATGGAAAGGCACCACAAGCAGTTGGGGGTTCGGTGCCTTGCTCATGAGCATCTTAGCAGTGCCCAGGAGGTGAACTGGCACCTCTCCAGCTACCAGTCCACCATCATACTTTGGTCCGTATGTGGACTTGAACCGCGACCCTCCGGTTCCCAACCCAACTCCCTGACAGAGCTACTGCCGCCCCCAGCAATAATAATCCTAATACTCCTGACATCCAGCCCTGCACCACTGACCACAGAACTGCAAACAAGGATATTTACAGTAGGTTGGCCGCAACGGCATGGCACCATTACGAGGCAGGTGAGGGTTAATGAAAAAGACTTGGCTAAATGTTTTGTGGTCGGCATCTTAGCAGTGCAGCCATGTTCCCTTGGCTACATTTCAAGACACCTCAGTGACAGCTCCGGCCCTGAACATGGTGAGCTCTCATGTTTTGCTTATGTAATGAGACGACCCCCCCCCCCCACACACAGACACACACCGCTAAAATGCAATTATCATTTGGCTGACACTAAAATGTGTTTTATTTGCCTGGGGCCACTCACGACGCTATTTTGAATTTCTGAACTTTAGGCAATGGAGAAAAAAAAAAAAATAGCTTTGCTCTTTCTCTCCTGTCGTCCTACATTTTGGGGGGTGAGCCGGAAAGGAAGAGGGGAAAGAGCGACACGATAGAGTGGGAGGGGGAAGAGGAAGAGAGAAAGGAAGCAGGAGGAGGAGAGGGATGATAGAAAAAAAAAAAAGAGACGAGGGAGAGTTTCTGGGAGGATGCGATAATGAGGACAGTTAATTCAGAAATAGGGTGTGAGAAGCAGAGATTAGCCCGCCAGCAGGATGATGCTGTCCACAGATTTTCTGCTCTGAATGGCTGTCAGTGAAGGCCGAGGGGCTGGGACGGGCCGCCGAGCCGAGAGGAGAGGAGCGACAGTTTTAATTAAGGAAGCGTTTGGGTATGTATGCATTTCCAGGTCAACTTGGGAGGCAGACAGGGAGAACGAATGGCAGAGAAAAGTAGGAGAAGGATGGCTGAGAAAACTCCGTAACGAGAGCTGTTAAAAGTTGGCAAAACAACACAGTTTTTTTTTTTTTTTATACATTTAAAAATTAAAAACAGAGACAAACAATACACTGAGGATGGGAACGCATCCCAGGACCAAAAAACATAGAGAACACAGATGGGTGGGAGGGAAGACAAAACAACACATGCAGACACATACACAGATAGACAAAAGACAAGGGACCAAACACCTGCACAAGTTAATGCAAATTAAAATGCCGGACATCAAAGTTTCAGCTACGCTTAACCATGCTTTCATATTTATATGTAGCACTGACTACGTTGACATGCACATAATATTCAGTTTTTTTTGCCCTTATTCTGAAAGACAATATTCCAACTAAGCCGTTTACGTGGCTAATGAAAGTGAATATTCCGCCAATATCCCTGTTTACATGCAGCTGTGCCTAATAGGATTTTTTCACTGTTTTCCACCAGTGGCGGACTTGTTGGACCGTGCAAACGCAGCTTCCCTCTTTCGTTTCTTCAAACAACTTCTTGAAACGGTCGCCCTTGCGATGTTTGTGCCTATCCAAAAAAACGGTTGGTAACAAAGTCTTTCAAAATGTTTAAAAGAAGTTTCTCCTTCCGACCAGAGATGTGGGCTTTTTGTTTCCGCATGAATCTTTACCGCAGCATTGCAAACTGTTGGCTGGTTGGTTTGTGTACAACAACCACAGCAAGGCACAGAGCTGACGGTAAGGCCGTAAACTGGCACAAACTCTATTCTTCTCCTCCTCAACAACCGTCAAGCGTTTCTTTTCTTTTCTCTTTTTTTTTTTTTTACTTTTCCAGTGATCTGAAGCCAGTGGCTGAAAGTTCGACCGAAGAGGAAGCCAACCCAGCCGTGGCCACTGTCAAAACTGAGAAAGCAGCACGGGCATGTTGACGGGGGTGGGGGACATTTTGACAGTCTGGTCTCTTATCTCCTGAAAAAGGGGAATTATGAAAGACGCCATGGATGCAACGAAACATGCAGCGCAGTGCTTATAATTTAATTCAAGTGAGTGCTTAAGTGACTGTGGCTATGGTCAATGTTCAACTTCATTATTTTCTAAACGTTATGAACTTCACCGGTGTTGGAGGGCAAACCTCTGCCTCTCACGCATTCCCCTACATCCTCCATTTCATCCCTTTATCTCCAGCCCGATCCCCCTCCGCTCATCTCTGCTTATTGTCCCGGGCCTGTGCCTAAATGCAGCTCTTTCATCTTTGTTTTTATCTGTCAGATCAGCGAGGCGCTAGTCCCACTCCACACAAGTCCTCAAAATATAAAGTTAGAAAGTCTCCCAAATCCGGGCAGATCAATAGATAAGGGTTGGCAGGCCTAGCTAATGGAATGCAGCCCGTGCCCTAGATTAGGATGTTTTCTTTTCCGCTTTGCCGTCCTCAAACCACCGTGAAGCCATAAAAGATGTTGGTGGTGGAGTTGTGTGTGTGTGTGTGTGTGTGTGTGTAGGCAGGCAGGCAGGCAGGCAGATGGACAGACTAACAAGCAATAGATGGATTTACAAAGTAAGAAAAGATTGTCAACCAGCCAGGAGAAGGACAATGTGCTTTTACTGCAATTATAAATAAATAACACTGCTGTATAGGTAGAGATAGTTATTATCTCTTTTGAAAACAGAGTTACAAAGCAGTAAGTGAAACAAATATGTCATGAATGATTCACTCCTTGTTTGAAACAATCAGTATCACAATTAATGCTCGCCAATAATATCATATAAATATAATTCTTGGATGTGGTGCTATATTATTAATGAAGCAAGAAAGGGTCATCATGATCTTAGTTTGTAGGTTTGGCCATCATATTTTCACACTTAATACCATTTTGCACCAAAATTAGTTCCTATATGCAGGTTTTTAAATGCTGTTAGGTAAGCAGTTTGTCTTTTTTTGTTGGTGTGTGACATTTGTCATGAACGAGCTGAAAAACAAGGTTAGTTAAAAAACTAGAACGCAGCATGGAGGCCAGAATAAAATGTTACGGTAGTTACATTTTATCTGTTATTTATTCTCTCTTTCAAACTCGGTGCGGACTAATTTGGAACAATGGCTGAACAGTGCTTGGAGAAGGACAGAATTTGTGGCTGAGATAGCTAAGAGTCGCATAAGTTCCTGACGGAGGTGACCAACTTTGTAGCATAGCGCTGGAAAAGGGGGCGAGAATTAACGGGTCATGTTTCCATCACTGCCGAGCCGAGCTGGAGCCGGAGCCCATAAATACCCATGACTACTGCAGTTTGAGAATGAATGCTGATTGTAACCTAAACCCACTGAAGACAAAATGCCAGATGTTAGTGGGTGTAGTGGCCTGATCAGTATTGCAGGATCACAACAAGACACACACTTTTTTCCCCACACAATCATTACAAAAAGAGCAGTTGTGCTTTTCCTGACTATAAACAGCTGTGGCCCACTTGGCTGGTCCTCCGGTAACATTAGCAGTTAGCAGGGTTAGCATGATGGAGTTAGCCAGGATCCGTCAAGATCACTTTACTGGCTGTATCTCAATTGTTTTTGCAAGTATGTAAACAACTCAGGTACTATATCTATATAACTCAATGTGAGTATTCAAATGTTGAAATGACATAACATGCCCCTAACATGTCCCTATTAGCCGTGATAAATTAACCTGAAGCTAATGCTTACCTGTTCAGGGGAAAATTAGCCAACTCGGCATACATTTGGGCTCTAAGCTGTCTCAATCTTTCAAATACATCTCCAGTATTTACCCTGGTTTGTTACGTCTCTGGTCACGCAACTGTTGTTTATTTTAGGTCGGGTAGAATCTATCTCCACGATCCCGTACGTTTGTGTGCTGCTTTCATGGCTGTCCTAACGTTACAGCTGTAGCGGGCTGGCTTTACGTTTTTACAGGTCTATCTGGGCAGTTAATAACACACAGGCCAAAACACAAACAGAAATTCTGTCATGGAACGGAAACTACAAAAGGAGAAAATACTGGCATTAGCATTGTTGTGAGAGAAGATAGTATTTCAACTTGGCAGGTTTCCATAATATCTGATTTTTGGATTTATTACAGTAAATTTATTACATATTGGACCTTTAACGTTAAAACATAATGTATAAATAATATCCATTGATTTTCATCCATTTGGCCCAGTTTAATATCCAACTCAATTGTATACAGTATACTGTTGTGCTCATGAGATTGGCATGGGGTACTTTCCATAAGATCATCTCTGAATGAAACTCAAACCAGCTATTAGGCTAACTGGAATAAAACCATGCCAGTCTCTAGGTATGGTGAAAGGTAGGGTGTGATGATGTGGGGCCATTTTAATGCAGAGAGACGGGCATACAAGCAATCACCTGCAACACGAACAGACAGCATAACACATCGGTGGCTTTTATCAGCGCAGCGGTGGGACAACAACGAAAGGTGTGTCTAACTGAAGGGGGTGAGAGAGACACCGAGGACCTTGATGATGTGAGAATCTGATGCCGAGCCCACACAGGAAGAGAGCGG
This sequence comes from Percina caprodes, assembly GCA_013375575.1. Lineage (NCBI taxonomy): Eukaryota > Metazoa > Chordata > Actinopteri > Perciformes > Percidae > Percina > Percina caprodes. Next base: position 5,996,253 of record JABXJD010000011.1, on the reverse strand, counting down.
GGCAATAGAAACTCCAATGGGCTTTCTTTCTGATTACATTTTGGCTAAATGGGATTAGCGTGGAGGGTTGGACACCCTGAGCCACAGAGAGCTCAGTGGAAGACATGGGGAAATGCTCATAAAAGATGGATATCTTGCTTTCACTCCATCCCTCTTGCCTTTATCTCGCCACTAATAGCTTTTTCAGGCACTGCTCGAACCGTGAGTGAAGCATCTCCTCTTCTGCAGCATGGCTCTGCAGTTCATATTTGCATGTGCCTCTGAAATGGAGGTCTGTCTGTGTGTGTTCAAACAAGCTCAAAATACAACACGACAAGCTCATGCTGCGTCTATAACAGAAACAGAGTCTCCTTGGAAGTTCAAATCTAATAAAGCTGATGCCTTTTGTCACATTTTCTGAAGCATAAACAAAAAGATCAAAAATCAAAAGTCTTGTATAACTTTGGTAGGTTAAGGAGATGCAGAGAGACTTTTTTTGGAGTAAGAACCAAACATTGTCCTCTGGGTGACTCTGAAACTTCGCTGTATTAATTAAAGCAAAATTAAATTCTGGAGATCAGAAAAGAACAGCATGGTCCAATGCCTCAGTGAGCAACACTGATGGGAGAGAAAAGACAGTCTCCTTGTTTTAATGTAGTATTCAAACAGTGATTGGTAGGGAATCCAATTAAAAGGTATATACAATCTAATTCCAATGCTTTTAAGGGCATTTTCATTGAGGGGGTGCATTAAGGTAGGGGAATAATAGTGTTGAAGTGAATTATTGAAAAACACCTCTCTAAGTCACAGTTAGCGGTGCTGTGAAAGACTCGTTGGAAGCTGCACAGCAAGCGGTTTGTCAGAAAAATTGTTTTCAGTGCCATTGAGCTAAAACCATGGTACGTTGTTGAGAAACAATTTCAGCTCCTAATGTTTCAAATGTTCAAGTGCTTTGCGGTTGAAGCGACAGACCTCCTGCCTGATGATCAATTACGTCGACATCTTAAAAAAAAAAAAAACTCAACTACCTACCCGCAGGGATAAAAAGGGGGGCAAGCTAGTTCCAAATGTGCATGGATCACATTTTCACCAAAGTGCAAAGCCACTTGGGATTTTGATTATCGTCCCAATCAGGTAAACCGCTCTTCACAGTAGTGGCTCGCATAAAGCAGAGGGAAGCGAAGGAAATGATTAATGGGAGGCAACAATGAACAGCAACAAAAGACTCCTGGAAAAAAATGGCTGGAGACTTTCAAAAGTGTGTGGCAGAAAATGGAACGGAAAGTGGGTAGAAAGGAGTAGGAATGTTGAGTGGCTTCCTTTTAATGTAGTGTAAGATGAGTATAGTTGAGGTTTTTTGGGGGGAATAATGTGAAATACACAGCTTGTGTTAAAATGCTGCCTTCCTATCTGAGCGCATTTCATTTTTATGGGTTTCATTGGAGAGCTTTACTGGGTTTATAGCTTTATTTTTTGTGATTAGCAATTTTATTTAAATTTTTTTACAATATACAAAACGTACAAGTAGCAACATGAACACCCCCCAACCAGACAAAAATCAGGAAAGGATGACACAGTAACTACAATATTCAAGACCATTCAACAAGACAGACAATAAACCAAATAAACATATGTGTAAATGACAGCACCTTAATAAGCCCGTCATATACGTCTCTCACCAGCACACAGCTTCTAAGGAGCCCTCCAGACAGCGCAGGTACTTTCTCCATTTTCTAGTATACACATACAATATGGCAAACCGTTTATATGACTTTTCTTCAAACGCCACCACCCTAGCCATCTCACAAGTCCACTCCTGGACTGATGGCACCCCTTCATTCGTCCATCCCTTTAAAAGAATCTGTCTGGCTATCATTAAACTAGTCTGGACCCAGCTTATTATGTGCTTATCCATCCGGGATAAGATTGACCCATCTTCCAGAAGATATGATCTTGGGCTAAACGCAACCTGGGTCCCTGCCATCCGACATAGGTTATCATGTTTCCTGGTCCAACATTCCCGGATGTTATCACATGACCACAGGACATGATGTAAGTGGCATTTATAGGTTTATTATAATAAACCAGGAATTTCAAAATGAAGGCGCATCTTAAAAGACAACGATACATATTGATAGTTTCACTTTGTATTGATAATACTGGATTGCTGAGGATTGAATCGATATATTGATCTAGATCAATGTATCGTTACAGTCCTAAGGAACATTCAGTAAATCAGTCATACCCAACAGTCTGCAGGCTCTGTCAGCCCCACATTGACATAGGCTGCGTTGCTTCAGATAAAGCCCTGTGCAACTAGGAGTGTGGCAGGGTAAAAGCTGGAGTAATTATCCTCAATATTTTCATATCAATATGTTTATATAATTTCCACTGGTGATATAAATAGTGAGTGAATTCTGTCATGAAACTGGCAAACTACAGCTGCTGTGCCGAGGTGATAGGATGTACCGCTCAGCTCATGTCGCCAGAAAATAATCAGCACAGCTGTTGCAACTGACTGGTGAAAATGAAACGATTATTCACAGCAAAGTGCACAAGGCAAAGAGATTGCACTGAATAAAACACAATTTTTCAAAGTAAAGCAAACCAAGTAAGTTTTGTTTGTTTTCCATTTGATATATGTTTTAATTCTGACATTGATGCTGAGAGTAGCCTAAATATTTGATTTCCATTGGTGATCCTTTTGGGTTTTTAATAATTGGGCTAAATCACTGCTTTACGCGTAGCAAAAAGGCCAATTGGATTTATTTTAAACCATGTGTTATATTTTGTTGTTTTATAACAGGACACTTTGCAAAACAAATCAGTAATATGGTTATTTAAAGCATTGAAGAGAACATTTGTCTATTACAGTTGATAATAAACAAGCCGTAAAAGATAACTGTATGCGACGTGTACCCATTTCAATTGGCAATAAAGCTATTTTAAGCTCAGACATGTAGTGCCCTGCAGTGATTAAAGGGAAATAAGGTGTGTAAAAACAGATATTCTGGGACACACAGCTTTTGACTTGTTAATTTCCTGCTTCAAAGGGACCATTTAGAAGCATAAAAGTGCACTATACCAAGACGTGGTGGGTACTGACATCTTCACTTTGGGTCAGATGCACACCGTTAGCCTCTGTTCAGACCTGGCATTAACATACATCCTGGGTGAGCTGATCATAAATGGACAGCTCTAAGTAAGTTCCCACCTGGCATTAGAATGTGGCTCCACATGCGTTGTGAGTGGTCTCGCATTGACAGACATCCTCCACAGTGCTGCACAGAAAGGTCTGGCTATTCAACACATCATTTCAGGATGGGAGAAAAACGTGCTCTGGTTTATTGCAATCTCTTTAAACCAATCACAATCATCTTGGCCGGTGCCAACTGCAACGGCGCCTCTGCTAAACAGCCTCGGGAAGGAACTTGTTTTGGTGGAACGTGCATGTTTCAAACTTGTTTTAGTCGTGCAACAGAAAACTCAGATTGGACAGATAGTCTAGCTAGCTGTCTGGATTTACCCTGCAGAGATCTGGGGAGCAGTTAACAATAGTCCTCAGAAATCCAACAGAGTTTAAAATTACGGAATGTGACGGAGATCCGGCCAAAATGAGGGTCATCTGGCAGAATCTGCATGTTAATGCCAAGTCTGAACTCACCATAAGACAAAACATTTCTGCGATCCTGTTTAGTAAGTAGTTTGGAGTGAAACAAGGTACACAAGAAACCCCCCTCAGCCCTGTTGTTTTTGTTCTTTGGGGAGTGCTTCTGTCAGCACTGTAAGCATCTGGCAGGGCACTGCAGACAATTTCATTTACATTTAAAGCGTTTAGCAAAAGCTCTATCCAGAAAGACTTCCAAAAAGTACCTGTCATGGTTCTGCAATTAGAAAGGCTTTGTAGGCCTTCCACACACTGTGCCACTCTGACTGTCATGATCCTAAACTGAACTTGTGGCCTTTGAATATAGCAGAAAGTAGAAAAGGAAAGCAAAAATCAATAACGGAAACATCTGCAAAAGTCTGAAACGTGGACATTCTTTGAGGAAAATAAGTCCTTTGTCTTTAATGCAGAGATCTTCAACAAGAATCAAACATATTATTAGTGAATGTAAATCAGCCTATTTACAACTGGCCCATAGGTAGGTCACTAAGGTAGCCATCCATAGATACATTCATCCTAAGGATTCACTGTGCCACATGTCCAACATTAAAACGTTGTTAATAAAATCATGGCAACAATTATTTCAATAGCTTAGTATTTTATGCACGCAAAAAGGTATGTATAAAGCCTTTAGGCCACCCAACACGTTACTGTAGGCCCTGTTTAATATACAACTTATATACATTTATACACAATATGTAGTAGGGGGTCCCTGCTCTGTCTCTCTTGCTGCTAAGGGGTCCTTGGCTTAAAATAAAATAAAAAATAAGTGCTTTAAAGAATTATTTTCTTTCCATGTTGTGTTAGCATGGAATCTACAGGCTCCGCTACAGGCAGTGCTTAGTCAATATCTAGCAAACATTTCCAGCTAGTGTCTGCCATAATTATTACATTTTTTTTTTTCCCTGACCAGGAATCCAAGTTACATATACTTCCAGATGGGGAAAAACAACTAAAATAATCACTTAGAAGGGCTTATTCGTTTTCTGGGGGAATCTAAATGGCATATATATATATATATATATATATATATATATATATATATATATATATATATATATATATATATAGTATATTATCACCCTTGGGGCGCCATTCACATTTAAGCTCTGAGTTGAAAAGGTTACCCATTCACAACTGGATGAATCGTCCTAGTCTCTCCCCCTCCCTCCTCCCTCCTCCTGACCTGCCATCTTGAATTCATCTATCCAAAACTATCAATCAAAGTAATTAAAAAGACATCATTGAAATGTCAATGTGCTATAATAAAGCTTATTAATAGTGCCCACGTTTTGTGCCAGAGGCTTGAAATGATGGAGGGCCAGGTGTTTGTAGCCAGTGTGAGACGGGCGATTAAAAAGGACTGTAATCACTAATTGAAAGGTCCTGGAGGCTCTTTCTGTTGCTGTGACTTAAATGGAGGAAAAATGATAGCACTGAAAGGCATTCACTCTTGGTGACTGCAGTTACCTTGGTTGAATTATAGGTTTTTGGAAGAAAACAAGGTTGTGTTGAACAGACAGAAGTGTTCAGTGGAATGTGGGTTGGGGTGCTCTGAAAGCCAGTGACCCAAATTCAGGACACCTTTTTTTAGGCTTGGAACGCACCTCGGCACCCCCCCACTATGACAACGTCCTTCACAAGAAAGGTGGGCTCATAATATCACTCAGGCACAATCTGATACAGAGAACCTCCCATAGGAGGGGTGGGCAGGACAAAGAAAGGTGGAAAGAGAGCGAGAAAGAGAGAGAGAGAAAGGGAACTGACTGTAAGACGTCTGAGAAAATACGCTATAAAAACCCCCAAAAACAAAGAGCCTGGGTCAAAGTGAGACGTTTTTAAAAGGAAAGCACTCATTTGTCCTCAGTTAGGGAGATGGAGTGACAGGTACTCAGGCCACTTGACCCGACTCAGCCATCATTTAGGGAAGTGAGAGCGGCCGGGTACTGGGTGGGTGTGAACCCTGATCCAGCTGGTCATTCTGAAAGCGCAGCATGCAAGGATAAAAAAAAGAAGAGCGTGTATGCTAATCTTTTTTGCATTCTCCAAGGTTTTTCGGCTTTGCAAACAAAACTTCATGTGTTTACACATGTGTGGTGCAAGGCGTTCTGGACAGAATAGCTCCAGTAGCCCTCTGAGCTGTTTTGCTTTGAATAATTTGCCGAGAGGATTGTGAAGTGGAAGAGTACGTAGTGATGTGTTGTTGCCTTAGGGCCGCATGCTTTAAAGAGCAGGGCATAAACACACACAACACCTCTTCATTGCTGTTACTCAAACCTACCTTCTTCATTAATTGTTGCATGGACCGCTACAGAAAATCCTTCCTACCACAGGCAATAACACATTTTAACATGTCATCACTGGGTATATTTATATTCTGTGTTGTGTGACTGATGTACGTGTGCTGATGTAACACCGTAATTTCCCATTTTTCTTGGGATCAATAAATAATCTATCTATCTATCTATCTATCTATCTATCTATCTATCTATCTATCTATCTATCTATCTATCCATCTAATTAAATTAACCCACAACCTCCCGCTAACGAATAGGGAATTCCACGGTTTGTAAAAGGATCTTATCCATTTCACAAGAGACATTTCATTGTGTCATAAAAATGGAGACTGAGTTTAATAAGCTGCTGGAATAGTGTGCATTTGATCTATCAAAAAAAAAAAGCACATTGCGTATTATGTATAAGCAAATACCTTATTACCAAATATTTAACCTTGTGTTGTCTTCCCGTCAACCATGAAAAAAAAAGTTTTTTCAACATTATTATCGTTTTTTCACACATTTTTGTCACTTTTTCAATGTTGTGGGTGAGTTTTTTGATATTTTTAATGTTGACATTTTCAGCGCTTATTTCAACGGCCCATTTTTTGTGACAAAAAAAATAACTAAGGACAACATGAGGGATAATTAACCAGTACAATATGTGATTTCATATGTAATTATACACACTGGGTTTCATAAGGCTCCCACCTGATCACACACACACACACACACACACACACACACACACACACACACGAAACTGAACGGAAGAGGCTTGGGGGTCCACATTATAACAGTTGAGCAACTGATGCAGCCTCAGTGATGGACCACACTATCACTAGAACGGACAGATTTAGACCACACAGATAAAGACTAGAGAAGAGATGAATAGAGAATAGAGCAGAATAGAATATAATAGAACTTGACCAGCTGGGTTAAAAAATACATTTACAATCCAGCAACATGTGATGTCATATTATGCAAAGCAAAGCAAAAATGTCGATGTCAGTTATTCTGTGTTTGTTTTGTATGTTCCCTTTTTTGTGTGTCTGTTATCAGGCCCTGCAATGGGTTCTTATAGATTCTTGCATGCATGCACGCGCACACACACACACAATTTTGCGTGTATATGGCGCACACATGGTGAAGAGCTTGCAGAATGTAAATACATACACAGGCCACATCAAATATATTTGGATATGAGGGTGATTTTGCTGCTTTTGAGTGTTTAAAAGCCTACTTGTAAGCTCAACAAGGTCAGCAAACTCCCACTCTGGCTTTATTGGTGTCACATACCCATTGAGCCAAACACTGAAAACTTTATCGCTTTGGCAAAGGCTTTGCATCTTATATGAATGAAAGCCAGTGACATAAAAAGTAAATTATATCCAAATGCACCACTAGATTGTAAAGCTGCCATTTTCAGACTATTGCAGTTCAGATGGGTATTACTGCCTGGTTAGTAAAAAAAAAAAAAAATGATGGGGGTGTAGATACACACGGACGTTTATACTGTACATCAGACGATGATTGCTTAATCCATAGAGTGAAACTCAATGAGATGTCCATAAGCAGCATTTCCAGGCAGGCCGGTGGTGGGATGTGCACTGTAAGAGTTCTTGGAAGCAATAAAAGATTGTCCGTTGCTTCGAACATGCAGCTCACTTAAAGTCAAGATTCAATTTGCCACACCTCTTCCTTACTCCTTCAAATCTTCCCCTGCGACACGTACAGAGCGGTGCATGCAGATGTCACACAGAAGCAAAAAAATAGAGAGCTCCGCATATGCATACACATGTAAGGATGCTCAAGGCGTCCGACAGCTCTTATTAAAGCCGGTGTTATATCTGAGGTGGCAGCGGTGAAGTCGCAGCCCAGGGCTCATTTATTTAAGAGGAGGAGTAATGAATTCTTTGTGGCATCTCATCTTCCCATCACTATTAATCTGGCTTTCTGCAGGTATCCACACAGCGATCTATACTGCATGGGCCCTACCGACTGGCGCCTCGCACATTCAGATGCTTTCGCCAATGACAGATTTACAGACTCTTGCTCTGAGAATGCTAATTGTGCATGAGTTTTACTATCTCCCCCAAGCTGTTAAAAAAGTAACATGCATGTCATCCATCACACAGTGTCTCCGCGGAGAGAGCACAGACATGGTCATTTTACATAGCAGCCTTTCATCACCACTCCAATTTTGCCGTTACTTACTTCGCTATTGACATAGAAGAACACCTGCAGCCTAGTGTCATGTTTCAACATTCGGAGTGCCATCATTTTTCTTTTACCGCGTGCACAGCACACACTAACACACACTCCGTAAACCAATTTGTGCCACGGGCAGACGAAGAAGTAATTTACCCTCCATAGAAAGTGGCTAAAAGGAAAGGCAGGGATTAACCACAGGCCAATTACAGACTTGGCTAAACCCCGTCTAACTGGAACAAATACATGGCAGGGCCCAAGCTTTTTCCACGTGCATTAAGTAGACCGTCTTTAGAGGAAGGTGAATACAAAAAATAAGAGAAAGAATAAATGAGGAGGCTGGATGGAAAGAAGGAATAAATGACAGAGGTAAGTCAATAGAGATGGAAGGCAGGTGGGTGGTTTAAATGCATGTTTTATGTTATTTAAAGTCCAAATGAAATTAAAGCACAAGTCATGTGAAGTCACCCATTGAATTATGGACTACCCTTATTAATCATCATCTTGTTTATTTTGCCGGAGGTAACCATATTTGGACGAGTGGGTGATCCGAGCACACCGCCGTTGTAGCGAGCTGTCAGTTACAAGGTAGCCACACCCTAAAGCATCCCGTGCTGTAATATCTATTTACCAATCCCAATCATCTTGAGCAGCGCTATGCGCCGGACAGAGCCATGGTGCCTCTGCAAAAATCACCTTGGGAAGGAACTTGTTTTGATGAAATGTGTACGTTCAAAGGTTGTTTTAGTCGTGTGAGAGAAAACTCAGATTGGACAGATAGTCTAGCTAGATGTCTGGATTTACCCTGCAGAGATCTGAGGAGCAGTTAACTACAGTCCGCAGAAATCCATCGGAGTTTAGAACGGCAACCCAAAGAAAGCAGAACGTGACAGAGATCCGGATGAAAATGAGGGACATCCGGTGGAATTTCTGGTGGCACCTGAATAATCGGAAATGAAATGTCACCAATATGGACTATGTCGAAGAAGACTGGAAACTATCGATTGAGGCCTTAAACTCATTATGAAAATGTTTACTGAGGCAATAAATCAAATGAGAAGTAGGGTCATTTTCCCATAGACTTCTGTACAATCAGACTTCTTTTTGCAACCAGTGGAGTCGCCCCCTGCTGGACATTAGAAAGAATGCAGGTTTAAGGCGCTTCAGCATTAGCTTCACTTTTCAGGCCGGGAGGTTGCACCTTAGCTATTGGAATGAGCAAACAAACAAATGGACGGAAAGCACACGACAAACCTCAGTTTGCAGCTTAGATAGCTATCTAGCTAGTCAGCTGCAGCACACTGACCATCTTAAAAACATGACTGCTGGGGAAACCTCTAGCTCACCCAGTAGGCTGAGGCCTTTGCACCGGCCCAGCTTCGAGTCCAACCTGCGGCCCTTTGCTGCGTGTCATGCCCCATCTCTCTCGTCTATCCACTGTCACCTATCACTATCTAATAAAGGGAAAAATCTTTAAAATTTCTTAAAACATGACTGCAAAAGTCAATTTACTAAAGATGCATGTCTCATGTACTGTATACACATTCTTTTCCTTTCAATAATTATAGTATGTAAAAAAAAACTAATTTTGACATAATTCTTTAAGGATGACTAATTGTAACAGCCGCGCAGGTTTTCTGAACAAATAAGCTACAGTCAGGAAGAACAGCTGTCGTAGAAGTGGACAAGATAGAATCAGTGGTATCTGATGTGTAATCAAATGCAAATATCAGTCGGATCTAAGAGAAAACTAACACACGAGTTAAACCCAAACGGGAAAAACTAAGACCTTCAGGGTAGAGCGAAACGTGGAACAGATCAAAACTGATATGAGAGCAAAAAAACATCTAGAGGAGAAAGATGCAAACATATGGAGACGCAGACGTGGAGAGACAATGTGTCGGTGGAAGTGACTCAGGGCAGCTTGTATCCATCGGGATAAGGAGAGAAAGGTTACATGACACCCTGGCCTCGGCTGACACGAAGCCATGCAGAGCGACAGCGACAGGATGAGAAAGGCCGAGCACGGGGCCCCCGCTGGGGGACACTCCGACTCCGGGTCAGGATGTGTTACACAATCGCTCGGCACAAGATGCTGATTGGGGCTGATGGGAATTTCTGTCTGTCTGCTTTAGGTCTGTAACATGCACCATATTCCACCACTCAGAAACGGTCCAAATCACGTCCTCGCTTTGACAGTTGAGTCGGCTTATATTTGGACGCAACCAGGAAACTATAACATGAACAGGAAACTGCACTACGTGCAACTCACACAAGCATAGGTTTTTTGTTTGTTTTTTGCGAACTTTATTTATATGGGATAGGGATACATTTTCAACAAATTCTATAAAGGGCGCCCAGGTTTTAGCGTATCTATCCCGTAAATTATTCCGATTATATCTCAACTTCTCTAATGGCATCACAAAGAGTACCTCTTTGACCCAGTGTCTAAACGAGGGAGGTTTCACAGACTTCCAGTGTAAAATAATTTGTCTCCGGGCTAGAAGTCTAACAAATGCAACAACGTTGGCCTGGAGGACCGTAAATTGTTCCAAACGTAGGTTTTATAAATACTATTTAAGTAGGTTGTACATTTTGTTTCCCAATTTGTACATATAGTTGTACATTCTCCACTTTGTATTTTTTAAATATTTGTCAAGCCTTGTTCTTCTATTTTATTCGTAATATTATTTCATGTATATTGTATGTATGTATATTTTTCCTAGTATCTCATTTATATTAATATTCTGTGTTGTGTGACTGTGTGTGCTGATGATAATTTCACTGGGATCAATATCTATCTATCTATCTATCTATCTATCTATCTATCTATCTATCTATCTATCTATCTATCTATCTAACAATTATTTTCATTGTCGATTAATCTGTTGATTATTTTCTTGATTAATCAATTCAACATGTGTTCTATGAAATGGTTAAAAATCTGGACTTCCTCATATGTCTTTTTTTGTCAAAATATATTCGGTTTACCCTAACCCAGTCATAGAGGAGTGAAGGAACTAGATATTTACATTTAAGAAGCTTAAAAATACTCAAACCGATTAATCCATTATCAAAATAGTTGATAGGCACCATGCAACCCATCTCTCCCTGGAGAATGCATTCAGGAGATGGCCCCCTTTATCAGATGCTGCTGAACACAGCCGCCGTGACATTACACGATTCCCATCTGATTCAAAGTCAACTCTCTTGACATTTCTCTCCCTCTCGTTCAAAATGGCTGCCGTCAACATTATGTCTGTGAGCCCAAGGACGGGTTGCTTCCAGTAATTACAATGGAGGATCAGCGGCAATCGCTACAAACGCCTCTTGTATCATGGCTAATAGCGTCAAAGCAGCAGATTGAACGTGCTGTAGGACACTGGGAGGAAGTTTACAGTTTAATTAAAGATATAACTTTTGTGTTGGATGAGGGATTTGGTGCTGTTCCCCCGTTCACCAGCCAACGGGGGAGAGGGAGACGAGCGCTGCATCTCCAAACAGGGCAGTGAGCAGATACTGGCATCCGCTGCTCATATCATGGAGGAATAAAAAGCAGCCGTAACAGGCATCACGGCTGCATACGTTTATTGGATGGAGTGTACGAAGATGTACCTTGAGGATAGCGTAATGAAGTATTTAAATTCTGCAGCTGTTACTTTTGAGGGAGGTATTCTCCGAGCGCTGCTGTTTGTAAAATGGAAAAGATGCTTTGTCGTCTGATACACATCATAGTTTGAGTCTCTAGACATTTGTTGTTGTTTTTTTAATCTTAACTTACTGCTTTTTCACATACACATGCTGTATATATTCTAAGAGGCAATGGGTGGAGCTGGGGAGCAGACACTGCAAAAAGACAAACCTGTGCTTTCTCTAAGTCACTATCTTGCCATCTGTCTCACTCTGATGACGTGAACGTCTGTGACATTGGTAGGACACTAAATACGTGTGAGCTGTCTGAGAGAAGTGTCGTCTGTCACAACACGCCACCACGTAATAATGGCATATTAGGGCGACCTTACCTCTTTTTTATCATCTCCAGACAGGCGTTAAACTTTATAATATGGCTTAAAACCGAGCAGGGGGTGAGATCTCATTTTTATACATGCTTGGCTAAATAAGCCACCAACCGCCACGCCTATGGTTCCATCTTTACTATTTCTTTTTCATTTCCATCATTCCAGGGGATAATTAAAAGCCGGGGACTTGGTGGCGGTGGAACAGAGGGGTGGGTGCTGCGGTGCTCCACGCCTCTCAGCTTTACAAGGGGGCATTTAATCCTTCATATGACCATTCAGGCCACATAAGTGAAAAAGTGTTGCCTCTCTCTGAAATCTCATTTGACAAAACTAAAGAGAGTTATGTAGTCTGAATCTACAAAAGTACATTTCCTGGATAAAGCCTGACATCAGGGGTGCGGCCAACCCATTCACATTCCCAATTTGTCAAATACTTGGTCAGTGACTCTCAGCGTCCGATACTGACACAAAAATCCCCCTTTAGCGTCTGTATGGAACACACGGGCAGAGCAGCAGCTCGGCCACGGCGCTGTTAGATGACGTAGTATTAAGAGCGACTACGATAGCGAGTAGTATGAAAGACTGAAAATCTGCGTTGGAGGTTGGTTGGGGTGGTGGATGGTTGGGCCAAACAACACACCGGGGTTCCTGTCCCGTTCTTGTCTTACGTGACACTGAAACATACATTTTGTTACCCCATCCACGAACTATTCGTAAACCTAACTGCCCTGCTCTTGTGCCTAATGTCAGTTTAACGTACACTTTGACACTTCAAACTGCATTTGATTCAGGGAGAATTTTTGCGTCAGTAATAAACGACAAAGGCACCTGACCAGGCATCAGTTTTTGACGCACCAAGAGGGAGAATGGGTTGGCGTGGCTTACGCACCGAATATCAGGTTTTGCCCCTCTCCTTTGGTGGGCTCGCTGTGGATTAAGTACACACGGTCATACACTGGTAAGAGCTAATGAGGTTTAACCATGTATCCAGCTGATTTAAATAGCTCACAATACTGTACTGTGTCAACAGTTATTAGTTTAAAGAAATGCAAACAACCCAGAGCATTTTTTTCTCCTATCCCAGAATGTATCTGTATTGTAGCCAGACCTCCACATCTCTGTGGACATAGGTTTGGCAATGCAAGACTAGGGGATTGCTGTAACAAACAACCAGCTGCCTCATTAAGCCAATTTAATATTTTGACCACATATTGTTAAAGTTTATTTACAAAGTTTTACTTATGAATGAAACATCGGATTTTTAATACGTTACGCCATTGAGTCATGACTATATGACCTAATACTTTCCCTACATTCCTTATGATTCCCCTCACCACAGCCAACATTACATTATACTATATTTTATTTCCATTAATATCAATACACCTGCGTTTCCACCGACAGGGGTCATGAGATGTGAGGGTAGGGTCACCTTTTACATCACACATTATGCAACCATGAATCTATACTCTGAAAGCAATCTTCCACTAACTCCCTGATTACACTTACGCTCTACTCATCATCAAGCCAATTACTGGAATAACCTTTCCTGCTATCTGTTTCACCCAGCTGAGCATGGGCATAAAGCGATGGCCGTCTCTGCAATTCTCATATGCACATTTTACCATTTAGGTTGCATGAATGCACTTGTACATTTTAGATCTTTCTTCAAAATTGAAATTTAAGTATTTAAATATGCGGATGACTCTGTCATAATGAGTCTGCTCCATATAAATGACAGAGGCCACGGACCAATAATTGAAGACTTTGTTCAATGGTGTGACGAGTCAATTGAACATATCCAAAACAAAGGATATGTACATTGATTTTGGTAAAACTCAATGCTATGAGGCCAAAATTATAAATGGTCAACTTGTGGATCATGTAGAATCCTTTAGCTATCTAGGGACAATTATCGACTCTAAATTAAATTAAATAGAATAGTGAAGCTGTCTTTAAAAAAGGACAACAGCGTCTATACTGCTTGAGAAAATTGTACCATTTTCATATAGACAAGACCATGATGGCATTATTTTATCATGCTTTTATTGAATCCATCATATTCTCCTTAGCCTCATAGTTTGGGTGTGTTTAGGCACAAGAATCGCCTAAATCAAATTGTAAAATGGTCAAGTAAGCTGACTTGGGAGTCCCAGCTACACCCCACACCCCTGTATGCTAAACAGCTACAGCAGACAGCTATGGCCATCTTAGGAGTTAGCCTACAGCCTTTGAATAGGGAATTCCAGTATCTCCCTTCTGGACGGGGGATAAAAGTCCCCGGTTGCAGAACTACAAGATTCAAAAACAGTTTTTGTCCCAGTGGCAATCACTCTATTAAACTGTAGAATTAGAATTACTTGCTTACTTTTTCTATTACATGTTTTAATGTTTGGTGTGTTATATGTTTGTCTACAAAGTTTTAAGGATGTCCTGCCTCTCAGACTGTAAACCTAGTTTAACCACGGGTACCAATAAAGTAACCTAAACCTGGGAACTGTAATATTTTTGAGCTGCAGCAAATTCTTGCTATTTGTTGTAGATGTCCACTCATTTGTTTTGGCACTAAATTAAAATATAAAAATGCTTTCACTTTAAAAAAAAGTTATTAGTATAATATTTTAAATGATTTGAGCCTAACAGGGTAATACACTGACTTCAGTTTAGTTCACCTTCCTTAAGGTGATTGCACACACTGCAGTAATGTACTGTAATGCACTGTTGTACAACAAATTACATCTTGACTGTTGTTGTGACTAAATGTGAGTAACGGGTCGATCAAACCTGAGGGCTTATTCTGTAAATTGGTATAATAACTGGGAACCTCATACAGAAAACACTAATGTGTACAGTTACGCATTTGTCACTTTGTATTTCGACTTTTATGATTTTTGCAAAATGTAAATCTCATCTGTGGATTCCTCTCTACTTGCTCTGTGTGCCCATGATTTGAGTTGACAGACTCTGTTACTCACTTTACAGCCGAGTATCACATACTGTCTGAAAGGCAGAAGCATTTTGCTATTGGCGTCAGGCCTAACAGGCTACTTGCAACACGTTTCAGTCAACATTAGATTCAGTGGCTAACTTGGAGCTCCCGCTAGCAGCCCCCACATCCTCCCCCCCTCTCAGACTGCATCCGGTCTCATCCCCAGATTTACACACTAAACACTGGTAGGGCTGTACCAGCTGCCTGGCCGACTCTCTCAATCATCAGGCCAGATGTGCAGCTAATTGTCATGCCAAGTGTGGCATCTCCACGCCCCTCTGTGGCAGCCTCCAGCATGGAGATATTTATGAAGCATGTGTCTGCACTGTATGCATGTTTGTGTGTGTGTATGTGATCTGATTTTCTTCCTGTTTCCCCTCTGAACCTTCCAACCCCTGGGATGCCTCTGTCAACAGTGATGTAACTCTGGTGTAGGTGAAGTCAGCACTGAGCGTTTTTTCCTTTTTTGGACAGGCGTGATGGACGCCTGCTAGTTTGGAGTCTTTAGCCCACCAATGAAGGCCAGACAGAGTGCAGCAGGGTCCCTCACAGCTGCAAGCCTGGCAAGGAGGGCACCAGAGCTAAGAGGCACCACTCCTGGCCACCTAACCCAGAGAAAGATCACTGATCCGGGGCCTTGTTAAAACAGCAGGTCCTCCTCTTCTCTGTGTAACTGGCATCACAGCCAGTGCTCAGATCATCCCTCCCAGGCGTGTTGTATTGTGTGTGTGTGTGTGTGTGTGTGTGTGTGTGTGTGTGTGTGTGTGTGTGAGAGAGAGACAGAGACCGGATGGACTGGAAGTGTGCGTTGTTTACGCATCTTATTTTCTCTCTGATAAAACATCTGCTCCTTCTGGAAAGAGACCACTGTTCGCCATTACATCTGTTGATTAGCTAGCCGATTGCTTTTGATTGAGTGGACCCAGAGAAAGGAACTACTGATGCTCAATACCTCTGCCTTGTGACTGCTAGTGTAAACAGCTCCGGAACGCCGCTGTAAGCAATTGCTGTTAATCCATCAGGGAAATGGTCTCCTTGGCCCCGGCCATTGCCTTTTTCTAATTATTAGGGCTGCCAGCTTTGATAGCTATGACCTATCTGTCACAAATGTATGGATTGCATCCCGGTTGGCTGAGCAAAGATTGCATGGCAATGTAAACCGCTGAGCAGGTGGAGTGGGCGAGACGGTGAAAAGCTTCATTCGTCAACACAAAAGAATGGGGTCTGCCTCTTTGTCCATTCATCATGCATCAGGAGCAGTAACCTGGACCATACAAATAAAAATTTTGAGTCAACCGTAGCAAAGTGCAAACTGACATCTAGCCTGGTCACCACGGAAGGGACCTGGGCTCGGCAGAGTGGCCGTGAGAAACTAATTTTCATCTGTGTATTCATCAAACAGGCATGTGGGTTCAGCTAATTGCTCTGGGAAGACATCCAACCAGTAAGCCTTTTTTCCCCTCGCCTTGGCCTGGCTCTTTGCAGAGGAGATGAACTGCTTGACGGCTACCGCCCCAGTCTTGGTCGAGTGGGAAGGATCCATGTCTCCAAAATGCACAGGGTAATAGACAGTTACAGAGTTAGTAGACTCTTTGTCTTGCACAACCCTAATGAGCCTGTGCCGCTGCCAAGAATCCTCTTTTACTTCCCAGATCTGCTGGAAAATGTCAGATTCTCTGCTGCTGTGGATACATTTGCTAAGCTGCCCAGAGCCTTAAACATCTCACATCACAGCCTACGCTGAAATAATGTCAGCACATTTGTGTTTTTTTTTGTACGAGGCTCTATATGAAAACACAGTTTTCTACCCTCATTATAGTCAAACTGGCAACTTCTGTCTGCCTTGCTTGCCCCAACTCTCCCTCAGCCTTCTGCTACATCAGCTCCGGATATAAGGGCACTTATTCAGCATATCATTCTGAGGCCATGCTCTGTGTAAGTACAAGCACTGACTCAGCAAAGAGCGAGTGGAATAGAAAAAAACAGAGATATAATGAAAGAATTAGACAGAGTTAGGCAATGAGGGAAGAAACAAGAATAACCATAACTTTCTAGCTGCAGCTATCATTTCTGTTTGTCAAATCAACATTTTAAAAAAGGGGCTGCAAACACACTTAATGATTAAGAAATCTAAAGTCCAGCAACACTTGGCACCAAGACCGACATCCATCACCTTTCAGCTTGTGGCCTTCAGTCTTACAACTACACTGATCTAAATACTAAGTGTTGCTGAAGTTTTGACCTGTTTGGGCTCCTTTCCCCTTTCCTTGCAGCATGGACGTAGGTGGAGTTGTGCCACTCTGCTAACACATTTAATGTCTGAGTTCGGTGGCTCCTTGTCGCCTGATGAAGAATAAGCCCTCAGCTTACTTGCAGGAGATTACCTTTGCTTCGCTTCCTTTCACCAGAAAATGATAGTTTTTTTTCATCCAGCAGAGTGGCTTGTAAAGCACTCGAGAGTTCTTCCACGCAGAACGGGAAGAGTGAAACTTTACAAGACAAGGCATGCGTGGTTCCAAACTAAATGACTGAAGGCTGTTGCTGATTCTTGCATCGGATTGTCCCACACCCAACCGGATTAACCAAACTCATGGCGGTACATGTAATTCCCAGCAGCAGCAGCAGGTAATAAATGTATGATGAATTTCCTTCACCTCCTTAATTGTGCAGGAATAATAGGATGGCACCAATCCTTCAATCACTTGTTAGAGGTTCTTCCCTTGTGGTTTTACTTCCCCCGGAATGTGAGACAGTACGGCTTTGTGAGAATCAAAGACTTAGAGAATTGTCTTGTTTCTTGACTTCACAGAATATTCTCCAACAGTTTTTGATGCGTTTGTGATTCCCCTCCCACATGCACCCATCTCATAAACGTGACACAAAAGAAAGGATCTTCTCCCTCCTCAGGTCTCGATTCAAACAACTTGTGTGAATGCAAGCTCAAGGAAACAAAAGACCTTTTTTGTTTTGCTTGCTAAAGCCATTTGCAGTTTTTGGCTGCATGTGTATTCCCTCCAACTGACCCCTTCCCAGGAGAAAGAGTGAGAAGCTGGATGGCAGCCCAAATTAATCAAAGTGAGCAAGAGCTATACTATTTCCCTCCACCCTTCCTCTTTCATGTCTGATTAAATTAAATGCCAATTCTGACACAACAGAGACACAAAGGGATACGGTTGATGCATATATACTGACAGCTAGACAGTGTGTAGTTGGGGGTGTATTTATGCTGTCACAATAACTGATATTTTAACACTGTGATACCTGAACATTGAACAATTCTTTTAAATAAGATAGCATATATTGTATGTGGCTTGGTTTAGTCAAACACCATAGAGGAGAGATCCTTCTGGGAGAATACTAATGCATTAGCAACTAAACCAGATACATTTGTAATATATATTACATATTTACAACACATTCCACTCTTTCCTTTTTGTTGTTGCTATTTTCACTCTCTGTCCACACCTGTCTCCAACTCCATACCCGCCTTCACTTCAAATCCAACCAGAAAAGGGTCTTTACAGCAGATTTACCAAAGCATTACAGCAGCTGCAGCAAGCAAATCCTATTTGCACCTTATCGGCCGAGTGATAGCCCATGAAAGATTCAGCAGTGAACATCCGTAGGATGTCCTCTGCGACGGGTTCTGCACAGACCATGGGGGCCCCACATGCATCGGTTATCGGCGGTACTGACAACAGGATTTGGTCTCTGGGGGGAAACAGAGAGAGGAAGACGGGACAGTCCACTTGTCTGGCTGCACCGTGAGCTAAGACCTCAGTCACTCATATCAGTGGGGATGCATTACTGAGGAAATGGCTCCTCAAACCATAAAAGAGGAAATTGAAAAGAGAGAAGAGGCTAAATGTGAGTGATAAGGACATATTTTTTTCGTTCTTAAAGGAGTATTCCATTACAGTGACTGTTTCCTTGGGTTTGGCCATTATTTCTATGAGCCACACACTAAGAAATAAATCCGTAAAATAACAGAAAAAGTTCTGACAGCTTATTGCCCGGACTTTGTCCCGTAATTAAAATACGGGAATCCTGTGTAGCTACAGTTAAAATACAGAACATTTTCCGTTAGGTGTATATCAAAATTCTCTCATACAAAGCTGTTAATTTAGTAAACTCCTAAAACGTTGAAAGATATATCATGAGCGATCAGATATTTAAAAAACTTATTCAAAACGGGATACAAGAGAAAATAGAAAAAAATAATTACCCAAAATGTCCGTTGCAAACACCCGTCACTGTTTATAGACCATATTCCTGACTCAACTCAACACTTATCCTATCCAATGAGGAGCATATGGGATGGCTTATAGCGATGAGAAAGACTCCCGTGTTTATGACTTACAGGCAGTGCTCTGGTTGAGACCACCTAAACCGAGACCAAGTCCTCACCAAGACCACAGTGCATCAAGACAAAACCGAGACTTTGAGGGTTTGAGACTGAATCAAGACCAAGACCAAGGCAGTGTGTGTAAAGGGGGCAGGGAGAGTGGGGGTTACTATAACAAATTAGATACGAGTCAAGTTATTGGTTACGTTTAAAAACAGACTGGCAATTTAGTAGAGTCCTCCTTATCCGAGACAGAGACAAGACAGAGAAAAATGCAGTTGATTCCGAGATCTTCAAAAATTGGTCTTAATATCGGTCTTGAGATGAAGACTAATCTTGTATACTATTACACTGCTTACAAGCTTTCATATCTCTATATGACTACAGAGTTGGTTGGGTGAAGGTTAAAAATGCTGACACTAAAGCACTGTATCTATTACATTTGAGTTAAATTACCTTGGATGCCTTTGGAAGATGTGAGGCATTCATATTGGTTTGCTTTTCTTTAGGCACTTCCATGCAAAACAGCATCAGGTTAGGTATATCCAGTTTCCCAGTTATAATTACAACTTGGATTGCGCTACTTACTCGTCCAAAACGAAGATCTCAAATAACTTTGGGAGTGCTTTAATCAGTTTTACCTCCAAATAAAGTTATACAGTAATTTGGCTGATTGACTGCAACTTTAATCAGTACAGGTACAGTAGTTCTTAAAAAAAACGATAGGAAAATCTACAAAAGAATTACCTCCATTGTAAATAAAGTAGAATTTTGTCATTTGATCTGTTCTTTTCAATCTCCTTCAAACATCCTCAGCCTTTTTTTCCCCTCTCCAAGCAATGGAAATTCATTGGCAGCTGACCAACTGCTCAAGTTTCGGTGAGTGGTCAACATTTTCCTGGCCTCGCACATCCACCACCAACACGCCCACACAGGGCATGTTCCAGCAGCGCTTGTTGTACTCTGACTCTGATCAGCAGAGAAACCCTGAGAGGCAACCAAGTCTGAACTTCAGAAATAGAGCTAATGGAAAAGCATCATGGTACATTCACTGACATGTTCCTGGCACTGCTGATTGCCTCTTTTTTTTCCTTAGAGGGATGATGTGTGGAATCTGACTCACAGCTGTGACATTTATTAAACGCTCTTTTATTCCTCAGAAGTGTACAGTTTTTATTTGTCCTGGTTGCCTGTTTAAGATCTCTACTCTCAGTTTTGACCACATACCGTATATGCTGACGGCTCCACACATTCTTTCTCAAATGCGTTCATTTTCCGAACAACAAAAGCACTGAATAATGAAGTGTTGTTTTTCCTGGTCTGCCAAAAGCAGAATGTTAGATGGACCAGCAAAGTTAAGAGTGGTGACTGAGAAAGGATGCATTCATCATCGCTGCCTTGAGCACATCACCGAGAGCTTGGGAACACAGTCATGGACGCTCTGCATGGATGAGCAGATGTAAACATCCTTTTCCCCTTCTCTTGGCCTCCGAGACATACTCTTGTAGTCCATCTTTCTCTCTCTGGCTCTGTTGCTTTTCCTTTTTTTTCCCCTCTCTTTCTCATTCTACTTATCGTTTTTTTCCCGCTTTGCTTTCAGTCGCTCCTTTGTGCTTGACTATGTTGAAGGTACAAACTTCCTCCCCTAAGGTAGCTAGTCAACAAGTACACTGAGATAAGAGCAAGAAAAGACTCTGTAACAGTGTTTGTTTGTTTATTCTTGTGTTTTAACTGTTTTTATTTTTTAACTGTTTCTTCTGTGTTTTATCGGTTTTATTTTCCTTTAACTGATTTTGTGTAAAGCACTTTGAATTGCCCTGTTGCTGAAATGTGCTATACAAATAAAGCTGCCTTGCCTTGCCTTGCCTTGCCTTTGGGCTTTAAGCTGACCACCATTTTAAGAAAAGGTTAGAAAAAGTTCAAAGCAGATTTTTTACAGTCTGTGGAGTTACACTGAAAAGTCATACAGTGTTGATTTTCCTCATAGCAAACTTTGCAGTGTTAAGTAACAAGATATAGCTTTCTGCAGTGTAGGAAACGTAGGAAGCTCATTTGGTGGTTGACTGATATTATATACATATATTAAAGGGGGGCATGGACTAGTAGTGGTTTTACAATCAATAGAAGACATAAACCTTATTAAAACAGTACAGAAAGCCAATAGACAAACTTTCATGGAAAGGGGAAGGATAAATTATGGATGTGGTGATGAATCAAAGAGGGGAGAAGACATCCCATAAGGGTCAGCCAAAGTCCAAAGAGTATAAGATAAAAGGCTAACAGACTGCTTTAAATGGTGCTCCAATTATAACACACAGCCAGAAGACGAGGGAACGTGTTCAACGTGAAAATTGGGAGCTTGCAAACAACCACTGACGGGGTGTTTGTTTAAGAATGACGTACCCGCTCTGAATCTCATGCGTGTGTCAGCATTATGTGGTAATCGTGGAAGAAAATAGTTTCTAATGAGACCATTCAGAACAGCACAGACACCTGCACAGAAAGTGTGTGTATTAGTCCCAGAGAACCATTAATAGCTACGGTGAAAGCAATAGGCATCTAATGAATAAAGCTAGATGAATTTAGAGTTGCGTTCAATAAATGATTTGTCTGTGTTGCAGCGAGCGAGGGGAGGCTCTGGCTGAAGTGCATCCAGAGGAAGCTGAGGGCTGGATGTGCATCGGTGACAGTTGGAAAGAACCTCACAATGCTCTTTTGCCTGGGCACCTCACTAAATACAGTTAGACTGGGTGGATGTTCCTTCTCCATCAACTGACATGCTCCTAATTTCTCCTACTACACTGTCTTCATTTTGTGTGTGTGTGTGTGTGTGTGTGTGTATATATATATATATATATATATATATATATATATATATATTTATACACATATATAGTATATACACACATATTTACACATATACAGTATATACACATATATACACACATAAAGTTTATACATACATGTTATATATACATATATACATATATACACATACATATATAGATATACATACATATATACACATATATACATACATATACATTTACATATACACATACATATATACACACACATACATATATATACATATATACATACACACACACATACACACACACATACACATATATACATACACACACATACACATATATACATACACACACATACAGTATATACACATGTGTATATATACACATACATATACACACATACATACATACATATACACACACACACACATATATATTAAATGCTGCACATTCAATCTTAAACAAAACCACACGAGCAGCAAAGGCGCCGTTGTCGGTGTGATGCATCCCAATGCTGATGACATCATTTGTGCGGAAAATTATGAAAATAAAACATGTGCATCATATTAGATTGCAAGGCATTCATCATGCTGTGGAGATGGTAGACAACGGCGAGAAAGAAAAGGAACAGAGTAGTTTTGCCTTCCCAGGTGATCATTAAAGGCAGGACTGAAACCATACAGACAGGCCAGCTCTCTTGGACCCTAATGGCTTATTGATCCGGAAAGCCCATTCACCCCCTCTACTCTCACAGGATACATGTGCAGTGTGACCTACAAGTCCAGTGACCATCAGGACCTTGAAGAGGCCACCTTGCTAACAAAATGATTACGTCTTTTTATGGACTTCAGAAACTTCAGAAAGTCTTTATTGTCATTGCATAGTAATACAACAAAACAAGTGGTGACACTCAAGTGATCACAACTAAAACATCACACTAATCATGAGTTAGTTTCAGTGGCCCAATCCCAAAGTCCGGACTCATTGACTCACAAATTCTGGTGCGCGTTCTCGCAAAATTCGTAAGGGCTTAAGGTTGTCCCAATGTCAAATTTCAAAGGGCGTGAGGGTGTGAGTACACACTTACTGAGCACTTTCCATGAGTCTGCATCGATGCAGGCTTCACCAAAAGGAATTACCCTCAGTTCAAAGCGTTGTGACATTTATTGCGGAGAGCATAGGGAAATCCGGTAATCACGAAGGTAAACAACAGCACGACTCACAACCACGGAACGGAGCGGACCTGTTGTCCAGCTTGGAAAACAAGAGTTTGAATAAATTTGGAATCAGGCAGCAGTCTTCTGTTCCTTGGCCGTGTGGAAAGCAACAAACTTAAAATGAAAATACCCAAACTGGCAAGTGTCAGCAACATCTTTGTTGTTAAACGTCGCCAAGGTAACGTGATCTTGTGAAGCGCTGTCCTAATCCCATTTATACCTATCTGAGCCGATGTGTCCTCACACGCTCACTTAGCACCTGAGATCAATTAAGTCTGTGAGTCTTTAGTCCTTAGTCCTCAGGGCTCACTAATGTGTATTTTAAGTGGTAAAGGCAAAAAAAAGCCAACTAATTTGCAAAAGTAAAGTTATGAAACCTGTTTTTCATTGACTACAGTATTGGTAAGTGGAACAATGAGTGAAAACATTTTCAGAGTGTGTAAATATGAGGTAGCAACCAAACTATAAGCCTGGTCTGGATTCATCAATTTCAGATAACATTATTTCGGGGGTCCATCCAGCTCCACAAGTGCGCTTTAGCAAGACACTAAACCCTAAATTGCTTCCGATCTGCAAGTCACTTTGGACAAAAGCCTCTGTCGATGGAGTCTAGCCTAAGTGAGTTCACAAATTGGAAGCATTGAATTACACTACATTGTAGCCAATCAGACTGATGTCCTTGTAGCTGCAGTACAGATCCACTGTTAAGCTCTCCATTTCCCGCATCATCCTTAAGAGTAAAACAACACCGTATTATACTGGCTTTTAATCACATTGTGCCTCTCAACAAACATCAATCAGTAATGTCAACGCTAGTACTTTACCCGCTGTCAAAAGCAAAACAGCTGTTGTGACATCACTGGTTAGGGTGTGGTTTGAAGTGCAAAAGGCTTCAAGTATGCACTTGAAATGCTTCAGTCCAGTGCAGTGAAGCAGAACTTTCAGACATTACGTAATCTGGTGTAGATGTAGCCTTTCATTCCGTCAGCTACTGACAAAATAAATGGCCATTTATTGTGCCATTGACAGTTAGATCTGACAGATTACCAAACCCACACAGTAAAGTAAAGTGAAGCTGTGCAGTGGCGAGTTACTTCTTGGATTCGGGAAGTGCCTTGCATCTAAAAATCAAGACAAATGACCAAGCAGGTACCATTAGAGGCCCTGACTAAAATGGTCATCCAAAGAGACTGATGTGCTCTGAATTCGGGCTCTCAGGAAGCAATTAAACACATGCTGTGTGCTGCCCTCTACAAGCATCCCCAGTCAAATAGATAGATTCTGGCTAGGAGTGGTTAGATATAAAAAGGAGTCTAGTAATCCTCATGAAGGAGGCGGGGTTTATAGGAAGGTCTAGTGCCGAATCCCCTTGCCCATCCAAAGTTAGCCACCCATGATTAAAGCTCAAAGGTATAATCTGCCCCCCCCACACCCCCACCCCTCGGACTGCGGGGACAATAAATTAGTAAAGCGAAAAGGAAGGATTAATCGATATGCTGACAGGCTCTTGCCAGCTGAGGCGAGAGACTCTGCCAAACCCACCAGGACCCGATCTCATTACCAACTGCGGCCCACGCACCCCTTTGCAAGGCAGCTGCATTCATCAAAGCAACACCTCCCTTTTCTCCGTCAATTGTTCTCCACGCTTCATCACTCTGTCCCTCCCTGCATGTTTCCCTTTTGCCCCACTGACAAGATGAAAGAGAGTAGGTGGGAGAAGTGACACCTATTTAAGAAAGGAAAGGTGGTGGGGGTAGGGAGGGGGTAGTTATAAATAAGGAAATAACAAAATCACTTTGTGTGGGAGCTGCCCTTGTAAATTGTCTGCATGCATTAAAGTGAACCAGGGTTAATCATACACGTCTTGTAAGTGAATGTGAAGGTGTCCTTGCAAATGTGTCTGCATGCAACTCTGGCAGCTAGCTGGAACCTGAGAACAACACGTGACTCTGTGCGCTACTGACATCTAGTTAGGAGTAAAGGGGTACTGTATGCATGTGTGTGTGTGTGCATGTTTGTGTTACCGGGGGCAGGAGGTAGATGATAAAAGCCTCTGCCTCTCTGACAGTTTTATCCGCATCACCATCTGCCTTTATCTGACGCCAGCATCTCTCGGCTCCCCGCTGCACTCTCACAAAGCTCTCCATCCACCCGGCTCTCCTCGCCACTCATCTTATCCCAGGCTGCCGTCACACGTCAGATCACATTTTTCCACCCATAATTAAACCTTCGCTGGTCTAAACCCTTGACAGATAACCTGTGGCCGTCAAAAGAGGCAGGAAAGGCAGCGCAGTGGTATATCCCAAAAAAAAGACGAGTGTTCCTCTCATTAGCCAGCAGTGAGAGGAAAAGTGATCATGGTGAAGCTAATGAAGTCAGCTACCGCACTTCAAATTTTGACTGTGGGGATGCTGGAGCTCTAGTTCACTGGCAATCAGCATTCGTCACATGCTGGGAGAGGGGTAAGGGTGGGGTCAAGAGGAGAAAATATAGCCATGTCCCTTTCGCTACACCCGCCCCACCTCCTTCTCTCTCTGCTCCTGCTCAAACCAGAGAGTCGTGGTGAGGGATGGCTCCCTAACGGGTAATCACAGGCAGTCCTTATTTAATGGTATGAGCCGGGACAGGACAGCCAGTGATGGAGGTACTCTGGGAGGCCTGCTGCGCACTGCGCACCGGCCCATAACTGCAGATGAGACACTTCCCACAGAGCAGTTAGTGCGACAACTTGCCAGCTGTAAATGTAATGACTGTCAAATGTGAGCAGTGCCTGTGAGGGCAGCAATATATACAAACCGACACCTCCGAAGAATTGCACTCAAAAAGATAGTGCAAGTCTAAGTTTGAAAGGTGCATCTAAAATGCTGTAAAACTTTATTTGGCCATCTGTCAGGCCATCTGGAAAGTTTATGAGCGGTTCATGAAGACAATGGCTCGGATAGTTGCTCCTTTCTTCATTAATGACTCATCCCTCTGCGCCTAACAAATAACCCCAATTTGCTTCTCTGTTTTGTGTGCCTTTGTTGCTTTGAGTGAGAACAGCTGCATGAAAGACTCATCCATTTGAACAGTCTTTTGAGAGGAATATTACTTCTGCTCAGATTAAAGAACCTGCATGGTAATTTCTATTAATACCATGAGTCAAAACCATGAGTCAAAATGCAGAAGATAGCTATTTTTGCAAGGCCCCTCTAGACAAGCTATTTTCTCCACATTGTAATCAACAAACACTGAGACGAGGGAAAGCAAAATCCGAGATGGTCTCCCAAATCCAGTTTAGCTCAGTATCTTTGTTTACCAGACTGAGTGGGGGGGGGAGTGCCTGCAGTGCTGTCACCTGAGCCAGGTAGCAGGAACAGCAGAGCATGAAGCTGGAGAAAGACGAGGCGTTCGAGCCAGACTGAAATGAAAGGCAACACTCTTCACATGCCCAGTTTTCAAATTGCCAATGTTTGTGTACAAAAATTGGACAAACCCAGACTATCCAGTCAGCACAAAACAAAATAATGTACCTTTGTTTGCACTGAGGTATGACTGCGGGGAGACATGCCAAACTCTGCCATACTACTGCAGCTTTCACACACAACCTAGTAATGCTAAGGCAAGAGTGTGTATCCCTACAACACTTGAACTGACGGGTGTATCAAATAACAGTTCACCTGTTCTTATAACTGCTGCTGAAAAAGATCTATAGGTAGACATTTTCAGCTGCACTCAACCAGCTACAAATAATCAGCAAGTTTTAATTTTTACACCTGGACCAAGGTTTTTGCTTAGCAAGTTATTTCAACCTAAAAACAGCACAGCATAAGGAACACATTTTTCAAAATTTCAATTGATAAGCAGGACATTCTTAGTTTTCATAATGTTAGTAATATGTGGCAATGTGGCAGAAAAGACCAAAGACTTTTTTATATCTGCTATTACCCGTTTCTTTTAACTTCCAAGGTCTTGCAAGGACATCAGCCTTTTCCAGCAACCACAGATGGGAGATTTAGCTATCAGCCCACTTCCATATCTGTCTGTACCCTTCATTCCCTGAATCTCACACCCCAGGCCCTGACGTTGGAAATGTCATGAAGATTGGCAAAAAAAATCCTGCCTTCCCAAATCACCATTTTTACTTCTGTCGATCTAACATCCTGTCACAGACATTGTGGGGACTGTTGATCGTCCTGTCTCCTAAATTGAAGGAAACAGAAATGCTCACTGAAGTAATAAAAGTTGTGTACGTTCCTTTGTAATTCATGTTGTGAGGGGTAAAACCCAAGGGCATCTTCAATGTTTTGTAGAATAATATCCTAACTACTTCTTGGAGCTTTCAAACAAATCCGGTGGCCGTTTTCGTTGGCGAATTGAACTTGCTGAGGTGTCATCGCTTGGCCAAAGTACCGTGGCTCTCAGTCATGGTGTTTATAGAACACCAGACAAAAAAATCTGTTACAGCATCAACTTTTGAGGAGTCAAGTCTTGGATGAGGAGTCCGTGGTAGATAAAGATGAAAAAAAAAAACATCCCCATCCAATAACGGAGACCATTCTTGAATGAAACTAGGGGTTACGATCTCTACAGCTTCTTTGACTGAGGTCCTTTTCTTGTGGTACACCTGATAAAGTTTCCATTTGTTGAAGAAGGCTGTGGGGTATGGTTGAAACCTAGGAATTGCAAAGTAAGTAGACTAGACCTATGCTGTTCTAAACATGCAAAGTCAAGACGGCCTTTCTCACGTAGAAATCTGCCACACAGTAAATGCAGCAGCAGTTTGAGGTGAAAAGAAGACTAAGTGGATTAGCAGCAATAACCCATGATGGCTGGAAGGACATATGATTCTAATCCCCCACAACACTGACTGCCTAACACAAATGCAGTTGCTATTTCAGTCCAATGCATACATTAGGAGTTACAACTTCAGCTACCAACATGTCCATCTGTGCACAATGAAAAAGGCAACTGGGCCTAATGAGTATTCTTGAAAATGTTTCACCATTCATCCAAGAGGCTTAATTAGTTCTACTGACTATTGGGGGGGTGCTGTCGTATTTGACTTCTCTGGGTGATTAAAAGCTGAGGAACTCCCCCCCAGTCAGTCGAAACCAATGAAGTCTGCTCGATGAACAGCAAAATGTTCATCAAGACCAAACAGTAAATCTAGCTGTCTCTGGTTTACTACTGCTTGACATTCCCTAACCTGGATGACAGAGCATCTTCATAAACATATAAGCAAGTCATGTTTGGTCTGTTCAGCGATGATTCATTCCTATGGCATTTTCCAGATAATTATTTTCAAAGCTTTTTTTTTTTTTTTTCCCATCTAGAACTCTCAAAATGTCAACTAGAAAGTTTGCAGCACTTCCAGACACAGCCCACAGTAAATAATTAGGTGCAAGTAAGCGCAAGACACAAGGTCTTGTGGGGATACGCTTTGTCCTTTTTAGGTCAGCAGATCCAGTGATGTCCTGCCCTCTGTCAGATTAATGGACAGAAATGGACGAGGGTGGCATGAAAAAGATAGAGCGCAGGTAAGGGAGGAAGGGTATAGAAAGAGACGGGTGTTTCATAAGAGATAAGGAATCATGCTCTATCACGTTGTGATGGCATGGTATTGTCAGCCATGCCCACCAGTGCCAGTTTTTCTAGTTGGACAGAGACAGCATCCATCAGTAATGTGTCATAACCTGTAAGGACAGGAAAAGGTCGTGGCCAGAGTCTGTGGGATATAAATATCAACACTAATCAATTGCTTCATGGATAGATGTCTGTTCTTAAACTGCAGAAAGCCAGGATATTTAAACAAAACAATGCATTTTCTTTAAGAATTGTGCATGTGCACTTTCAAATATGTCAGTCAGGATTAGAACAAGTGAAATCCTAATAAACACCACAAAACAAGCTAACCTGAAATGAAAAGTGAAGTGTTACTTTTGAACTACTCGCCAAAGCAAAAAAAATAAGGCCCAGAGTATTGGGGGTGTTGAAATTAATCATTGCATTGATGCAATGACAGACAATAATCAATTATTTCGGATTGATCTGGCTTGTTGATTTTTACTTTGCTGCTTTTTGTTGTTTTTGCTTTTTGTCTGTTGTCTGGCTCTGCTACATTCAGGAAGTGTCTTTTTAAGAGTATAAAAATTAAAAGTTCATGTACTGTACATCTGACTGCTTGAATTTGTTGATGAAAACCATGTGCAGTAGTATATGATTTGTTTCAAGATGATTTTTTGGGACAGCCGAACCCATGAAACACAAAATGGGAGAGATGGAGAACGACAAAAGGCCTGCAGGTCGGAGTTGAACCTGCGGCCGAGGTGTCAAGGAGTAAACCTAAAAAAGTATACGGGCGCCTGCTTTAACAGAAAAGCTACCCAGGCGGCCATAATATATAAGAAATTTGAGGAGGTGGTGCATCGTGAGGCATCGAGATTTCGAATTGTATGGAATCGTTGCCAGGATAATGGTAATCGAATTGAATCGCAAGGCCAGTGAAGAGTCACACCCCTAATGGGTATTGGACCTAAGGGACACCGTTACTGGTTTAGTGGAGCTATTTTGTAGTTTGATTGGCTCTGTGAGGCCCCCATCAGGTGGGATGATATGGGGCCATTGCTCCTGGAGTCTCCAGGTCTAATTTGCCTGTACCTCTTCCCTCAAAGAGAGACAGGCATAATTAACAGGACGCAAACACCCACCATGGGCTGAACAGAGTCATTTAGGGGAGCGACTAGGGAGCAGAGCCAGCAAATGAAATGTAATTGCAATGGGAGCAGAGGACCCGGGCTGGTGTGTTGGAGGCCCTGATGTGAGTGTGTGAGTGTGTGTGTGTGTGTGTGTGTGTGTGTGTGTGTGTGTAAGAGGGAAAGAAAGAGCGAATGAACGGGCCAGACATGAGGGAATGAGGGAGCAAATGAAAAAGACAGAAGTTGGATGAAGAATACAGAGTTGAGAGGAGCGCAAGCTACATAATGACTGATGAGTGATCGTCAGGGACAGGCAGAGATAGATATTCAGGTTAAAAAAACAACTATTGCAGTAATATTAAATATTAAAGTCACCAGTACTCGTTTTGCATCTTAGTTAAAGGATCAGTTCACCCAAATAACTTCAAACAGACATTATCTTGCCAACCTCTGGCATCTATCCATGCAGATAGTTTTGGTCTCATTTTCCCAGGTTTTTAAGTATCTGCCCTGTAATACAATGGCGGTAAATGGAATTTTGGTGAGGTGCTCACACTATCAAAAGTAAACAGCCATACATCTTCCCAAAAGCAGTCTCTCCTTACTCAGGACAATCCACTGTCTCAATGGGAACAATTTCTTTCGGTTGGAAGGAGTTCCAGTCACTATGAGATCTGTGGATTGTGTTCAGTGATTAGGACAGTGTTTCTGGAAAGACATGTTGCTGTTGAATTTTTAAAATTCCCTCTTCTGTGAGCACTACAAGGAAATTCCATTCACTTCCATTTTATTTTAATGGCTACTGGAAACATGGGCAATCTGCATGGACACATATCACAAAAGATGAATAAGGAAATTGTTTTTTGTAATTTGCCTTGTTAGTCTATGTTA
The DNA here is from genome assembly GCA_013375575.1 of Percina caprodes. Lineage (NCBI taxonomy): Eukaryota > Metazoa > Chordata > Actinopteri > Perciformes > Percidae > Percina > Percina caprodes. Next base: position 5,965,166 of record JABXJD010000011.1, on the reverse strand, counting down.
TTCTATTGATATTGATATGGTCCAAACAACCCCAATATTAAAAAGCATCAGGAATAGTCTTAAAGAATTACAGAAAATAATCCTTGAAAAGGTGCTGCGGTTGTACTCTGTTACATTATCACTTCAACCCCGGGATCATTTGTTGTGTCCATTGCATTTACCACTACAATCTTTCATCCTTCCATTCATTATTATTATTCCTTGCTGATTTTAAGAGCATTCAAATTGGCCTTGACCTACTTGGTCTATCCACCAGCTCCCCCTCCCCCAATACCTTTTTCCCATCATCCCTTCCTCTGCTCCTCTCAGTTTCAGGGGTCAACTATGTTCCTGTCGCTTCCAGGCACGGCCAGCCCAAACAAATTGGGGTCACTGAGATGTGATCACATGCGCGCGCGCGCGCGCACACACACACACACACACACCCACCCACCCACCCACACACACACACACACACACACACACACACACACACACACACACACACACCACAGATGGCTGAGGGTAGACAAGTGTAGATAACAGTGACAGTGTCTAATCACTGCGTACTTTAAGAGAGTGTAAAGGAACAGCGGGACATTGCAACTTCTTTTCCAGCTGGTACAATGAAACACTGTGATTGTGAATGTGCACAATGACGCACAATGTTAAATTGTGTGACTCCAGCAACATGATGAGTGGAACAGAGTCACCAGGTATGGTCTTGGTTGGTAATTAACGTTAAAATGAAAACAAGCCTGGAATGTAATACTGGGAAGAGGAAGAAGCGTAGGGGTCAACGAGACTATTAGAGCCTGTGTAAATGAATTTTTTAATGCCTGTCCCTTAATTGCCATTTAAAGCTATTATTAGAGGTGGGTTTAAATGACCTCTAAGCCTAACATATGAAAGCACTAAAAGCACAAATGAGTAAAATGCTGTTGGGCAATTATGTTTTCTGCACTTTTAAACTCAAGTCCAACCCCTCAATGATTATTCAAGTTTATTCCAACAGCGACGCATTGATTGAAAGTAACAGTAACACATTTCAAATTAGAAACTACTCAAGTAATTGGTTGCATTCAAAGCAGGAAGCTATAAATCCAATCCCAGTAATGATTATTAACACATACAATTAGACAATGCAGCGGCAACTTAGTGATATCCCTGCAGTTGTGGTCTTGAAATAAAATCCAGAGCCCTCTTTCTCCGAGACCACGACAAGACTGAGGTAAAATGCGGTCAATTCCGACACAAGACCGAGACCTTCAAAAAGTGGTCTTAAACCGGTCTTAAAACTAAGACCGAGCTCAGTAGACAGTACTACAACACTGTTCTATAGTGAATACTCTAAATAGACCCATGTCCCCTCCCAGTCCATTGGCACATTTTCACTTTCCCTTCCCAGGTACTTCCCAATCTCCCCTATATTCTTTCTGGGGTTCCCCCATTAATTCAACTGACTGAATGTAGCTTAGGGTACTTTTACCATTCCACCCTTATTTCATCCCCCCTCAATATCCCCAAGGTGGTATCTTACTATGTGCAGCTCCAGGTAATCTCCCAGTCCCTTGGCACTCTCCACCCTGACCAGAACCGCCTCCTTCAGCTGCGTGCTAAAGCCCACTGCCAGCCGGTCTGCCCGTGTGCTCGGCCGGTCATTGGGTGGCCAGGTGTATGTGATGAGGGCTCCGCCTCTCCCAAAGATGTACGTTGTCCCAGCTGCAAAAACACAGAAAGTGGATGGAAATATGGGGTTAGCACAATGAACAACACTGGAAGGAAAGACGTGTATTTGCAGGACTTCTGCAGCAAAGTGGAATTTTTGTGCTTTGTCATAACATTTCATATAACTAGCATTTATGTATTTTCTTCTGTGACATGCATGTTATTTTGCTGTGTTGGAGAGACTGAACTTTATAAAACAAATAATCTGCAGGTTATAATTAATGTCAAGTAATTGCTTTTTTAAATTGCATGAAAACACCATGATAAATATAACTGAGTGCTGTAAACATGAGGGCGTTTCCTCATCAGTGAAGTCACACACTGACAACACCACAAATCATGCTAAAGAGCATTTCAGTGAAAGGTTGGAAAATAAGTGGCCTGAAGATCATACTTTAAAACAATTGTGCATGTGAAGAAAATTTGTCATTGACGGTGTTTATCATGGAGTCATGTTGAGCTTTAGCACTAACACTAGCTCAAGAGTTGGATGTCACTCCCCATTGAAAATCCCGAACCACTGCAGTTTCACTTGCCCTCAGTTGTGTTTTCATTTAATTCAAAACTAAGGGGCAAACAGACAAACTTAGTGTTGGCGATGCTGTCAGTATAACCATCAGTCCTCAACATCAACAAAATAAATCCCTCACATCTCCCTGTCAAAGGAACTTTGCCTCAACTGTATTTTTGAGTTCCAGCATGAAAAAAAAACTACCCGCCTCGTGCACTGAACGATTTCATGTATGAGTTGTAACAGAGAAGTTAGGACTTGGCCTGGCTTCAATAGGCCCGGAGATGAATGAGAAATGACGAGCGTTGGCTGTGATTAGCATAGAGTAACCCAGCACAGCTGTCAGTCTACCCTGACACATACAGTAAATACACAAACACAGGCTGTATGTGGATATTAATGCATGTATACTGTATGTAGCTATACTGTATGAAGCTACCTGTTTGAAACATACACACAGTTGCATATACACAGAGATATGTACTTTTACATCATACTACTTTCGACTAATTTGTTTGCTCACTGAATCATTTTATTTTTTCCAGAATTTGTTTCATTTCACATTCTGGCCTGTGCTAACGTGCACCCCTACATACATAATAGCTTATTCACAATGTCCCAAAAACCAATGGGATGTCTTCAAGTAGCTACCTGACTGTTTCCAGCAACCAGTCAAAACTCCAAAGAAATAAACTTTTGAGATGCTACAACAACGGCAGATTCACATAAACATGAGCATGGGCATTTCCCGATCCACATTTTCCCATCTTCAGTCTGACATTGTCTCCACTTGAGACGATTTCCGTGGGGGAGGGGAATTTGATTTTGTCTAACCAATCACTAGAGACCAACGTATCCGCCTGAATCTAAGTTAAATTTAAGTCAAAGCTGATGTGTAGCCATGCCAGCAGGTTTTGTCTAGATGAGAAACACAAAGTCTATGAAAGTCTTACAAGATGGTTGACGTTAGGCATTCCCCTCAAATGGTTGCAGTTAGATGGTGAAGGTTAGGCGTTGATTTGTGTATGGCAAGTGTGTGGATTGGTTGTGGGGCAGCGAGTCCAATCGGTAGGTCGGTGGTCCGATCCCTGGCCCTACAGTCCCACGTCCTGGTTTGTTTTATGCCTACAAATCTCTCTCTCTAGGTGTGCTCTGGTCAGAGAGGATAGAATGGCTGCAGGGCCAAAAGACCTTCAAACAACAGCCATAGCAACGGGCCGCACACAGTCTTGGTCATACACAGGGAGAAGACCGGCCGATAAAGAATGAAGACAATGGAGACATGTGGTATTGTTCCTCACTCACTCACTCACACACTCACACACACACACACACACACACACACACACACACACACACACACACACACACTTCCATTATTTAACTATCCGCTGGTAGCCATTTGAAATCGGCTGACACACAACTCTTCTCCCTCTCTCACGCTTCCTCTCTCTTTCTGGCTCCCTCCCTCCTCTCCCCTTTACCTCCCAGTGGAGCTAAGCCCCCTGCTCAGCTCTTGTTGTTTTCTTGAGGCTGTATTATTTTAGCACTGGCTAATTATCACAGCATGGCAAGGAAGGCTATAAAGAGGTTGTGTGCCAGAGGAGGGGGAAAAAGACAGGATGAAGAAAGACAGGGTACAGAGACAGGCAGTAGAGATGGGAAAGTGTGAATTGTGGATGGTGGAGAGAAAACGAAAGTTGACGTTTTCCTTTTTTCCCTTTCCCGTGTTTATTATTAACTGTGCATCACTGAAGCTTTGCAGAAGCTGGGCAAGAGACAGCTGTGAGGAAGTAAAGCTTTCTAAAATGGCTGACAAACGGGGAGGGAGGGAAGCCATGTTGTGATAGATGAGAGAGGAGCCTTTGTTAGGGAAAAGAGAGAATGCTTAATTGTTGTTTGAACTGAGTGCATTTTAATGTATGTGATGGCACTTGTAATAGGAGACAGAGTTTGAGAGAAGTAATTTAGCTTGCTTACTCACACACACGCACGCACTCACACACACACACACACACGGAACTTAGAGTCAACTTTTCTACAATGGTGGGCATATAACAGTGCAGGATCCAATGTCTTTTGAGTTTGAACCATACTATTTCAGGATATATTGGTGTCTACTGCATTTATTTGTGCCATTCTTTCTTAAGTCCCTCAACTTTATGGAAAATGCAATGGTCAAATGATAGAGTGCCTTGTTACTTATTAATTTATTATTATTATTTATTAATTTTAACTAAACTTTTCTGTATGAATTTGTTGGGAAAACTAGTTACTATTAGTTATATTAGATATTTCACAGTCAAACTAAACTTTGATGAGAGCGCTATGAAATCAAAATCTACAATATTCCATGCTAAAAAGGACATTTTCATTCAGCTAGTCAGTTCAAATCAGTTAAAATTCCTCTAAGAATTTCATTTCAAATTCTTAGAGGACTCTTAGGATTTGAGCTTCAATTCTATTCCGGCTGATAAGGAAGGAGCCAAGCTCTCAGCAGGGATTCTACTTTAAGACACAATATCTTAATTGCAGTGGGAATGATTTTAAATCGATAAAAAAAATAACTTTTCCAGTGAGATAGATCAAATATGGGGACTGTTAATCAACCTAAGCTGTTATTACATGTGTTGTGTCACTGAGTACAGTGAACCCACTATTATTTTATTTTAAATTGTAATTAGGCTTCTAGGAACCCCACTTTAATACTGTACTACAGTTTGAAACACTGATATCTCATGTAGGGTGTGCCAAGAATTAGACATGCAGCACATAGCATCGCTGCATATCTTATGTGTTCTCACAGTGAACTAATTCTCATCTATTAACACCCTTTCTCATGCAGAGCATCTACCATATGCTTCGCCTTCCCCTGAGAGTTTCCTGTACGCCTGATGCCACTGTCACAGTCACACTTGTCACTTCTTTATTTGTCTTTATCATCAGCACACTTACTGGCATGAATGTCACGAAAACAAGTGCCAAAGTTGATAGACAAAAGAACCCCGGTAGTACTTGGGCATACTTCTCTCTGGTTCCGACATCCATCCAATAAGCTGGTGTTGACTTTGCCTGCTTTGATTTGTCCAGCTGATACTGGCCACCTGCTGCTTTGTGCACTTGTATATGTGCGCGCATCTGCTTTTGTGTGTGTGTGTGTGCTCTTCTCTGCTCTAAATGAGGAGACAAAGGAGGTGCAGAGTCTCTAATGAGTAGCCTGACAGGGCGCAACCATGTGTCACTGTTTCCTCCAGCAAACACCTGCTGCTCCGGTTGAGGCAAAAATCCACCCAATCCTGCAATGCAACACACACTAACAGGGAGGCTGGATAGAGCAAAAAAGATAGAGATAAGGTGTTTAACAAACCAAAGAAGACACGTCTGGAGGGCATTCTTCCCTGGGTTCCTTCAAGAGAATGACCTCTTTTAAACCAGAGAACATACATTTTCAGATGCTCTGTGTAGAGTCAATGCACTCTCATGAACACATTCGTATGGTATCGGACGAAAACGTATGCACACCTATTCCTATGACAACGTAAAATATCCTCCAAAATTAGGCAGACGTGTCACATGACAGTTTGGGTTGAGTTTAGCGGTCTTTACAGTTGAATTTAATTTAATTTGTTGCCAGCTTTAGAGCACTGTGAGCTGTCAATTTTATCAGAGGCTGTTAAAGTTGAGTTTAGCTGACAAAAAAAAGAGCATCATGCATTGCCAACAGTTAAGTTTTGGCATCAACAACTAGCTAAGATTATAAAAAAGATTGTGGCCCGGTCTTAAACAGCAGCAGTCAATGTGGTGCACATGGCAAAAAATATTTATTTATACATACAAATTACAGTGCTTTACTTGTTGTAGCTACTATATGTATGAATGATTCATGAGAACAGCCTGGTAGAGTGGATCTTTGAGCACAGGAAGGAGCTTGTAACTTCTCTACCAGGCAAAATTTAAAATAATAAGATAATTATTTAATTAGATAATAATCTAAAAAAACATCAGGGTTGTCATTTGATTAGTAGTGGCATATGGAGTATTACATGTATCTTCACTAGAATAATGACATCTGCTTGTCGTTGAAAGGCTTAAAACGGCCAATTGTGATGTGTCAGTTCAAGTGAGGAATTACTATCCTCTCCTTTCAGAAGCAAAGGCAAAGCAGCACAATGTTGTTGTAGAGCTGCAACAAAGGACGAGTAGGGAAGATGTCAGGGGATTATAGTTGGGCACACCAAGTGTTTGACTTTGACACTGGAGGCTCTGCTTTTACATTCAATCTCCTATCAACAATCAGAGTTGGATTTGTTAAAGAATGACCACAATATTTCCCTAAAGTAGTTTTTTTGTTAACCAAACCCTAACTAAAGAGATGACAGATCAGGAAACAACCATACGAGTTGTTTTTGTCACATGGGCAGTTCTGGAGGCCACTACCAAACAATTTGTTGTTTGGTGTATGGGTTCTTGTTGCTGTGTATGTGCCTGAGAATTTGTGAATTAGCTTAAGTGCATGTATGTATAAGCCTATTTGTGAAATGGTGTGCATTTGTGTGTCTGCAAACGATTGAGAGAACAGGGCAGACAGAAAAATTGGCTTCCACGTTCTCCCAAACAATACCGGTTTGCCTTTTATTGAAAACTGCGAGTTAAAAGTAAATTAGTATTGCCCTGGGAGTTGTTGGCAAACAAAAACCTGGCCGGGTTTCTCTGACCTTCAGTCCACCGTGGTCTAATCAAGCTATCTGCCGCCACCGCTTTCGCTAGAATAACAATAATGATGCTGAATGAAAATGCTCTATTGCACTCATGTGTTTCACTCCCTCAATCCAAAAAAAGAAAACAAAACTGGCTAAATATTTATTACTTTTGTCCAATTAGCTCTGGCTCCATCGATCTGGCCAATCAATCCTACCTGCGGCGCAAGAGGTGGAGAGAATGCAAAGAGATGAATCAAAACGCTGTAGGACGCCCCTGGATTATCATTTCCATTCACACGGACCGCCTGGTAATTTGGTTTGAAAAAGAAACAAAAAACATCATATTCCTTTGTCCTTGGATCTAGTGGGGGAAATAATCAGAATCGACTCATGTATCAAACCAGTAATGAAAAAAACTATCGATTTTGATTTTTCACACCACTCCCCTTTCCAACCCCCCCATCACCGCCTTCTTTGTGTTGGGGCGAGAGGAGAGTGTGTTCCGCATTGAGCTTATCATTTGGGATGCTTTCTCTGCGAGGGGCCATTGATTTGGGATACTAGATTCTAGGTCACTGCTATCTACCGTGGGGATAAACAGGTCATATCGAAGAAACCAGACGCCACTATTTTTCATTAAGGCCTGTGGTCAGTGTTGCAGTGTCGGACAGCAGCCGCAAAGCCTTATGGGAGCAGACAGTGTGAAAAATGCAAGACAGGCTCAGAGATGAAATGAAAATTCCACAAAGGGAAAAAAGGGCCGATGGTAGAGATGAAGTCCATTCTTGAGAGGCAATAAGCCTCAAGGTGCACCGGCGTTGCACACCCACATGAATTTATACACTTCTTATTTCAAATTCTTTTCAAAGGCTCTAAAACAGTAACTCAATAACACAGAGATGGTTCCTCCAACCTTTTGTGTATTATTGCATCAGTGCAGACTGATTCTTTGAAGCAATTAAGGAGAGGGACAGAGCTATTGATTCATTTTAAACGAGAAGACTGAAACCTTTTTTTGACATATATTTCAGAGACACTTACAAAGGGATGCGTAGACCGGGAGAAAAAAGGGGCTGAGATGAGACATTTGACAAAAGTTCCAGACAGCTGTTGATCTTTGAAGTTGCAGACACACACACACACACACACACACACACACACACACACACAGTGTGTGCTTTCTGCAATATTGCTTCGAAGGATGAGATAAGGCCAGCCATAAAGTCCCCAAAGAAAAAAACTTTTTCTTTTTTTTGTAGATATATGGATATGTATTTAGAGATCTCTTTTTAAACATGCAAAAGAATTCAGACAAGACGCTAATCAGATCTGGACTGATTAGCTCCACAGTTTCTACACGGTTCCCATGTATCTACTGTCAGTAACACAACTGAGACAATTAAGACAATAAGAAGGATCTAAAGAGACAGTTACTGTATCAGACAACTTACTCCATCATTCTTGACAACTATTGACTCCGATTTGATTGTATCCCGTCTATATTTCATCTCAAGGGAATTCAAACTCATTCTTTCTTTCTTTTAGACTTAGTCTGATCTCAATAGGCTGATAATGTGAGCGTGCCAGTTTTAATTGGCTTTGCAGAGTTGTGCGGTATGAGCTTGGAGATGGGACACTGCACCTCAGCTTGGACTATATTGGAAAAGAGTAATTGGACTGACCTGTTACTTGGAAAATAATTGGACTGCTTATGCATATTTCACTTGCTGCACATGACTATATCCCCAAATCTGGAGATGAAACATGTTTCTTACTACAGTTGTAAAGTATGAAGATGTCCTCAAGTGACAGTATCACCAATTAAAATGTCTAACTGTATCTGAAAACATTTAAACGTGTCTCTGTTTAATCCTCAAAATGTAATCTCTCCGACAAACGGGTTGCTCAGTGTCGTTTAGGTCTAGCATTTAAGCATTTGCAGCTAATACTGTGGGTGTTGTTTTGGGGGCCTTGGAAGGTCAAGGCCTCTGTCGGAATTGCAGACATGGGCTAAAGTAATCTATTTGGGTAGTATTAATGGAAACAGACCAAAATCATCGATTGATAGTCAAAGAGGCCATTCACATCTGAGGGGCAAGACCATTCTGGAATAAGGACTAAAAAAAAGGGCCAACCGTTACTGAAAGGTTAGTAAATGGATCTTTAAGTAAGATTATTTTATTATACATAATGCAGCTAAGAAAAGAAACTTGGTGTCTTGGCGTAATGGGTGGTCAAGTTAGAAAGTAACCTTGTGATTCCAGAGCAAGGGTGTACGAGATTAGGACACCAATGTAGTCAAGCCTTTTACCTGAGAGAATGTTACTCATGGTAAGCTAGTTCAGGTTACCTCAATTGTGCTAAGCTATAGTCATGCAGTTAAGCAGGCTAGTAAGCTGAACTAAATGAATCATAGAAATAAGTCACTGTAGGCCTAGTCTCACATTGCAAGACCTTCCTCCACAGCACTGCAAAGGAAGGTCTGGCTAGTCCACACAGCAGTCCAGGATGGGAGAAAAACATGCTCTGGTTATACAATTGTGATTGCTGTTACGAAGTAGCCTTGTTTTGGTGAAACGTGTACGTTTAAAAGATGTCGTGCAACAGAAAACTGATTGGACAGATAGCCTAGCTAGCTGTCTGGATTTACCCTGCAGAGTTTAGAATGCCAACACAAAGAAAGCGGAATTAATGGCCATCCTGCTGAAAAGAAGGACATCCGGCAAAATTTCCGGTGGCAACGGAGCAATCCCAGAAGTGGAAAGGTTGGGAATGTAGACTAGTGTAGATCTGGCTGTCTTAGACAATTAGTTGACAAATTGGTTATTATAATCTAAGTGGACTAAAAAAACATTTGTATGCTTTTTTTTCCATGCTGACTTATTACCAAGAAACGTATGAGCACATGTCTAGTAAACACATATCCAGTAAAGATTTTGCATGAGCCTTTCTAGAGAAACTCAGTTTTACAAACATGTTGATTAAATCAACTAATCGATTAGATAAAATCGTAGTGAATTGCTATAATCAAGGATAGCCCTATGTCACTGCCAATTTATTTATTTATTACTATTCATGCTCACTTTTTCTACCAACTTTGTAATGGCCAGTAACTAAGTACTGCAGACCTGGTCTTCTGGGAGAGAGTGGACAGCCACATGCTTTCCCTCGTGCACTTCAACAGAAGGGCCTAACACATGCAGAGGTCCACACTATCACCCCTTGCAGGCATCTATGAACAATCCATAGGTGCCACATGTGCATATTACCTATGTGCACTAGTATTTGTATTTTAGAGTACTTTAGTCTCCCCTCTTTTCAGTTTTCCATTCTTCTAACTGTGGCTCTTTCTCTCCCTTTATCAAGGTTTGACCACATATTGTATTCTTGCCCCTACAGCTGCATGGCCTCCATGAAGTGTTTGTAGAAATGAAGCTGCGATCTGAAGACCAAGTACAGGGTAACACAACTACTTGGAGTTCATGAGTTTAACACACAAGAATGTAGACTGCCGTTGAGTTTCCATCTACATTGGCACTCAGATTGTAATGTCTGTGTGGGAACTCCTGCAGAGTGGACAGCCCATTATTAGGGAGGATAAAAAGAAGGAAGGATGCTTATTTGTTCCCAAGATGATAGTCAGAACAGGGGAATAATAACTTAGCCCTTTCTATCTGAATGGAATTACAGGCTACTGACAAAATGGAAAGGATTTCAGTGACAAATTGTTACCCACTTCCTAAAATCACATTTTGTTATGTCCAGCTTCGGATTCAATCATAGCAGCAGACAACAGAAAATAAATGGTTTGCATGTTTTGAATGACTTAATTTAAAAATAATCATATTTGAAATAAAAGATAACATGCTATTTTCTTTAAATTGTGGTTGAATGAATTACACCTCAGACTCTTTAGGAATCACTTCTGTTGACTCAAGATGTGTGATGACTATTCCCCCTCTCTAATTCCACCAGCGGGACTTGATACACAGCCGTACCTTTTACAAGGAGGATTCAAATGCTTCTCCTATCTTGCTTTTTTTTTTGACACCAATGATGCGCCTGCAAGGTTTGTTTGAAACATTTCAAAATGCTTGTTATGTCCCTGGAGGGGGATGCTACTATCAGACAGCGAGTTTTGTACAAATATCATTCCTGGGGAAGCACTCAGACGCTTATCTTCTTCCAAATATCTTTAAAAGGAGTGCTCCGGTGGGAGTAGTGGGAAGGAGGTGGGGGTTAGGCAGGAAGGGTGATATTGTAGGTAGTGCTTTTACACACACAGAGAGAGAGGAAGAGAATAGTCTTTAGAAAGGTTGCCAGGCAGGACAGCACACACTGCCCTGCATATATACCATCCAGAAATGTTCCTGATCAGCCCAGAATACCCTCTTCTGTCTGATAGCCTGCTCAACAGTCTGCTGAGGTCGAGACAGTGATGCCCAACTGAGCTGCCTACACAGAAAGCAATGCTTATTTTCATCAAAGGCACACACGCTCGCTAGCTTACTTAGGCAAAGGCTTTCACTTCAATTAGTTTGTTAACAGAACTGTAATGAAGTACAAATACTTTGTTACTGTACAGTAGACTTTTTACGTATATGTACTTTACTTTGTTATTTATATTTTTGGTAAACCTTTACTTTTACTCCACTCCATTTCCCTTAAGCATCTTCGTTACTCGTTACTTGCAAGAAATGTTTACGGACGTTGGAGTGAAAGATTCTTCCCCACAAACATTTTTTAATTGCTTCACAATTAAGGAAGCCAAAATAATTTTTTTTTTTAGTTTTACGTCTAATAGTTAGGTACATTTAATTTCAAAAAATTACTTTTTTTAAGTACAGTAAATAATCAGATACTTTACTCAAGTTATAGTCTAAAAGGAGACCAAAGCCATTCTCTGGTAAGATACTTGTACTCAAGTATTGCTTTCAAGTACTATAAAGAACTATGCAAGAACTAAGAATACAAATGAGTCATTCATAAATAACTCAGTCAGTTACTTGTGGTTTAAATGATTATGAAACTACTGTATTAAATGCCAGGTGTACATTTACTTCAGGTTAATCATTTTTTTCATAATCATTTTTCATAGCCAAAGAACTGTGAAGAGGATTAAAAAAGCAACAAAGTGGTTTGAGAGGCAATTCTTGCTCACAACAAGACAACAACACTGAGTCACCATTGTAACTGACTATACTGTTGTGTAACTGGTGGAAAGACATCCAGAGTTCAAATTACAGTACAGTGAGGACCTCTGTGTTTTTTTCTGGTTGTTTAGATTGGTCTGTGTTGTATTTTTTTTTAAAGTGAGCTCAATAATTATAATCTAATAGTATATATTATTCTGAAATGGGTCATTCTGCATGATGAGTACTTTTATTTAAGTACAATTATAAATCCAGGACATTTACTCATAATAGTTTTACATAGTGGTGGTATTGCTACTTTACTTATCTGAATACTTCTTCCACCACTGGTATTATATTGAATTATTAGTAAATGAATGTAAATGGAAAAGAATACTCAGGGTTACAGTTCATTTTTTGAAAGTTTTTCAAAAATGAAAATGTCTTAAAATGAACAGAATCATATTAGCAAATACTGTTTATAAATCAGCCTATTTGTGTAAAAAACTCCATTGATAATAGGCTTACTGGCCTATAGATAAGGGAGTCACTAAGACAGCCATCCACAGAAACAGATATCCCTAAGAACATGTATCTAACATTAAAACATGATTTATAAAAGTCATGACAACAATTATTATTCAAATACATTAGTATTCTTTGAACAAAAAAGGCCCCGTTTAATATGCAACTTCATTTTATACAGTATATGTAGTAGGGGGCCCTTATCCATCTCTTTCAGTTAAGGGGTCCTCTGTTTAAAACACTTTGAAGACTCCCGCTTTACAATAAGTGATTAGCGTAGCGCATCGGTACGCAATTTCATTGCTCGTGGAGTTATTTTTGGTCAGTGTTGTCCGTTGTTCATGCATGAATGAAATTTTTGTTCAACACTCTGCTCATACAAGGGGGGGGGGGGATCTAAAACCTAATACCCATTACTTCAGAAGCATAAGCTGTATGCTCCCACACACACACACACACACACACACACACACCAGCAGCATCTTCTCACATTAACTCTTTTAATAACATGGCAATCATGCATCATCCGCTGACAGATGTGTGAATATTTCAGCTTGAGGCTCTGCCCTGGGACTCTGTTGATTAATTATGTACAATGTTTGAAGTGTATGCATCGCCACACTGACTCCACCACCACGCCTCCCAAATGAAAAATATGGTATGGGTATTGGTCGATTGTATTGAGTATTAAAATGCCTTGTTATTCAATACCAAATTTCAATACCTAAAGTAGTAAATCTCATCAACATCAGTGAGCCAATAAGAATGTGTAGTGCTGTTATTTCATTATGTCAAAACGGATTTGATAAAACTGGCTTTAAAAAAAAAAAAAAAAATAAAGTATCCTTTAGTAACCGGTATCTGAATGTTTTGATACCCAGAACTAAAAAGAAAGAAAGAAAAAGAAAGGGAATATTGCTTAGAGAAAAAGATGGTCTGAAGAAGCATGCATACTTAACACATGGGCAATGTGAAATATTGACATGTGCTGCATGAAGAAATAATACCAGACCTGCTCAGAATAACAACCTTACTTCCCATACAGAGTCATTAAGCTGTGATGTTCTGAAAAGGTCACACGGTTCTGTTCCTACTAGATCTATGGGAATACAGGAGCATGCTTGTGTGTGTGTGTGTGTGCGTGCGTGCACATGTGTTGCAAGGGGGTGAAAGCAAGTGTGTGCACTTCTTGATTATGTTTAATAGCCACGGACTCATTAGTGTTAACATCATCGTAATTGCGCTGAAGTGGCCTTCACAGTACATAAACAAACACAGGCTAGAGCTGATGTACTGTTAGCATCCATTCTGGAAGTGGTGATTTTACGAAGTGGTGGCTCAAATCGTACAATTACTATGTTCACAAACCATTAAATGGACAGACATGAAAGGGATACAAAGGCTGTATCTTTTTTTATTTTATTTAAATGATATGTATATGTATTTTTAAATAATGTTTTTTCACATAAACCCGCCAAATACTAGTACAAATACTACCAAACAAAGCTCTTGCCCGACTTTTACCCGGGAGACTGGTGGTTGAAAGGAAATGCAACATTGACTTTTTTTTTTAAATTAAGTAAGCAGTTAACCTTTTGGAGAGAGGTGCAAGACATGCAGCAGCAAATGGCCGCAGGTCTGACTCAAACTCTGAGCCACTGTGTTGAGGACTGAGCTAGCCTAACCTAAGTAACGGGACTCCCAGAGCGTTTAAAAGTGATGCCAAGGGGTCCTGACAAAGCTTACCGTGACCATTACCATGTGAATAGATAATACCAGCCTTTTGAACCTATTAGTAGGTGTAGTAGGCCCCTTCTAACCCATGTCTATGAGGCTCATAACCACTGATGACCGCCATTCGATGGAGTGATACCAACACTCCAACAAATGGATAACTCGCCAAATTAGAAGAGTTTAAATAAAATAATAAAATAAAATAAAGCTGATTCTGATTCTTTCCTACTCTGCAAGCACTGTCCAGCTTATTACATGCATGTATTGGCCTCTTAGAAACACCACTTGTCAGAAATCACAGTCACTTTGTCCGAGCCGACATCCCCTTTCACTGAAGCAACTTAGAGCCTAAGTTGCCAAGAGCCAAGTTGGTGGTACTAGAGGTGTAGGAATAGTGAGAAGGAAAATGTGAACAGCTAAGGGAAAAAATAGGTTAAAATCAATGATCAATGGGAAGTCTCTTCCTAGGAGCGCAGATCCACTCTGTTCTACTCCACAGGACTGTACTCCTCAGGCTCCAGGGTATCCCACATCAAAGACGGATGAAGTGGGCGAGATGAAAGAAAAACAGTCTGTAGTGGATGTGTGAGATGCATGCATTAAATATCGTGTGCATGCGTGTTGAATGTGTTCCGACACGCACATGTGATGAGCTGGCACAGGTCAGTCCACAAAGGATTCGGGGATCTTGTGAAGCTATGACTGTTGTTGACACATGAAAAGCTGCTGGGTGGTTACACAACTGCCGATCCCTTTTTCTGCCCACATAGATGGTCCATTATCTATTCACCCAGCTATCAGGAGCTTGCATCCATAAAGATTAGCCTTGGAAGAAAAAAAACTGAATAGAAGGTGGCCCAGACCTCCTCTGATCTCATGAGACTTAAAGCCAAAATCTGCCACACACTGCTGTGGCGGGAACTCAACTGAATAGCTGCAGTACGTACCAAGAATGGGTCAGACTGAGCAAATAAAGCGAGGAGACAATTGCATACAGTATATATATATATATATATATATATATATATATACACACTACCGTTCAAAAGTTTGGGGTCACCCAAACAATTTTGTGTTTTCCTGAAAAGTCACACTTATTCACCACCATACGTTGTGAAATGAATAGAAAATAGAGTCAAGACATTGACAAGGTTAGAAATAATGATTTGTATTTGAAATAAGATTTTTTTTACATCAAACTTTGCTTTCGTCAAAGAATCCTCCATTTGCAGCAATTACAGCATTGCAGACCTTTGGCATTCTAGCTGTTAATTTGTTGAGGTAATCTGGAGAAATTGCACCCCACGCTTCCAGAAGCAGCTCCCACAAGTTGGATTGGTTGGATGGGCACTTCTTGGTACCATACGGTCAAGCTGCTCCCACAACAGCTCAATGGGGTTCAGATCTGGTGACTGCGCTGGCCACTCCATTACCGATAGAATACCAGCTGCCTGCTTCTGCTCTAAATAGTTCTTGCACAATTTGGAGGTGTGTTTAGGGTCATTGTCCTGTTGTAGGATGAAATTGGCTCCAATCAAGCGCTGTCCACTGGGTATGGCATGGCGTTGCAAAATGGAGTGATAGCCTTCCTTATTCAGAATCCCTTTTACCCTGTACAAATCTCCCACCTTACCAGCACCAAAGCAACCCCAGACCATCATATTACCTCCACCATGCTTAACAGATGGCGTCAGGCATTCTTCCAGCATCTTTTCATTTGTTCTGCGTCTCACAAACGTTCTTCTTTGTGATCAAAACACCTCAAACTTGGATTCATCCGTCCACAACACTTTTTTCCAGTCTTCCTCTGTCCAATGTCTGTGTTCTTTTGCCCATCATAATCTTTTTCTTTTATTGGCCAGTCTCAGATATGGCTTTTTCTTTGCCACTCTGCCCTGAAGCCCAGAATCCCGCAGCCGCCTCTTCACTGTACATGTTGACACTGGTGTTTTGCGGGTACTATTTAATGAAGATGCCAGTTGGGGACCTGTGAGGCGTCTGTTTCTCAAACTAGAGACTCTAATGTACTTATCTTCTTGCTCAGTTGTGCAACACGGCCTCCCACTTCTTTTTCTACTCTGGTTAGAGCCTGTTTGTGCTGTCCTCTGAAGGGAGTAGTACACACCGTTGTAGGAAATCTTCAATTTCTTAGCAATGTCTCGCATGGAATAGCCTTCATTTCTAAGGACAAGAATAGACTGTTGAGTTTCAGATGAAAGTTCTCTTTTTCTGGCCATTTTGAGCGTTTAATTGACCCCACAAATGTGATGCTCCAGAAACTCAATCTGCTCAAAGGAAGGTCAGTTTTGTAGCTTCTGTAAAGACCTAAACTGTTTTCAGATGTGTGAACATGATTGCACAAGGGTTTTCTAATCATCAATTAGCCTTCTGAGCCAATGAGCAAACACATTGTACCATTAGAACACTGGAGTGATAGTTGCTGGAAATGGGCCTCTATACACCTATGTACATATTGCACCAAAAACCAGACATTTGCAGCTAGAATAGTCATTTACCACATTAGCAATGTATAGAGTGTATTTCTTCAAAGTTAAGACTAGTTTAAAGTTATCTTCATTGAAAAGTACAGTGCTTTTCCTTCAAAAATAAGGACATTTCAATGTGACCCCAAACTTTTGAACGGTAGTGTATATATATATATATATACATACATACATACATACATATCTCTTCAAACCAGGTCTCTGAGGACCCTGGGTAGTCATCTGAAATGTCGATGGTGCCTCTGTTCTCTGACGTTGAATCAGTGTTGAAGGGTGTGAATAAAGCAACTGGCCCGAGGTTTCCAGGACAGAGGCGACTGTCTGACAACGCCTGTCACAGAACTGACATTTCACATGCGGATTGGGAGCTGGCAAGACGGACGAGCCAGGCAAGGGATGGGAGATACTAAATAAATGACTGTCTGTACTTTGCTGAGAGCCCTTCAATGGCGAACAAATCAAGCCAAACCAATAATGTGACGAGACAAAACCCAATCACAAGAGAGAAAGGAGAGAGAAAGGAGGAACAGAAAAGAAGATTTGCTGTGCTGTGTCTGGAACCACAACATTTAGCCAGAGGCGTGTCACTTACTCCCTCTCTCTTTCTGTAACTGCCTGCCTTTCGCTTTCTTTCTCTTTAACCCTCCCTTTGTCCCTCCATCCCCTCTCTTTCTCTGCCGGGTTGGCAGTCAAACATAGCAAGCTGTGGCCGTTACATAACAATTCATTTGTTGGCTGGTGCTTAGAGACTTCTTGGCGGCAGATGCACAAGCAGCAACTAAGGCCCTTAACTGTGATGGTGGTGGTGGTGGGGGCACAGACACAAACACAAACAAACAGTCTGTAAGAGGTTAGGAAAACAAACACTGGGGTTACTGGTGGAGGCCTTGCGCTCTTCTTCGCTGGTGCGTCATGTAGGCTGAGGAGCCAACTGGACTCTCAAGCAATCTGTTGGGTTTAATAATGTTTTGATGAAGTCACTGACACTTATGCCAATACACTTTAATTTGTGTTTTACATAAACACACTTCAGGCTGTTACAAATAGGGAGATGTGCATATATTTATCATTAATAGGAATTTAGCCTATTTATTGATGCACACTGCCCATGTTTTCACTTTCTGCATATGTGAAAGCCCTGCATGTTGCTGAGGGGCAAACGTGATATGTACAAAGAAGTCATATATTTTGATACAACCCAAAAATCCCATGTTTGTCTTATGGGGCATTATTATTTACATAACAAACAAATATCTCTATCCTTAGTCCCTTGATTTGGATAAGGAAAAATTCCACAAAACTACGTATGACTGGGAAAAATGTGCATGAAAAAGGATGGCATTATTTCTTGTTTTAACCAAAAAGGACATGACACTTTTCAGTTGCAGTTTAAGTAACTTACAAGAAGTTCCCTTTTCTGTATCTAAACCTACCCAAACAAGGTGTCAGATAAGAAAATCCAGTTTTCTTTTCTTCTAAAAGTCATAATTATCTCCGCCAAACTAGTAATGTTATCTTTGCTTCCTGTCCATCAGTAGGATTACGGAAAAACCACTGGCCCCGCTTTTATGAAACTTGGTGGAAGGGTAGAGAATGAGCGAAGGAAGAACCCAGTACATTTTGGAGTGGATACAAATTGACAGATGGATACCCACTTTTTTCAATTGTGTTAACATTGCGAGATAGGGCACGGCCTTGGCAAGGTCTGTGCTTTCCAAATGCCCTTCTGGTCTGTAATAGTTTTGGAAGGCACAGACAAATGATGTCGTCCTGCCGAAAGGTGTGTTTGACAAGGAAACTAATGCTGTTCTGTCGTTCAGTTAATACTTAACTGGCTAAGGAGAGGGAACATGGCAATGAAGGGGGACACGGTCTAGATAAGACATCCCGAGCTTACTGAATGCAACAATGCTGCTCACTGTACTGTGACTCAACAAGGATGTTGTTGCTGTGGTGGAACCAGACACTGCATACCAATAATGTTTCACTTGATGTCCATAAATGGCACAGTTTATATTTCAGAGGCATAAACAATAGGCTGCCACTGACTAAAACGAGCCATCTTTGTGTGTGGAGGGCAGAAGATGTCAAAAGTTTCTAAAGTCCTCGCTCATTACTTTGACTGCATTAACCCAAATGCAGCTGTACTTAGTTGTTCATTTGCATGTTTCCCACTCACTGATTCTGTATATTTTTCTTAGCATGCTTGGGGCAGCCTAACCTTCAAACCACAGCATTAACATGTAATTTCCTCCGCTCAGAGCCTGGAGGGGGTGCTTAAACCAAAGCAGTGTTGATGACTACACTGACTCTGCATTGGAACAGTCGGGGGAAAAACACAGGAAAAAGGTTTAGCTCCGGGCTATTTCAGAACCTGTTGAGAATGTTTGGACAATGCATGGCAGCACTGGTGAGATGGGCTATGGTTGTTTCACACTTATTTAAAATCCCTAAATGTCACAAAGGCGTAATTCTGCAAAAGACGAATTCATTCAGTGCCGAGAAAAAGAAGCTGTGTTTGTTGCGAAGACATTTGTTCTCAATGCGTGCTCTTCCAAGTGCCTTTAAGTACAAAGGACCGTTCACGCTCTCTCTGTAAGTGAAGACAGGTTATAGAAATGAAGTGGAGCCAAGATGGTTGAAAGAGACGCTTGGAGGCAAATAAAGCTCCAAATCTTATTTCATCTTGTCTTATTAACAGCAGCAAGCAGATAGCGCCACGGTTGCCCCCTAAACACAAGCAAAATGTGATTTGATGCAACCAGGCAGCCATTCCAGTGTCCACACACTCCAGTGGCATCTCCACCTCCACAATAACTCCACTACCTCACACAACCCAAATTAATTTCCCGAGCTTGTACTTAAGTGTGCACGCCGTGGCTAATGAGGCAAAATTAGACAAACAACAAGCACGGTTCACCCTGGATTTGAGTCAACACATCTCAGACAACAGCCAGTCAGGGGGTGGGTGGGGAGCCTCACAATAGCAAGGAAATATACTGTTGCAGCCAGTTCTTGCTGGTAAACAAACAGCGAACATTTTCTCTGTAATTGGCAGAGCTTCCCTGCACAAAGCATGGCGATTACAGTGATCACAGCCATCATCTGTAGCCGTCGAGATGTATGACATGTAAGCTTTCGCTGCATATCTGTTAAATTAAGTAGGGAAGCTCCTGTACCTCGCTATCTTTTGATAGGTCTGTTTGTTTCCGGGCTCTCTGTCGCCATGGGCCACGGGGGCTGCGACACATCTTGGCTGCCTGAGTACAGATGCAAACACCTGAAAATACACAACTTCCATGTGTCTAGCTAAGTGGATGCACAGAGAAAGGATGTAAAAAGAAAAGTGAATCTATAGTTTAGCTCTAAATTGGTGCTACGTGCCTTCAGGCTCATCCGAAGAAGAAATCCCGGCACAGTGCATTGACTTTAACAGGTTTTATGATACATGTTGTGAGCTCCAAGCTTGCAATAAATGATGTCTGCTTTTTAAAAAAAAAAAAAAGGTTTGAAGAGACATCACGGCTAAATGCACCCCTCGGCAGGACCAAAGGACCTTCCGACAACACTCAGGGCGGGGGGAACCCCCCTAAGAGGATACTTTTCAAACTGGAGCTGATTGTGAACACAGAAAACTCCTGCAGTAATTCTTCTATTCCCTTCCTTCCCCATTCCCTTTCCCTCCCCATCACTCTCACTCAGCAGATTAAAAAAGGGTTTCACGGATGTCAAGAAGTATTAGCTTCTTGTACGAGGCTGTGAGGATACAAGGATAGACCTCATCTGGTGCTCTCTGTCTTTCCGTTTCTCCCCTGTATCCCTCCAAGAGTCCAGTGCATGTAGCTGTGTGGAGGCCCCCTACCTTTCGTTCACCAAAACTGCACTGATGTTCCATTTAAACAAGATTTATTGAGGGAGAGGATAAAAATAACATGCAACGCTTGGGAATCACAAAGGCAGCCAGCTGCAAGGGGAGTCACACTGGGCGACACTTTTCTTTCATAAAGCTTAACAATTAATTTACTGTTATCAGAGCAACACAATGAAATAGCTGGCACCAGAATTGCATGGGCTGGCAAAAAAAAAAAAAAAAAGCGGTAGTAACAGGTAATGGACTGACCTCGCTGTGAAGAGGGTTTCACAGAGACAATTTCTTCGCAAGAAGGTGGTTCCACTGAAAACCGTGGATCAACCATGGATCAATGCTTTTACATGCAATATTTCTTTCCTTTGAGCACCACAAAGTCAATTTCTTCCACCTCTACTAAATTGGGGTGAAGGCCAAAATCTGAGGGGACATCTCAAAACATAACATTACTTCTAATGGCTTGATAGAGCAACATATTATGGCCAGGGTAAGAAAGAAAGAAAAAAAAAACAATGACGGAGGCGGGTAATATTCCTTGAAGCTTGGATATTCTGAGATTTAAGTGTGCAAATTTTTGAGAAAAAGCTCATACATTTACAAGACAAAAACTCAAATATCATCAAAAAACTCTTGGCTTTCTCTGATATTAAAGTCAGATATTTCCATGGAAAAATAGTGTTCATTGCTTTACTTTGCATGGCTGGATCAACCTCATCACACCACAGTTCACACCATTTGCCGTGTGTTATGCCTGCAGTGGATGAACTAATACAAATGTCAGTATACTTTGCATTCGGATAGTCATTTTCTCATAAATTCTTTAATCATGTCATGATTTTCTTTTTTGTCATTTGAGGGAACGGAGCCTTTAGCAATTCATTTACAGTGCATGTTAGCAAGGTAGAGACAACATAAAATAAATGGTTGGTGCTACTGTTAATTTGTGATGCATGTGCTAAGTGCTGACTCCAGGTGATCATGAATTAAGGTGTTAAAAACCTACAGCATCTCAATAAGTGATCCAACAGGGTAATTTAAGCTGTTAAGACTACTATCTTTCCAAAAAGAAATCTTTCTGTTGCAAGGATTACATTTTCTGAAAACATACCTTAGTGATGTTTTTTTTTTTAGCTCAGTTAAGAAGGCTTATCTTTTTTATTTGCCTGAAACTGTAATGGAGTAGGCGTGCACCACGGTCCTAATGCTGTGGTATAAAAGACCCACGCACCAATGCAACATATCCTGCTACATCCCACATTCAGGGTACAACATAGAGCTTGGGTAAAGAAAAATGTGGGGGGAGTAAATGTATAAAGTCTGGGTGAAAATGCCAATAGAGACAGAACTAGAGCTCTCTGTCTTAGCGAGAGTTATAGGCCGAGGTGAGATTTATGTGGCGAAGAGAGGACGAGGGGGGAGAGAAAGAACGATCTTGCATCAGCCATGACACAGGCATGTTAGTAGCGGGTGCAGATGGAGCAATGAGAGGACAGTTCCCTCTCTGTTTGCTCCCACTAGGGCTGGGTATGGTAATACGGGTACCGATACCAACAGCGTAACTTCAATAACGGATTCTAAGCGATACTTTGTCCAATACCAATTTCATGAAACAAAAATAAATCATTATGGCACAAATGATTTTTAAGTGAGCCCTGTCTCTGCCTAACGTAGAAGTTGTCCTGCATATCTTTATGAGGTGTAACATAAGACAGCCAATCACAGACACTGTTAGACCTTGGTAGAGCCATGCTGCATGCTTATTGGCTCACTGATGCTGATGAGATTTACTGAGGTATTATAATTGGGTATTGAATTACAAGGCATTTTTCGATACTCGATAATATGGAGGCAATTCGGTTGCTGCCTGAAAAGTATTTAATTTGGTACACAGTCCTACCTCCCACAGCGGTTGCTACAGAGATGCGAAGGATACGGAGCGAAAGGGAAGAGAGATGATAAGGGGAAAGAGGGGATGAAAGATTGCTAACCCGACCTTTGCCTCTGCCTTTTACTTCCACCCCCTGCCCTTCAACTACTGCTGCTGCTACATTCTTTCCTTTGTTGTCTCCTTCCTCAATCTCTGCTGTCATGCATTCTTTCTCCCTAACTCTGCAGAAGCCACACAGGCCGCGCTACAGTCCAAAGTACTGTATGTGGAGGAGGCCTCGCTGTTTCTAATGAGTTACCCTCTGCAAGATTTCAAACCATGTCCCGCGCCTTCAGCAACAACAGCACAAAGTGGTGAACGGAGAGGTTAGAGTAAGGGGAAGGATGGAGAGATTAGGAGGAAAGGAATGGGAGAGATCAAGCATGAGATGAAAAAAGAAGCCAGGTGGCAAAGAAGTAGGTGGGAAACCAGACCTTTTTTTAACCTCAGTCCAGTAAAAAAAAAAAAAAAAGAAGTTACGTAACAGCATCATCTACATGAAATGTTTGAAAACACATGGACAATACAAAGCACATCATCTAGAGCCAAAAGCCTGTCATCTGCAATATTAAAGATGTTCTCACTGACTCAGAGTGGGTTCAGAAGTACATGATATAACTCGAGGGCAAGACCTATTTTCGCTTGCAAAATTGATCAATGAGATCTTAAAACTAATCAAGTAGGTAGACAGTGAAGAGATGCCATAACGGAGGGGGATTTTCTCAGCAACGCTGCTGATCTAGTCCTCACCAAGACAAAGGAAGTGGATCCCATACTACTGTTGGTTTATAAAGGACTGAACTGTTTATTTCTGATCTGCTGCTACATTATAAACCAAAGAGACCCCTCAGGTCACCTGGATCAGGTCTGCTTTCTGAAGAAGCAGCGTTCAGTTTTTATGAATCGCATATCTGGAACAGTGGCGATTCTAGGGAGGGGGGCCAAGGGTGGCCAGTGCCCCCATAATATTAAGCCTGGACCCACCTCTGGCCCCCCTGTGGCAAATATTTTCATACATTTCTAACCCCACCTTTATGCCCAAAGAAAAGATATTAGCAATGTGCAGTGATATATAAAATGTAGGTTTACACTGAATGAGTATACTTGTGTTTATTGTTATTTGTAAATTGTTAGTCTTTTGTAGAACCAAACCTATGGAGAATTTTTGGTATGTAATACTTGTGCTTAATAAATTTGGTACCCCTTAAATTGCATGTAGCCTCAGCCTGGCCCCTCCATTTGAAATGGTCTTGAACCACCACTGATCTGGAACAAACTCCCAGAAAGCTTCAGGTCAGCTGCAGCTCTGTTCCTTTAAATAAAGGCTGAAGACTGTTCTTTTCGGTTCTGCCTTTTTTTTTATATAATTGTTTATTTCCTACACCACACAGTAACTTTTATTATTGTATTTCATACCTGTCATTCTATTTTAGCTGTTTTTATATTCTCTTCAACAAATGTTGCTCTTTAATGATTTATGTAAAGCACTTTGAATTGCCTTGTTGCTGAAAAAGCTGCCTTGCCTTGCTATAAGAGAAAGAGGATGGAGAGAACATTTAGATACATCTGAAGATTTGTGTTATTGTTTTTTATGTAAATGCAAAAATTAAGCTCACAGCATTAAATTCCATCAGAACAAGCTAATATATGTTCTGAAATGTAACTTTGTGTAAAGTGGACAACATCTGATTACAGCGTGAAATGATTTCACTTGAAACTTATTCAGACTTCAAAATGAAGTAATTTGCCTTATTTTTGTGTTGTTTCAGATATTTGACAAATGTCAAATGGAGTGAAAATGCGTCTTTATTGTCTGGCTGGCAGGCAGGCAGACAGGCAGGCAGGCAATAAAGATTGGGAAAATAAAACTACAGACTCATGTATTTTAACATTCTCATAACTAAACTGTTTATCATGAAGTCTGAATATGTGTGTGCAATATCAGGTGGCTTACAATGCTAAATTAAACAGTGTTTAATTATGTGATCTGCGCGATCACACACAAACTGCGCAAGTGTGTGTGATGGCTTTGATGAATAATCTAACTTCTCACACAAGCAAATGCGAAACAAAGCAACTCTTCTATAGATAGGAATGGGGAGAAAGAGAGCGGAGACATTATTGAGAGGAGTGCTGTACTCAGCAGCAACAGTGAGCTGAGGGTTGGGTGTGTTGCTTTCTGTCTGCTAGATTTGCCCTTCAGTGAACAGCCGCCACATGGTGGTGGTAACACTGCAAACCACTCCCTCCACAGCAATCACACGCTGTCTTCCTAATCAATGCTTGACTTTGAAACCCTTACAGAATGTTTGCGCCATCCTCTCCCCAGTCACTGATTCCCTTGTCACTTCTTTTTTTTCTGCGGCGCTTGTTAGCTTTGGACAACTGCTGTGCAGCCCGGTTAGATCACTGATGTACTTGCATAGTGGCTGGCAGGCAAATGGGAGGGATTGAAAGGATCCTTTGCTGGTTACATGTTAGCCATGGCGGGGTGGCTAGGCTGCAGTGGTAGAAAAAAGTATTCAGATCCTTTACTTAAGTAAGAAATACTATAGCTGAAAAATACTCTAATTATAAGTAAAAATTCTGAATTAAAAATGTTACTAAAGTAAAAGTACAGTATCATCTCTTTCCAAAGTGTTATATTAATATAGAATATTCAGTTTATTTAACTAACAAATACATGTAGGAATGTAAGAACATTTCAATGTTATAGTTCGTCAATGTGGAGCCAATGTTAGATACTTTGTGTACTACCGGGTAGATAAGTTGTATAGTGCTACATCATATTATAAAAGAATATCATGTTTTTATACAAAAAGTAATTGTCAAATAAATGTAGTAAAGTAAAAAAAAAGTATAATATTACCTCTTAATGTAGTGGAGTAGAAGAAAAATAAGTATCTCAAAACTGTACGATATTTTGCTGATGCAAATGCAGCTCTGTGTCCTCTTTGTGTGGGCACTGTGTTTAGATGAACGATGTTTGGCTTTTCGTTGTGGAGCAGGGCAGCAGAGGTCTGCTGAGATCCGCCGGATAACCCTTCTGCTCCTGTGCACTGGCGCCACGGAGGGAAACCAAACACCTGAACACACTGCCCACACAAAGATGACACAGAGCTGGTTTAAAAGCGGCAAAGTATTCCTTCAAGTACAGTACTTGAGTAAATGTAGTTAGATACCTTCCACCAATGCTAGGCAGTACCAATCACTTAAACATTAAATAATGCAAACACCCCATCTAAACCCACTGTCATTGCACAAATTGACCACAGGGGAGTTAGAGCACGGTGCATCTGCCTGGATGGTGCTTCATCTTTAAGGGAAGACAAAGGAAATCACTCACGACTGTCCAACGGGCTAAAACAAACTGGGTTTTAGTCTTATTATCCATTATTGCTAGGGTTAATAACAACACAAACAATCCCCTAACATGATAAAAAGTGTTTGTGAGGCAGAAAATCAGCCTATTCCCTACCTCGCCTGCAGCCTCTTGCAATAAATCCCCTTAATGCAATTTTACATCCTTACCCTTCACACGTTAGTGAGCTGATCTGTGTGTTATTATACAGGTACACATGCAGAAATGAGAGAGTGTCCAGAGGAAACATGGAAGGAGTGATTTACAGTTTGGGCCCACAGTTGTGCAATGACCTACTTTGGATTTGGCAGGCCGGCAGGGAGAGGGAGAGGGGGAGAGAGAGAGAGAGAGAGAGAGAGAGAGAGAGAGAGAGAGAGAGAGAGAGAGAGAGAGAGCGTGTCACCGCTCACACTCTCATATACATTAGGTCTGTTGCCAGAAGCTCTTGATAAGACTTCTGTCATGTAACACTCTAGCCATGGAAAACTAAATTTATTAAAGCAGGTTGGAAGTCAACATATAGGAATATAAGAAAAACACATATATATTATTAGGCAAACATTCCTCTGAGGTGGTGTTGAAACTGACTCAGATTAGTGGGAGGCATGGCAATTTATTAGTTATTGTCACCAATAAAGATGTACTAAAGATCAGCTTCACACCAATCTCTAATCATATTTGTGCATTTCATATTAGCTTAGCATGTCCACAATATTTCCATGTACCCAACCGCAGAAAGAAACCTCTGGAGTACAAGTACCTCTGGTTGTTTTAAAAAGAAAAACATACCAGGGAGCTTGGTGCATGAAAAGATGATATAGAAGTGGAAATGATGAAAGAGGAGTGGCCTGGTCCGACTTAACAACAAACGGGAAACAGACAGCATGTGAATCAGAAAATGACCATGCCCAGTGAGATGGTGACAGATAGGAGAGAGCGTTAATGACACCGAGGGAAAACAGAAATGTCAAACAGAATGAGTCACGAGTGTCAACTTGCAAACATTGTGTGTGTACATATAGATACAAACAACTGTTGTAAATGTTATATATGTAAGTATGTATATGACAGATGGCTAGATAGGAACTCAATTGCCAATTAGTCAGTCAGTCAGTTAGCAATTGAGTCACTCCATCACTGTTTTATCGGCTTTATCTCTCTGTGCACCCGGCCTGTCTAGATCAACCTCACTCTACAGCTGTCCAGACTTCTTGACTTGCACTAATCAACCACCGCCTATTAAAATCCATTTTCTGCCAAGCTGAGGCACATTTGCTGACAAGAGGGGAGAAGGAGTGATGGAAATTGGCCTTAATAACCAGCGTACAGTGTTTGCTGTGTCCACGCTACGCCGTAATCCAAGACCAAAACAGAATAGAGGAGGTACAATGAAAACAAAGGGACATCGACGCTACTTCGAGGAGAGCACAGAAAACCACGACTGACCTTTTACAAAATGGGAACGCTCATCAGTGAGAAAATGGTGGTGGATGCAACTAAGCCTCTAATCTGGAGGAGGGTCTCCGTGTATAAGCTGCCTCAAAAACTTCCAAACCAAAAAAAATGACATAGCTTTAGCTTGAAAAACAGAAATCATGATAAGTTTGAACTGGGGCTGTTAAAATGAATGTGACAATAATTCCTTTAAGGCCACTAATTGTTGTTGACGCACGTTGTAGGGAAAATCAGGAAGCAATGCAGCAATGACTTTGTGGATGGCTAGTGGAAACAAAGCTACCTGAGCAGAAATGGATAAAGAAAAGGATATTTTAAATGGCAAGTTGTGTTTCAAAGCCCTTCCGGATGGTTCTCTCCACAGGGCTAAAGTTATTAGCATGTACTGTTGATAAGAGCAGTAAACACTTGAAAAATATCCCTTTCAAAGTGTGGATGTAAATGTAATTGCGAGTTAACTATGGGCATTATTTAATCAACTGACAGCCCTAGTTTTAACTCTTACTAAGTAAGGGTGTTGAAATTAATCACTTTGACGATGCCACACGGACAATTCTGCATCGATCCAGTGACATACCATAATCAATTATTAATAGCCTACTTTTTTTTTGCCTTGACGGCTCATCTGACTGACGTCATTCATCGCATACGTGTTAATTAGGCAAGAGCAAGGCGTTATCGCTGACTAACCAACAGAATAGACGACAAACATGGTTTAAAAACGGTGGAGCAGCAAAGCCAAAGGATTAAAAAGAAAAGGATAGCAGAGACCTTGTACTGCAGAAAAACATACAGGCTATGTAACAGACCTTTTTCAAAAGTCGGCTCAGTGAAGAGCCTGGCAACGGTGGGGAATATCGATAATAACGCTTGTAACTAGCAAAGAAGACAGTAACCGAGCAACCACTAACTTATTAGTTCAGCTGTCCCACCTTGATTTTAACCAGCCTAAGATCATCCAGGACCTGAGCATCAGCATGACAAGGCAGAGATCCACGGCCCTGCGACAGCCACCTGTGCCCCACCTCCATCTTCAGCCCATAGATGTGTTATTGTCAGCCCAACACATCACAGCAGTGACCACGGTACTTGCTTAATTTTTACTAACTTTACAAACTTTTACTGTTTATCAAATACAATGCTGCACTCTGGGCAAAACACACTATATATCGAATCGAACACAGGATAATCATAATCAAATCGTGAGACCAGTGAAGATTCACAGCCCTACTATAAAGTCACCAAGGGTCATTAAAAGGTCCCAGAGGACACCATAAACCATGATCCTGGAAAATAAAACAACTACTGCAGACGTGACCTCGACAGTTTGCACATAACAAGCCCTCTCTACCACTTGCATCATCTCATTCTTCATTGAACTATACAAAACACAGCCTCCTCCTCCTCCTCCTCCTCTCCTCACTGAGAGAACAGTGCAGTGACAGTGGCAGCCATTTTGTGCCTGTGTTTTCCCCCCAAGCCTAAGTGCTGAGTGAATAGGAAAAGAGTTGGGATGGGAGCCAGGACAGCGTTTGGCAGCAGTAGACGTACAGGCCAAGGCATGACAAATGAGTGTGTCATGCATACTGTGGAGCCTGGGCAGAGACCTGCTCGGCTCATCCGTTTGGTGAACAAGGCTCAAGTCAATTTGACTACAAAGACCCCCTTGCTGAAGCCTCAGGACCCCCCCCCCCCCCAATGCTCCTCCTGTAGCTGGAAAAGGAAGCAGGGAGCTGTCTTGATTTGGCTCCAAGGAGGAGAGGAGGGACTGGGGGGGATGAAGGGAAGGTTGTAAGGGGTGACAGGGAAATGTGGGAGGTAGAGGTGGAATGAGAATGGAGGCGAGAGGCTGTGAAACATCCTGGCAGAGGAGGAGAGCGCGGGGGGGGGGGGTGGAATAAAACAAAACGTGAATCAGGGAGTGACATGCACAAGAAGGTGACAGAGAGAGAACAAAAAGTGTTGGGGGGCGTGGGGGAGAACGAAAACACAGCGAGAGACAGAAGTTTCAATTTATATGCTTCAAACCCCCACTCTGGGTATTATGATTTTATGTTTTAGAAATACTCCTCGATAGGGGCCACAACTCCATCAGAACACATACAATATGCATACAGTGCAGAGCTCTTGTTCTCCCTGCGACAATAAATCATCCCCTCCTGTGTGTTTTATGCTCAGTGAAGCACTGGCTTTGACGACAGTTAATTTCATGCCAATTGTTCGCTGCTTCCCCCCCCTTCCCCTTGAACCCCGCAGTCAGCCCTTTCATTCGACAAAGACAGACTCTTGCATGGGTCTGATTAAAAAGTGTGCTCTAACAGAAGGCAAGATGTTGGCTGCTACCGGAGGAAATCAATGCCACCAAACGGCTCCCTATATTATTGTTAAGTGTGTTTAATCTTTTATTTGGTAACGCAGGTGTTGCACATAGAACTAACCTACATGGGCGGGAGGTGCAGAGGCTCAAAAATGCTTGTTCTAAAAAGTGAAGAGGCAGCACATCTTAGGTTTCCAAGTTAAGGAAGACAAAATACTGTCATTGCACTTATTCAAACGCTCTGCAGAAGGCTTTGTGCCGAAACGCGTCAGCGTTGATTTATTATGATGTGAGCTTAATTAAATACGTGCAATGACAGTATTTTGTCTTTCTTAACTTAAGAACCTCAGATGTGCTACCTTTCCTTTGTTGTTTGGAAAATGCCTATTGGATTTCGGTCTCCAATCTCCATTCTTTCAGCTAAAACATGCTTCGCTGGTCACCTGGCATTTTTTAGTGTCGTGCGGTAAAACCAAAGGGGAACAACATATGTAGTGTATTGACTAGCATGAAGGAAACACAAGAACATCATCTCTGGAGACAAAAAAACAGCAGCCACTGCGCACAGACTAGACACTTAACACAAACACTCAACATGTAACGAAAACAACAAATACGCTCAAACATAGCAACGCAAGGTTCGACAGAAGATGGACGATTATAGTGTGGTGTAGCGCTCACCAGTGCGCCCCACAGCTGTCTGCTTCCATTGTCAAATCAGTTCTTCTACGTCTAAGTGTGTGTTTGTGGCAGGTCGGACGCGGCAGATGCTGATGTTCCTGTGATGGACCGCTGGCTGTAAACCTCCTCTGCACACGGTGGACAGACAACAAGCCATTAACTGTAGTGACGGCTGCCTCTGATCAGCAGGTTGACCCAGGTCAAACTCTCCTTCCTCTGCCACTTCATTTTCCGTACTACTTGAGTCATGAGGGTGCAGCTAACACGAGAGCAATTTTATTTCTGAAGTGTTTCTAGAACCAGACATCCATCACTTGACCAGATACACTTCCTTTTCCTCAGATACATTAATCAACACCAACTCGGAGACATGTGAAGCATGGAACCGCAACACCACTTGTGTTTCTGTTGCGCATCAAGTGAAGCATCCCGTCCACAGGATGCATTTTTAACTTGAGAACACACTAAAAAGACTACTTTGGTATTCTGGGAGATAAGCTCATTAGCTTGAGATAAGGACTTCTATGCCACTCTCATTTTTGTGCATTATGTATAAAGCTAGAGCAAGCAGGCAAATTGCTTAGCTTAGTTTAGCTTAGCAGGTAGCTACGTGCTGGAACCATACCTTGGCCTGGTCAATGACTCTTGCCTAGAAACTCCAGACTCTACAAAGTCACTGCGTATTTCCAAGATGTAATCCAGCAAATACCCATTTATACACTTAAGTGTTTGGATGGATAACAAGATTTAAAAAAAAAAAGTTAATTAATGAGCTTTAGAGATGCTAGGTGAATAAAAAATAAAAAAAGCCAAGCTAGCTAAAGCTAGCTAGTTAGCTATGTAAACGCACGCTTTTTCTACCTTCATATTTACCATTTAGGCTGAAAGTGGTAAGAATCTTCCCATTTTAATCTTAGCAAGAAAGTACATTTTTGTTGAGTTTTTGACCTTTAGGAACATTTTTTTTTTTCGTTCATGCACGTTGGTGAAAAAATACACTGTCCTGCCAATGGTTTTAACTATTCCACTGATCTACAGGTAACTACTACTCTGGAAATCCAGAGGTCTCAGGAGACCACAATTTGAATTTGCTCAGCGAGTTACTCTGACATCGAGTAATGCTGCTCATTAACTATACCAAGCTGCACCAATCACATCGGTGTATTTGATATAGGCGAGCTAAACAGATGACAGTTTAATCTACCAGTTATCTCCGATGGTAGTTAAGCACATGGGACTCTGGAAACGTCACCCCGTGTGTTGTGATTGGTCGTAGTGTTATCCAACTGCGTGTAGTGAGATTTTTAAATGCGCCCCTCAAGATGGGCAACTTTTATTACTCAATGCCAGACCCTTAGTCTTTCGGATTTGGGTCTGAATTCCCAGGCTAGGTAACTAAACCAAGATATGAAGCAATGCACCAGCAAAGCCAGGGAAGCAGAAGACTGCTAGCAAGTTAAACCTAAATGTAAAATTTAAAAGTTGCATGTGGAAAAAGGTGAACTTGAATCATAAAGTGAACTACATCATTAAAAAACTAGAACTGCAATACTTTTATCTAAAGTACACCATTGGGGCAAAAGAAGCAAAAGATCTAAATGTGTCTTTGGATAGAGGACTTATTTGATGCTGTTAAGGAGCAGTTTAGCATTTTTATTAATCCCTTATTGTGCACTGAGAACTTCTTCAGAATTTGAGTGGGTAATTCAGGCAAATCCAGGGTGTCTCTGGGGGGAACTCTGGGACTTAAGTTGAGAAGATGACTTATTTGTACTTAAAAATCCATCTTGTGCAGCTCTTGTTGTCTTTTCTCTCCTTTTTCATGTCGTCAATTTTATGTTTCTCTCCCCTTGATTTATCCCTTTCTTTTTTATCACTTGTTTTTAATTGCAACAATCTATCGCTTTCTTAAGATTTTACGATCATGCAACCCAATTACCTTTCTCCTGTGTCATCATATTGATCACCTCTCTCATCTAATCTCTGCTAATGTTGAGCCTTGTGATTGGTGCCAGAGCCCTAACTGTCACCCAGAATAAGAAAGTACCAATGATGTGCCAGTCAGTCCGTGGCGACTTTGCTCGGGATCCAGGAGGGTCACCAGTTCAAGTTACGGTGCAGACCACGTACAGGGTGTGGACTGGTAGCTGGAGAGGTGTCATTCCACTTCCTAGGAACTGCCGAGGTGCCTTTGAGCAAGGCAAAGAAAAAAAAGAAGTGGAGAGGAAATATCCAGACTAAGCTCAAAACATTTGCCTTGTGTCCCTTACGAAGAGAAAAACCTCTTCCTTCAGACATATGAAGAACATTAAGGTATGAGGAGCTTATTTATGTCACATTAAATGGATTTTGGGCTAAATAAGTCCTTAAAGAAAGAATGAAGCATCCAGGAGTTGCCCCCAGGCTCCGTCATCTGAAAGTGTCTTATCTAATAAATCAAAGGTTTCAGGATAGGAACCAGCCTTAAGGTAAGCCAATTAAAAACACATGGAAACCCAAAAAGCTCCTTGACTCGCCTCTGGTCCTTCAGAGGCATAAAGTGAAAAAGCCAACTGCTAATTTAAAGCTATTCAAGGGTAAGGCGGATTGCACAGAGTAAGGCTCAAGGCTTAGAGTAGATTGCAGGGCAGTGTGTTTAATGCAAGAGAGATAGCAGGGTCATTTAAAGCACCACTGAAACCTGCAGCTCCACTCCCTGCAGCACCAATCCTCTGTTCACACGTTGTCTCTGCACGGCGTTCACTCCTCTGCTCTCTGTGACTCCCTTCACCCTCTGTCTCTGCTCTTTTCTGCATTGACTTCCTTATACAGTTTCTATTTTTCTAATCCGGACTCATATTCAACGGAAATATGAATGCAAAGAAAGCAAGAAGTCTAAGGAGTGAAAACATCGCTCAAAGATTGTTGATCAAATAGTCTTAACGGTTGCTTCTCCGTTTTGAACGTCATTAAAAAAGACAGAGAAAAGACACAGAGCCTTTGAATTCTTCTGACCTCAGTACATTAAATGTAAGCAACCCACACAGGCAAAAACTGTGTGTGTCACAGAACTCAGGGGATAAAACATTTGGCTCTGGATATTTTCACGTTATCATATTTGGCCCCATCCAGGAACATAATGTAAAAGGTAATTTGCAGAGGTCGGCATGGCTATCGCTCAAAGCAGTCTTCACTGGAATATTATAATTCAATCACAAAAGGTGGCTGACCAGACTGGTGAGAAGCTCGACGGAAGCGTTGGGGGTCTGGCTGAATCAGATTGGGCCTGCTGGGCACGGGCCTGTAATTTTCTTTAAATTCCCTAGGGATTGAATCAGGTCGATATCAAGCTAATTTCTTGATGTTTTATTTATGAAAGATAAAAACATAAAAAAGATATATATGTATATTTTTTATTTTACAGTGGAAAATCAGGTTTTTAATCCGTAGGTGTAGGTGTAGAGGCCCCACAATACGATATTATCATGATACTTCGGTCACGCTACGATATTATTGCAATATTGAACATATTGCGTTATTATGCAATATATTGCCCTTTTTTCCAAGTTAAAAATGATGTCCCCAAAGGAAAACTTATTGTTGCTTCTTGTGTTCTGGTTTTATCTGTTCATTTCACTTCAATTGTATGGCTGCAAAATGGGAGTGGACTAAAAATAGCAATGAATTGTATTATTCTAGTAGGAAAAGGTAACATTTTAGTTTGACTTTTCCAGCTAACAAAGACACCCCAAACAAAAAGACTATTAAATACTAGCAGAAGCTTGCATTTCTTCTTGTGGGTGTTTGGTGATTGACAATAAGACGTAAAAACACTCAACTCGGGAATCATGTCTCAGTGAAATAAAAAGATTGATACTTGGCGCCTGTGCATCGATATAGCATTGCCTTGGAAAATATGATTCCCCCCCACCCCTATTAGTCAAGCTCGACCCAAAACTATAGTGGTGGCTCGGGCTTGGACTATGCAGGTCGGGCCCGATTGTTTTGTGCCTGATCACAGCTCTACTCTACACAGTCTGCAGTCAGAGGATAGAGAGCCAATAGGATTGGAGAGTGAGTCTGCAGCGTGCAGTGGGAAGTCTCAAAGGACATTTCCTCCACAGGGAAAGAAGTGACTGAAGATGAGGGCAGAGAATTGGTGGCTGCATGTATTATATATTTACTGTCTTCAAGCTGAACAAAGCAGGTACTTGCCCGAAGGTTCTGTTTGACTGAGGATCAAAACAGTTGGATACTGTAATATGCATGGTCACTAAGAGAGCACTAGGCTTTAATGACTGACATCTCTTTTGAAGGAACAACTCGCACATGCAAAATGTCTCCTGTGCAGGTGCGGTGGAAAATAACATCAAATTGGGAAAAAAAGGAAGAAATACAGCCCTCTGCTCTTGCTTAAGCATCACCGTTTCTTTACAAAAAACTAACGTTTCGGTCCCTCCGGGCCCTCATCAAGAGTATTTCCAACAAACACAACCAGGCTTAAATGCATTTTGCCCCTTCCATTCTGTGTCCCCAGGTGTGGGACAACAGACAGTCAACAATGACTGACATCTTTCAAATGCAAACACAGCACCACCAATGACAACAAATTTGCAGGCCATGTCTTTAGATGAAAACATTACAGCAAAAAATAGAGAAAAGGCTGTTTTGATGTGCATGCAATGCC
Source organism: Percina caprodes (assembly GCA_013375575.1). Taxonomy (NCBI): domain Eukaryota; kingdom Metazoa; phylum Chordata; class Actinopteri; order Perciformes; family Percidae; genus Percina; species Percina caprodes. The sequence continues at coordinate 5,930,078 of JABXJD010000011.1, read as the reverse complement.
ATTTTATACTTAACACACCACATTTAGAGACTGAGTCATTAGTCACACAGATAATTCCATTTAGAATCACATGTAAATTACACTTCTCACTATGTTGGCTGATACGGGCCACTAGCAAAGATGACTGCAATTTCAGTAGAAAAATGACGGTGTTTTTTGAAATAAAAGTGCTTGTTCTCTTGACTTCCTCATTTTTCTCTCAGCTTTTATCTAATATGCACTTTTAATATTCCTTTTCATTTCAGGCCAGTGAGAAACTACATATTAATACACAGTGCTGTTTTTGTTTTAAGTGCACACAGAAAAGCATCAGCCACAGGGGAAAAAAAAACATTATATCCGTCCCACTCTGTCCTGTGGGCTACAAAACCAAGCCTGTCAACAAACAACAGGGTTGATTTTGGTCACTTTACAAAACCTCAGATTACACTTGATGTAAACCCTTTTATTAATGTGGAACCAGTTTTTGACAAAATTCTCTCTTTCTACAGTACATGGTGGTATGGTTACAGTAAGATACAGGTTGTGTTGGTGCACCTTTAAAAACCTGAATTATACAACACGGAGAGCCGAACAGCGGCATGCCGATGCCAGCTGGCCCGGCTCTGAGGCACAAATTAAATCAGCGGCTGGGTGAGTCAGTTTAACACAGCACTAACCCCTCTAGAAGTAAGAGAGACAAAAGCGTTCCCTATATATTCACTATTTAATAAACCATATATAGGGAATAGTGAGTGACTAATCCAAGCCAATTTGGTCTCACTCTCTCGTTAAATGCAACATGCAGGGATAGGATACAATACCATTTATGTTATGAGCTATGCTAGCTGTGTTTCTTTGTTATTTAACAAGCCCAGGTTAGCTTAGCCTGGTAACACTTTACTTACACAGGTAGCACTGTTTTGAAAGCACAATATTGTAATACCTTGGATTAAACACTGCAACCAGTGAATGCGAGTGGAGACAAAACAACACAGCACATAATCTCTCTTTATCCAACAACAATAACGGCTTCCTCCTGAAAATTCTGGCTAAATATGGAGGAGTAATCAAGAATAGATCCCTTAATTGCTTTTTCTCTCTCTCTCTCTCAGTGTAAAGATGTGACAATGCTGCATATGGTTGCAAGGTTGCATATGTATCTAATTGTAGTAGTATCTCAACAGCTAAAACACCTATTACCTGTCTGCAGGCTTCTCAACTTTAACATGTCACCATAGGATGTTTCTGGTCTCATCTAACTTCAACATAGATGTGTTGGTCATGTTAAAGTTGTTCTTGTGAACAAGACTTCATATAGCAAATGTTGTTTTACTAACATTTTCAAATTGAAACACCTGGTATATACAGTACATGATATAATACTTCAGAGATAAGCACTGACATTGCATATTGTCAATGTCGGGCAGAAAAATTGCATTTCCATATTTTGTCATTTCATTTTTTTTTATTTTATAAATCAGTGCTATTGGTCACCGTCAAAGTCTGTGTGTGGGTTTTACCCACACACACACAAACAGACATATACACAGACAGATACAAGACAAGGAACCAAATACGGCTACAGCCTGGACATCACAGCGTCAGCAATGTTCACCCTAGTGTCCAGTCAGTGTCCAAGCTTTTTGTCTGACTTTTTCTGAGAAAAATAGCTCAATAAAATGTTTCCAAATTAGATTTTCTTTTCATTTCCTAAAAAAAGGCGCAAATAAGACAAATTAGGTTTTCGTCCGACAGCAGCGATATGGTTATAATATTATCCAAAGTAACTAAAAGTGGCTTCTACAGCAGTTGCTGTAAGACTTTTTGCTAAGTCCTAAACAAAATCCATACACATGATCCTGTGGTCTGTTGATCCTTATCAGATACTGTAGGGCAGCGAGCTGACTCTCTGATAAAGATTCACTCCAAACCTTAATACAACAATACAGTGTTATTGGTTCTGATTTCATTGTAGTGTGAACACTGTTTCAACCTCACACTGATCATATTGTTTTCACCAATGAGCCGAGAGGGCGTCCTCAAGAAAATTGCGTAAATGACTCCAATTACAGAAAGCACTCCATCTGACCTCATGAATTTAAAACAGGCTCATGTATTCCAAATACAGCCGTTTGACAAGATCAAATGAGAAAATTTAATTGGAACACACGAGCGCCCATTGTAAACGCAAACACCATCTTGCTCTTTATTCCCGCCTTATGACGGGTGAGGGGAATAACAGCACAGAATGTGAGGGCGAGGGAGCGTAAAAAAAAAAAAAGACAGAAAAGATGGTTCTCATTATTATGAAAAGGACAAAAGGAGACGGAGAGGGATAATGAAAAGACAGAAGGGTGGAATAAAGCCGGAGAGACCGATGAGCTATTTGCTGGTGAGAAAAGGGGACGGTGCTGGCAGTATGCACATGGTAATGGAGGGAGAGAGGGCGAGGCAAAATGAAGTGAGCAAAGTCAAGCATCACGTGCTGTCTATAATGCCGTCTGCTGCGAGCTCTAATGAGCAACCCAATGATACTTTGTTAAAAGGAACCAGCACAGAAAAAAAACTTAAAGCAAACGCCAGATTTCCTTAAACTGGTTTGCTATAAATCGGCCCATCAACAGCACTGATGTGGTGGCTCGAGCTGCCCTCATTTAAACATGCAGACGGTCATTTACCTCCCAAAAAATCTGGCAATTGCCCCTTTTTTAGAATCACCATACATATTAATATTGCAATGTCCCCTGGCTATTAAAATGTGATGCATAAAGGAATAAGCAGCAGAAGGAAGTGAGACACACTGCAATCCACTTGTCCATTAAAATTTAATGCTACGCCTAGATTCTAAGCCACAAGAGCAGGCTCTTGGAAAAAAAGACATACAGTCAAAGCCGCCCCCACCCCATTTGAGTTAAATACGCAAATAAAAGCAAGCAGCCGCCTGTGCCTAAATCACGGCCAGAATGACAGCTCCGACTTCTCCAGAAAACAGTGCAAGTATGGAAGTAGCTGGGTGTCAGAATGGTATATGTTAATACTTCCAACCACAATCATATTCCCTTTATCCGGATGGCACGATTTATCGGATAGATTTTTTTGTTGTTGTTTTTAACGATGACAAGCCAAAATAAAAACAAGTAGAACTGAAATAGGAGTACCGAGGCTATTTTTAGAATGTAAGGAGTAGAAAGTACAGATAATTGCATGAAAATGTAAGGAGTAGAAGTAAAAAGTATGCTGTAAAATAATTACTCCAGTAAAGTATAGATACCCAAAATTATACGGTAACAAAGTATTTGTACTTCATTACTTGACACAGTATGCAAACCATTGTGATTCTTATTCAAAAGGGCCACAATCCCATTAAAAGTCCAGCCTTGTGGTCATCAACAGATTCTAGTCAGAATATGAGTCTGATACTGCTCCACTGGGCTGTCTTTCAACCTAACCAGGAAAGAAAATGCCTCTGCACTCAATTGGACAGAACCTACAACCAATCAGAGCAAGTATGTGACATAGGGCAGCTGATAAATTAAACTTTTGTCGAATTCAGTAGGAAGGACGGCAAAAAACATCTTTCTAATCAACAAATGTCATGATCGTGGTCCTCTTTTAAAATTAATGTGCCGTTGATATCTTCTATAACTGACGCAATGGCGGAATCTACACATCTCAATTCTCCAGCGGTAGCCACTTTTGTTGTCAACAAATTCAACCCAAGCGCTCTTTGGTGACGTGGTTGATTACGTTACTGTTGATCTGTCCATCATCGTTTAAAGCCCGCCCTGACAATTTGATCGGTCCGAACAGCTCTGGTTCGAGCATTGCTGCTCCACAACGGATCAAATCCAGACCGAACTTCCCAACCTCAAATGTTGTGGGCGGGGCTAAGTTCGGCTGGCATCCAGGCTATTAAAAGTCAGTCAGTCAGTAAACATGCCTTGCTGTTGAAGAATCCTTAAAAAACATGTCTTTTGTACATTTGGCCTAAGCTTGGTGTATGCAGCCTTTGGCCTTCCTAGCAAAAAATTGAACCAAATGACTCAATTTGACATTTTAGTGTGAAAACTGGGATTCTGTCACTTACCTATTTGGTTGTTTTCAAGGCATCAGTGGGAGCAGGAGGAAAGCATGAGAGGGGGAGGGAGAGAGAGAGGGAGAGAGAGAACAATTCTTTAATTCAAATGCACCGCAACATCATTGTACATTCATCACATACTGATAAATTCATCACTCATTTATCATACTTAGCCACAGCCTCTCTTTAGAGGATGTAATAAATGCCGTCCTTTACACAAAGTCATTCATTCAGGACAAAAGAGAAATCCGAGGCAGAGATCAAGAGCGGCACATAGAGGCCAAATTAGATCCTTGAGACGTGATGCAAAAGCTGCATTCTGAAATTCTTGCATTCAAAATGAACAGCAATATGTGGACACTGATAACTCAAATCACAAAAAAACAGATACAAGTTTAATTTAACTCTTAACACTGGGTTTGGGAACAGGCTTTTTCAGACTTTTCCATATTTCCTGTGCAGGGTCTAATGACCTAGTTTGGCAGTGGGCGGAGTGGTATACAAGCAGGACAAACAGTCCTGTATTCTGACAGCGTTTCTCCATGCCGCCTGTGTGTGCTGATGTGAATACATTGCCTGACTGTGGCGACAAGGTAAGAGAGACATTGAGGCTTTCTGGGTAAAAATCCCACTGACAAATGAATGGGTTTCCAGCATTTCCTTTGCAATTTCCTCTCTCCTAAAGACACAAGTGAGGTATGACTGTAAAAACACACATTACATAAAACAAAGGTTCTGAAGTCAAACACTCAAAGTTAGCAAAAGGGGGAAAAGAAACAAGCAACCTTTGCTATAAATACTGCCATCTGGAAGGGAAAGAATAGCCTGTCGAGCTGCATAACAAAAGGCTAGTATGCAAGACCGTTGAAAAGAATTTTGATTCTGCTGAAGTTGTGTTTTTCTAACTCCTCACTTTTCACTATCTAGGTCAGCTGAGGAAGATACTGAGAGGAAGGCGGAGGGGAGAAGACAGCAAAGGATAGCAATCGGAGGGTGTGTTTGTCTGCCCATTTTCTCACCGAACGAGTGAACGGTGTGCAGATGGAGCAGGGTATTGAAAAAAGAGGCAGTTCTCCAAGTGAATATTCGGCAAGAGGCATAGGTTACTTAATTTTTTATTAGCAGCTATCTTAAAGAATTTCCACATCAACAACAACTGCTTTGTTGGAGCATTCTGGCCTCCTTGTAAGGCAGCAAGGAGCCTGTTGGGCTGGAGGGGGAAGAAGGGAGGGGGTCGTGGTTTAAAATTGGGGGCAGCCATGTTGAGAGATGGAGAGAGTGCCAGCTTTCAAACACTTATCTTGGGTTACAAAGGGTGTGGAAGAGGAACTGTTACATGTTGCACCTTCTCAATTAAAAACCTCACACACACACACACACACACACACACACACACACACACACACACACACACACACACACACACACACACACACACACACACACACTTTCTCCACCTGCATTAATAGAATCAAGTCTGTGTGCTATCAGATACATGCTATTTTCTTCTGCTAAATCCAATTTGCTGATATTTCCAGAATGACTCCCTCCCTGCCCCCCCCCCCACCCTCTGGCCCATCCTTCTTATCGGATAACAAACAAACTGTCTGGCTCTGTGCGCCCTGATTAGTAACACACTGGCGTATAGATGGGAAGGTGGGAAAGGGAAGAAAGGTAAGAAGGAATTAAAGGAAGAAGGGATGGATTGCATTCTTCAGTTTGCAAAGAAAAAGACGATAAGCCTTTGCTACTTCTTTGACATGGCTGTCGAGGTGGATAGAAGCAGCGAGGTCAGCTGGTGCTGGCCGTATTCCTCAGGAAGTTTGATACCAAAAATTCAAAATAAAACAATGCACACAAAAATCATTCTCCGTGTTCTTTGTAATCTTGCATACATATAGTGCATCTTTGCACTGCATCATCATATCTCCATTTTCCTCACCCAAATACCTCCCACCCCCTCTTTATCTTATCATCCTGCAGAGATGATACGACTCCATGCCAGGAGAGGCCTGTGTGTCCCTGCCAGCGCCTACAGGCTTCAAAATCACAGCTACAACACCACCCAAACAAAGTGGCACCAGTGGGGCACGGCCTTCTCCATCTGTGTCATGCCGGGAGGGAACATGAAACCATAAGGGCTGCTGGGATTGTTGATGAGCCCCTACCATTTACTGGCATTTCAGAGAGAACATGGCGGGAGGGGTGGCATATGTGTCCGTAGAACACTGTTAGCATGCAAATCAGGACATTGTTTAGTGTTCAGTGAGAGAAAATGATAAGTGTTTGCTCCATGCTGTGCCATTCAATAAGAGCGAGCATGCATTTAACATTACTGATGAAAAGGAAACTCGCTGGCCCCCAGATTACACACATAGGTCAGCTTAAGCTTTGCGTGTTCTATTTTCTGTTAGCATAGCAGAGGTAATGTGCTGAGGGGTTTGACCCATAGACTGTAAAAAAAATATACGATGCGTCTTGACTTCCACCCACAGCACTAAAATGAGGCTAAAATATCCCAGGGACAATCCAGATGTTTTGGCTTCACCTATACAGTCTATTCATTAACTCCTGGGTGACCATGTTAGTGTACAGGGATAAGGGATGGAAAACACTGCCACAGCCAATCCCTATGTTGTGTGCATTAAAAACATTACGCCTTTAAAATATATTTTAATCACTGAAAAATGAGTGAGTGCATTGAACTTCAAACCAAAAACCCACTAGCAAAATTATTCCCAGTTCCCACAATCCAATATACAGTTCACTGTTAGTAAAATCACATCATCATGTTTGCCCTGGACTCTAACAAACCTGTACCTCATTTTCTTTAGTAATAATTAAAAAAAAAGGATATAGGATCTTTTACCGTGATATTCTTGTATCACATAAATGTGATACGAGCACATTTCTATAACCGACACCTTAGTTAGATCCTACATTTTGCAGAGGCTCTGCTGTCTGATGTCTGCACAGTATCAATCCAACATTTTTATGTCGCTGTGAGCGAGTATAGTTCAGCAGCACCGACACAGGTCACTGGTATCCTGCTAATGACCAGGAAATTGCTCAGCAGCTGTCCATCGCCCTCTGACATTCACTTGGTTGTGCTATGCAGCTTTAATCTGACATTTTACGTGCCTTTCAACAGCCACCCCCCACCCCCTTTTTATACATATTTATCCATTTTACCCACCACTCCTTCTCCACCCCTCACCCAACACGTCCAACCTAAATGTCAGGAGAAGCCTTCTGGGCAGTAATGGTGTTTTCATGCCAGAGACAGGAGAACTATAAAACCATTACAATGCAGCGGTAAAAGGATGCACCCTGGCTCCCTTGGGGCATTCAAAATGTAATCAAATGCTAGCATGATAATAACAAACGGAGAGGTAATTTAGTGTCATCGCTACACGCCATTTGGTGATAGCTTTGGTACAATCGGCCTGCAGTGAACTTACAGTATCTGAACATGCATCAGGACCTTTATTAACTGGAGTATAAAGGAGAGGGTGGACAGGAAACCTACATGGCCACTGTTTGTCTTACTTCATGGCCCTGGAGTTAACTCTGCGCCCTACCTTTCCTCCTCTACTCCCTCGCACGTCAGTAAAGAAAATATACAAAAACAAATTAAATAGTAATGTGGCGGGCTCTCCCAAAAGACATGAAACCATAGTGGCCACTGTCTGTGCATGTGTGTGCAGGGAGACAAAGAGAAAGTCTGTGTGCATGAGAGGCAGAGTGTGTATATGTATACAATATGTGTGTGTTCTGAGGTGAGACGGTAAATTATTTACAGTCTCAAACCCCTGAAACTGCCACCGCTATGCTGGGGACAGCCAGCGCCTCGGGCAAACAACCCTCCCCTCTTTTTTTTTTTACTTTTCACTTCATTGTTTTTTTCATGTTTCATTCCTTCTACTCTCACTATTATACTCCATCAAATGGTGTTGAAAATATCACAGCAGATGTGTTCCCTTAACGTTCTTCATGCAAAATTGCGCCTTTTTAAACTCTTGCTTCAACTGTTTGTCGCAAATATGAACAAAATCAATGTTTTGAGGAGATCAGTATATCAATATGAATATCAGTTCTCCTGCACTTGCCTCCTAAAGATCACATCTGTGCACGACGTTGATTTGTTGGAAATAGCAAGTCACAGAGACAAATAATGAAGAGCCAATCCAAGAATAGCTAAGCATGAGCCCCTCAACCTGATCCATTTTTTTCCATTTATTGTAACACCGTTGCAGTAACGGACTATTACATCTCTTTCTCTCTCTGTGTTTCGGACTCACAGTTGACAGAAAGAAAGAGAGCAGTGGAGAGGCTGTGGTAAAAAAAATGAAGACTGGAGAGGCACAGAGGCGACCAAGTGAGTCTGCATGTTTCTCTTCCAGGCCTTTGATGTGCTGAGAGACAGGAGAATGGAGAATGGAGCAGGGGATGGAGAGGAAAATAGAAGGACAGTGCTGCGGGGTAGGTGTGTGTCGAGGAGTTGATGGCGGTTCCATTTCTTGCCAGCATGGGGTTTCTCTCCCAACAAATTGGCTCCGACGATTGAAAGTCAGCGAAGTGAGTGAGAGGGAACAGCAAAGCTGAGGTACCTGCGAGATGGGGCGGGAGATTTCCCAGGGCTCTCTTCACTCTTTCTCTCTCCCTTCTTTTAGTTTCTTTCACCTCCTAAGCACTCTTTTCAAGATATAATACCTCAACAACATTATACCCTCTTCAGCGCGGGACTGAAAATAACAGACCCTCCCCGACGGACTCTCTCTCCCACGTCTAAAACTTCAGCCGCGTGTAGTAGCGCCAGGCAAGCCTATGCTGCTGCAGCAAGACCTCCTATAACCTGTTACATCATCTCAACGACCACGACCAAGCAGCATAACTCAATTATGTAAGCCCCCCTTCAGGCTCTCACAGGGTAGTGAATAGGCTTCTACACAGTCTACTTTGAATTCACAAACATCTTTTTTTGACCTGCGACCTAAATGACTAACTTGAAAAGTTTTGGTCTCCAAGGGAACCGTTTAGCTCAGTCTATCAGGTCTGCACTTTTCTACAGTTCTAATCTTTTCTTAACTGAGCAGGATTAAAGGATATCCGAGTAAAGGCATTTCGGTAAACTTTGAAAATTAATCTTTTACTTTGAATCTTCATATCGGTGACCTTTTAAAAAAAAAAAAAAAAAAGGCTCTTACAATCTTCTGCACATTCAATATTCATTTGGAAAATGTCAAATGGAGCAAACAGAAAATGACAGTGTGGTTGGTTATCTTCTGGGTGCATATATTACTGTAAATCAGAGTTTGGGGAATATTGTTAAATCTTTCCTTTATATCGTACAACTAAACTCTGGGAATAGTATATTTAAAAAGAATACTACTTTGTACTGGCAGTGATTTTGTCTTGAAAATGCTTTGATTAAAACTTCAGGAAAAGACGAATACATTTGATTTAATGGGAATCTAAATAAGAAAAGGCCAACATATGAAGACACTGATACAAATTTACAGTAATTGTTGTGAATCTGCTGTGAAACTCTGAACAAAGCCTCTCTCATCTGCTTTTAATTGGTATCATAAATGTGTATCATGAATTGGTACACAGATTTCTTTTCATGACGCTTTTGCTGAGTGAAGCTACCTTGTCATAATCCTGCTTTATCTATCTACTCTTACATCATCAAAATGACTGGAGCGATTGTTGAAGATTATATACCGTTGAGTGTCTCAATACAACTTTAAAATAATTGTCAACTGAACGCTGCTTTGTGTCGCTTTGTTCTCCGAGCTCACCACTGCTTTCACAATCAACACTCGGAGGTCAAGCCAGCAGATGATTGGATACAGACCACAAAACAATCATGATCGGATTGTTTCGTGACAGTAATGGATCCAGTGTTCAAAATGCCTGTGGAGCCTGGGCTTTGGAAACCATCATGCTATGCTGGCCAATCAGCTAGAGCCGCAGCAGAGGCGCAATAGTCCCAGCGCTGAAGGAGAGATCCGGGGTTTCAGCACCATGGGCAGTTCCCCCCGGGCTGCTGCAGCTTGTTCACACTTACCAGGCCAAACACAGGTCTAGACCAGGATAAACAACACCGCAGAGCGTTTCAGCATCACAGCCTGGGACACACGGACCCCTAGCATGCCTGTTGTGTGGTGATGCAGTGTGAAGGGGGGCCCTGGGAAAGATGACAAGGCTTTTCCATTAAGGCAAGTGATAGGGTGATGTATCTTAACAACAAATCTCCATCTCACTTCAGGGCAAAAACTCAGAAGGCGGCACGGGTCATCTTGTTGTGTGATGTCCTGAAGTAGGAAGAATCTTTTTGCTGCATACCAAGACTTCTAAATTGTGCTGCATTAAAATGAAATGACTTAGGTACAAACAATCTACAGCAGCAGCAGCCGGGTTTGTGAGCACATGCAGTTCTGCGGTATCACCGACATTTTGTGCGTGCCTATTATTGGGTATGACTCTAAAAGTGGTTGAGCTAAACTAGTGCTAACTAACATGCTAGTTAAACTGTTGTAAACTGGCATGTTTACAACTTGTCTGATCAGACATGCTTCTTAATTTGTAGGAGCAATGTTGCCAGATTTCAGCCATTACTATGGTGAGTACTAATAGGAATAATCTCCAAAAAAAATGTAAACTAGTGAGCCACTCGAGTGCATGCCTCTGCCAAGGCATGCAGTATCTCACAATGTTTATGCAGTGTAAATTTTCCCAGTCGGGGACTCATTTTTCCAATTATTCTGACACCACATGAATGCAACCCCATCTTGCAATGTTAACAAAAGTGGAAAAATAAGAGTGTCAAAAATGAAAAGTGTAATGAAAACCAGCCCAGTAGTTTTTCTGAAATCCAGTTGACAGACAAGCAAAACCAACATATAAAAACAAAAAACAGGACAAACCAAACTGAAAACATAACCTCCTTGATGGAGCTATGAGACACGAATCCTTCCTTTAAGTACTGTAGTAGCCTACTGGAGGAGACATCTGTTCTTCTTACGGCAGGCACATATTTCATAATAGCTTTTTGGGTGAATGACAAGAAGATAATGGGCCCAACTGCACCCGGCGCAAAGCCAAGCCTGACGCAAGTGTCTTTAGTTTAAGACCAAAGCAGTTGTCAATTTTCTGTCCAGTGCCCGCATCGTTCAGATAGCAAATGCACCTGTGGGTGTGCTGGTCTTACAGGGAGGTGTGTTCTGATGAAATCTTGGCGTATTGCAATCTTGAAACAGCAGGAAGTGATCGTGCCATTGACAAACAAAAATCTGGTCTAAAGTCAACAGCGCAGCCTTTCATTGTTATTTTAACAGCGAAAATGCGCCTAGGCTCGTGCACAGCATGCACACACACTATGATTGTTACACACACAGGGATGCAAACATTAAAAAAGTTAAATATTACAATGTGAAATACTACTACTATATGATCTGCTCACACGTCGTCATAATAGCAATGCACCAAGGAACAAACGTGCCTGGCTTTTAAAGGGAACGGGAGATGACACTCTGATTGGTTTATTGCATGTTACGTCCAAAATACACCTATGATTAATTAAGACACTAAGTACAACCCTTTTGAACCATGCGCCTGGTCTTTTCCACCGTTAAACTAGCAAAAGTGGATTTGCACACGCCTTAAACGCACCTGCGCCAGGCGCTTCACGTCGTGCGCTTAGATTGTTAAAATAGGGCCCAATGAGTCACAGTACATAGTGCCAAAGTTATTGCCTGTACACGCTTCAGATACCACCGGCATGTGTTGTGCATATTAAAAACGATAGGGCCTGCTGTCCTGACGCGCTCTGGTTGCTGCCTATACTTTTTGTTTTGGCCTTGTTTCTCTTTGTCTCCAGACCTCTACCCATGTAACCACCAGCTGTTTCTCGGCCCCTCACTTAGCTGATACGTGTCTGATTCTCTTGTTCTGCCCATCTGTTTGGAATTCTGCACGTCCATCACCCTGTCCTTCGCCAGACTAAACACACATATTTAGACACAGGTTTTTCATTAAACATACCAATGACAGGATATGACAAGCTCTCCCAGCTTTTTAATTTAGCGCCGGCATCCGCCCACCTCCTCAGAGAGCCGGTCTAAAACCTGTCACTGCCAACTGTCGAGGGATGACAAGGTAATTAATAGTGTTTCGCTACAATGCAGCCGACTCTTTAAGGGCCCGGACAGACAGTGTGAGTTGAAAATAGACCGTTAGGCATATGGAGCGAGGAGAGACGAGGAGACAAAGATGAGCAGAAAGTATCGCAGCAGGAAGAAAGAGTAACAAAAACAGTTCTGTAAACCAGACAGATGCCCCGTCCTGACACTAATCGCTACATGCACAGGGTGCTGACATAAATGTTTCAACGCAAAGAACGAACAAGAACAAATCAGAATAAAATTTCACTCCTTATCCTGAAGCTCCGAGCAGTCTCTCGCTGGCAGTATCCTGTGATTGAAAATCTGACTAAAGATGAGGGGTAGCTGTGGACATTTTATAAAGCCATTAATCAGCGGGGCAAGCACCCTCAGAAATATTTAGTATCTCTAATGCAGACCAAGCCTGCCACTGTGTTTCATCCATCTCTCTTGATACAGCGTTATCCAGTGATGTATGGAGGGGGTATATATGCACATTCTGCAGAGTGGAGCGATCAATGGTGCTAAAGGGCTGTCCCCAACCTCTTTGATAGATTGCAGGTGTCGCTTACAAACTGGCTGCCCCAGCTAAAACTAATTCAGCACGGGTGTGGTCGGTGGATTTTGGTTATCTAAGGCCAAAGATGCGTCAGCTGGAAGTTATGAGCATAAATATAATCCAGTTTATAAGGAAGAAAAAACTCTGAATATAAGTTGTTCTTGGAGAAATCAAAGAATTGAAAGCTGAGATCCGTCAATTCTGTAACGCATGCACTGTCCTCGAACGCTTTAAAATGATATAGCAGCCTTTTTATTTAGTTTTCAAGCCCCATAAGGTGTGTTCAGGAACCTGATACAGGAAGCTATTATACTAGCAATATTACTGCTTTCCTTAGCAATGACTGGAAAGGTGATTAGATGAAATATGGTAGAAACGTCTCTCTCTGGGTGGACATATTCTCACTATTTTATAGTTTGTTCAGTTCAAAGAGATTGGAACAATATTGCACTTCAAAGCTATCTGGTTTCCCCGGAGATCCACAGGAGAGGAAAATCACACAAGGAGTCATCCTAAATTTGATAGGTTAGAGATGATGCAGTGCCAATTTTGTGCAATCTAATGCAAAAGCAAAATAAATAGATGAGTTAAAAAACAAGTTAAAGTAATATTGTGGCTTCTGGAAAAAACAAGGATAACCGTGGGACTGCAAAGTCAGAGGCACATAGTTGCTTACACACACACACACACACACACACACACACACACACACACACACACACACACACACACACACACACAACTTCACGGCATTGACACGCTGCCGGGCAGCAAACACACATCCCCTCTCCAAATGTCACAACATCATTATCATGCAGTATTGATCCCGGCGAGGGTGATCCATTTGAATTCCAATCAGGATGGATGCGACAGTTCTTTGGCTGCCGCGCCAACGCTATTGCTGCTGTCTTGGCCGGTCCTGGCAGTAACACAATATCGTTAAGTCTTCTCACGACCACAGATGGCCACAAGATGCTGGAATCTCCCTCTAAAACATCCACTGATTGGAGCCAGAAAACTCTCTCTCTCTCTGTGTGTGTGTGTATGTATTTATATGTATGTATGTCTGTGTGTGTATATATGTGTGTGTGTGTGTGTGTGTTCTGTATGTATGTGTCTGTGTGTGTGTGTGTGTGTGTGTGTGGTGTGTATTTGTCCTGCTGCACTATTCACCTTCAGGCTGGAAACTACGCAGATGCTTCCTTGGATCATCCTGTTTTCCGGGTGTTCTTCATGTTTTTACGAATCTATAATGCTAATCCTGAGTGATGTAGCAATATTGACTGTATGATTGCGCTTGCTGTGCTGTATACCAATTGGTCATCACCTCCTCTAGCTCTTCACACCACTTTGACAGCTGGGAGCCCCTCCAGACATGTAGAACCGGCACAAAGATGGTGCAAAGGACAACACAAAGGGGGAGCTAATCATCCCCAATTACATCTTGCTGCGACATGAGTGGTAGCCTTCTTTTTGGTATCGACAGTGGTGGAAGAAGTATTTAGATTCACCACACTGCACACTTCAGTAAAAGTATCAGGAAAATGTACTTGAAGTATTAAAAGTAAATGTACTCAATGCAGCAACATCCTCACATTTTAGAAAGTGTAAAGGATCCAAACAGTTGTGTGTTTGTTGGTCTAATCATTTCAGCTGGACTTGTTATATTGTTGGCTAGTTTCATTCATAATAAAACTTTGTTATTTTATAAAATAAATGTGTATTGTGTGAACAATTCTTAATTTGTAAAGTAACTAAAGCTGTCAGATGAATGCAGTGTAAAAAGCACAATATTTCTCTCTGAAATGTAGCGGAGTAGAAGTAGAAAGTAGCATGAAAAGAAAAGACTCAAGTAAAGTACAAACACCTCAAATTGTACTTAAGTGCAGTACTAAGTTACATTCCACCACTGAGCATTGAGTGTGTGAGTGCATAGATCATACTTTGCACTAGGCAGGACCATATCTGATCCTCACGTCTGATCAAAAGCATTTATTTAAGGTCTGCCACACTTCTGGAGCTGGTATTTCTATGTGCCTTGTGCCTGGGTTTACTCATTCTCAGACACTATTCTTTTCTCCCACTGATCGTAGTGCTTAAACAATATTCTTAAAGATAATCAGATATAATCTTATCCCTTCTCTCAATCACTGTGATCTTGTCTATTCGGTATCATTAGTCTGCCCGACTCCCCTATTTCCTTCAATGACTTTTACTCTTTCAATTTTCTTTTCCTCTCTCGCTGTCTCGCTCTGTCTCTGAACAGTGCATTAGCATCACCAATGCCACTCAAGAGTTCAAGTGCTCTCGCCGTCTCTCATTCTTTGCCTCTCCCTTTTGTCTCATCCGTCTTTTTCAGTTCTCGACTGCCCTCCCAGTGGCAGCCAATCACGGGCTAAAGGAGAGGAAACTATTGTAAGATAATCAACCTTTACAGCAGGTCCTACTATCTACAGTACACCCACATAGACAAACATACAGTGAACCCTCGTTTATCACGGGGGTTACGTTCCAAGAAGAACCCTTGATAAGTGAAATCCGTGAAGTAGTAACCTTTTTTTTTTACCATTATTATACGATGAAATACTCCATTATACACTGAAACCAAAGAACAAAACCTTTTTACAGGCCCAAGCATTTGTTTAACAAATAAAAGTACTGTATAAACTTTTTTTACAAATAACTACTGTACTGTAAAATAATTTTAATCATCAATACGAACTGAAGGCTTCAAATTGCGGAGATCAGCACCGCCCCCCCGCGACCAGAGTCATTGGATTAGAACGGGAGAAAATGAAAAATGATTATGAAAACAAATACAAAGTAAAGTACAGTAGGAAAAACCGTGACTCAGGTGTATTTCCCTGCTCTTCTGACTGAGGCCCTGCATCCCGACTCCGCTCTGTAGCGTTTTTTTTCCTTCTAAAGCCCGCGGTGCAGGTGTGTTTTTTCGAGAGCAGAACATAGTTATCGGTAGTGGTTGTCGCTCTTTTTTCTTCTGGGCAAAAAGATTCTTATAAACCGACATGCCACCATTGATTATGTTTGCAGAATGCAGAACACAATGCACGATGCAAATCCGTGAAGCAGCGAAACCGTGAAAGGTGAACCGTGATATAGCGAGGGTTCACTGTATATTGGGATTGTAAAAAAAAGAAAAATCAGACATTTGAACATGAAAATTGGATTGTGAAAAAAAGAAAGAACCCGCGGCTGTCTGCCTCTTGGGTTCTCGTGTGGGCCGCTGCTCCCTAGACAACTAAAGGTTCAGCTCTCCAGTACAAAGTCAGCGCAATGTCCGAATGAGTCAAGCCTGTCATTGTCTGATTTCACAGTGAAGGTGTTGATGGCGTTTCTATCATGCGGCTGGCGCGAAACCGGAAGAAAACAAACAAGCCAGGGGAAAATAGGGTCACTGTCACAAAGGCAGCAACAAAAATGGAGACATATGAGATTCGGAACCTTATGTTGGCAGGGGCCGCCAAAGACAGATTAAAGAAACGCCCATAGACTCAGTTGTTGAAGACAAAATTACAAACTTGCTCCACGACCTCAGTTTAATTTGCGTTTTTTTGTCCTGCCACCTGCACGCTCTAGATAGAGAGGAAGAGATGTCTAGATTCTTTAAATTAAGCTTTATGGTATAGGACATGTTCAGCTGTACAAGTAGTTATGTTGTATTGGTTTACCCTCTTGTGGACATAATGCCCAAAAATAGATACTCTAATATATTTAAAAGTCCAAAATGTAATATATTTACTGTAATAAATCCCAAAATCTGATATTATGGAAACCTGCCAAGTTGAAATACTATCTTTTCTGACAACAATGCTCATGCCAGTATTTTCTCCTTTTGTAGTTTCCGTTCCATGACAGAATTTCTGTTTGTGTTTTGGCCTGTGTGTTATCAACTGCCCAGATAGACCTGTAAAAACGTAAAGCCAGCCCGCTACAGCTGTAACGTTAGGACAGCCATGAAAGCAGCACACAAACGTACGGGATCGTGGAGATAGATTCTACCCGACCTAAAAAAGAAAAACCGGCATGTTCCTAACAGTTAAGACGAAACAAAACCATGGTAAATATTGGAGATATATTTGAAAGATTGAGACAGCTTAGAGCCCAAATGGATTGCCGAGTTGGCTAATTTCCTCCTGAACAGGTAAGCATTAGCTTCAGGTTAATTTATCAAGGCTACTAGGGACAGGCATGTTATGTCATTTCAACATTCGTGCAAATTTAATTATATAGCTAGTACCTGACTTGTTTACATACTGGCTAACTCCGCCATGCTAACCCTGCTAACTGCTTACATTACCGCAGGACCAAGCAAGCGGGCCATGGCTGTCTCTGACAGCGGTGAGTCCTTTTAAGCCAAGAGAGGGGGCTATAAATTGGGAAGAGAGGACCGTGAGTTAGCAGTGTGTTTAGCGATTGTTGCCGTAAATAAAGTGTGTATTTCAGTCGGGTGGAAAAGGACGCCGAGGTTGTGGAATTTTTAGCGCGTCTAAGCCGAGGAAGTATGTCTGTTAGTTGGGAACATAGCTCTGCGTGGGCACAGGCTTTTATGACTGTCATATAGCCAGCATCTAACATTAGCTACTCCGATATTTTAAACACTGTCAGTATTACATATTGCACCTTTAAACCTATGTTGTTTCTTTTTTAGAAGGAATATATGAAAGTATTTTTGACATCCCTAACTCATACTTACATAACTCAAACTATGACCTAGGCCTCTTTGCCTGTCTATTTGGCAATCTCCAGTATTATGTTACAAGTCTATTGACTACACACAATCACCAAAAAAGCATTTTGGTCAAACCAAGGCTACAGAAATGTAAAATGTCTCAAATTCTTGTTCACCATGGTAACCTTGTAACAGGCTGTGTTTGGAGGTAAGTCCAGATCTGCATCCAGGGTCAGAGGTCAAGTATGTGATGTGTAGGGGAAAGTTCCACAAGAGTGCTTCTTTTAAGCCTTGCTTTTAAGGGGAGAAATGACAAACATTTTTGGCTGTCCGCTAAAGCTAAACTTCTGTTGTAGGCAACATTATATTTGGATAGCAATAATACGCTGCTAATGAAAAATGTTGGCGAGTAATGTCAAATATATTAAAAAATCAAACAACTGCAGCAGTCTGCAGTGAGGCTAACACACACAAAAGAGGAAATATGGATAGCTGCATCTACTTTGCATCAAAGGCCGGAGTGTGCAGATTCTCATTACGGCTCCTCTTCCGTTTCATCACTTTCATCCCAAGGCCACCCACCTCCCAAAGACAGATAACGGAGTCACCCCAAATATCTCTTTTAAAGAAACTACTTCAAAATCGACAGTCAAAGAGAAAGAAAGAGAGAGAGAGAGAGAGAGAGAGAGAGAGAGAGAGAGAGAGAGAGGCTGTCAAGAGTGAAGATCCTCTCAAATAATTAAGGAGTGGGGCATGCATTGCAGATAATGAGTTTCTAGCATCGCTGGCCACACAGTATTCCCCTGTCTTATCACCTGCTGCTGTCACTCACTAATGAAGTTTCTATTTCCAATTACTGCTCACTATTAGGAATCATTATTAGGCCTTGGCTGTTATTGCGTGCCCCCACACACACACATCCCCATCCCCACACACCATTTCACTGACTTTACGACTCTCGACATGTGCCATTGTTAAACCCCTTTTTTTTTCACCATTATCCCATACTTGTTACTCTGTCATGTCTCCTATTTCTGGACCCCTTTCTGTTTACTTCCGCAGTGCCTTGGAGGAAGGTCTGGCTAGTCCACGCAGCGTTCCGGGAAGGTAGAAAAGCGGGCTCTGATTTATTGCCATTTTATTAAATCAATCACAAATGTCTTGGCTGGGCGGAGCCATGTTGCCTTTGCAAAATATCCTTTGGAAAGAACTTGTTTTGATGGAATATGTGTACGTTCAAAAGTTTTTTTGTGTAACAGAAAACTCAGATTGGACAGATAGTCTAGCTAGCTGTCTGAATTTACCCTGCAGAGATCTGAGGAGGAGCAATTAACCATAGTCCTCATAAATCCACCAGAACTTAGAATGCCAACAAAAAGAAAGAGGAAGGTGAGGAATTTCCGGCCAAAATGAGACGTCTGCGATACCTGGCCATAGCATGCGAGCAACATTTGTTTTTTGTGTGTGTGTATGGGTTTCCAACAGTGTTCATGTGTGTGTGCATGGGTATTTGTGCTGAGCACCTGACATGTGTGATCATTACTGTCTGCTCTGATGCAGCGCCTGATCAATCTCAATGCCAGGGACTCTCCCCGCCACACGCTGCAGTCTTTCCAGGTGTCACAACACACACACTAACAGAAACAGGACACACGCCAATGGCGTGGAAGAAGAATGGGTCAAATGTACATTCCAAAAGTTGCCCTGGAAGAGCATTAGGGCTGAGTTTATTGTTTAAAAAAACTATGATACCAATACCCATTCCTCTGTTTCATTTCATATCATTTTTCACTACTACTGCTACTACTCACTCCATACCCATCCTGTGTATGGATGCATTATCGTCATGCTTAACTGCCAACTCCCCACTCAACTTTACCACACGACTGTATGCTGCTGCGGTGGTATGCCAATCACAAGGCGGATTAAAATAAGGAACACTTGTGGTGATTATATACGAGCAAAACTATACAAATAGTAATTTCTTTAATGATCTGGATACAAAAATGATCAAATGCAGTGGTCGTTTGACTTCAGAAGTTTTGATAATACTTGTTACTGAATTATTTAGTCATTACCTTAAAGGTAAGGAGTACCAATACTAGGGCTGGGTTAAAATAATCAATTCTCCAATTAAAATTGATCTTTGATTGAGTGATCTAATATTGATTCATAAAATCCCGAAATTGACCCTTGTGTTGTCTTTGTGTGAAAATCAACACTTTTGTTGAGGCTTTTTATCAATGTTTTTAACTTTTTCTTACGATTTTGTTCCTTTTTTCAACACTTTTGACACTTTTTTGACGTTTTCAACACTACGTAACAATAACTTATTAACTTTAGTTTTACAGTTATTGGAATTTATGGTCAATGAACCTCTTTTATAGGCAATTATACCTAATGTTTGAGTTAGAAAAACAGAAATTAGACTAAAATTAAAAGAATCTATGTTGATGGATAATCACAGACTGGAATATGTCAACTTTTACTCAATACTGTTTCAAAAATACATTTGTTTTTTCAAATGCTATAAAATTGAATAAGACACCCCCAATTAATGAAAATAGAGATTTTTACTTGCCAAAGAGAGTTGTGTGGAATCAATCGTGTTATTTTAGGTAATAACAACAAAGAACATTGATATAGGAAAATGGGTCAATTTGACCCGAGGACAACATGAGGGTTAAAATATGCCTTTTCACCATGGGGTTTTTAATTAAAACATACTTTAAACAAACTTTTTGGGGGTCAATTCTTAATGCATTATAAAAATATTTGAGGGTTACTTCTTGCTTGTACAATTTACAGTATAAGTTCTGAGACCAGCAAAAGTGGTATTGTAACTAAAACGATTCTAACATATTTGATATAAACTCGGAAATGTAATAAAAAAAGGACCTTGTAAATCTGGAAACCAGTGGCGATACCCTGCCCTTATGTTCATGGAGCAATGCAGGTGTCTTGCATGCAGTAGCCATATGTATAATTCACACGTTTTCTACATACGTGCCCGAGCTGTGTTGGTTTTTCCTTAAAATGCTATTTACACAGATACACAGCTAAGTTGCATCATCAGTGCCAGAACAGCAACATAATCTGTGCAAACAGCACACACCAGCAAAGAGCTGAGTGTCTGTTTACAAGTCTTTTTCTACACTGCATTGTTCAACTAAGGAAATGTGAATGATTCATCAATCAGGCACAGAGGAGCACTGTGTGCAATCAGTGCACCACTCTTCTTCATTAATGTGCTTTTAAAGGGAGAATCATGCAAAGATATGATCAGTATGCTTTAGTGCTTTTTCTGATGGATTTGCGCAATTTACAAGTCTGTTTTAGAGGGAAAATCCCTGGCTTTAAAAAAAAGCGAGGTGCGAATTTGCACAGGAGTGCTGTGTCTGCGAGGAGGAATTTAAATGAACCTGCATTGCACATAAATCTCAGTGAAAACAGAGGAAGGGGGAGTGCACCGCCAAAGAGTGCAGGGGAGCTGCAGTGAATTAGTGAAACAAAGCAATGCTTCAGAGAAATGAAACAAGACCACTGATAATAAATCAACATAATGCAACTATTTCATAACTCCAAACAAAGTGCGGACGGAGAGTCACGGCTGTGCAGTCATTAAACTTCAGCTGGAGCCTGATGTTCACTGAGTCGCTAATCCAATATGGCGATAGCATTAACTAGAAAGCAGTTGTTGCTGATAATGTAATTAGCTGCCGCCTTAGTAAGTCAAACCCTAATTACATGCACAAACAGAAAGAAAGGCGCCAGCTTAAATTTGTACTTTGCGTTTTTAGGCACAAAAAAAAATATATGATTCTAAATTCAGGCTGATGCAATCAAAAATTGAGATATTTCTCAGACAAAGGAAACACATTTACAGTGTATCTTCTCAGTTTCTTTTCCATGTCGTCAAGATTTTCATTATACAATTTAAAAAAATCCAAACTACTTTTGTGTTTATTCTTCCATTCTATGTCAATATTTTTCATACATGTGACCTATGGAAACATACCTACACCTGAACATTAAAAAAATGCTGAGCACTGAAAGGAAAATGGAAGATTCTTGGGCAATTCAGAATAAATCCTTCTGCAATTAATGATTTTCATTTGGCTCACATGAATATGAAATATTATCACCTTTTATAATGTCAGAGCAAAAAATTGACCATGGAAGGAGAGTAGTGAAGGAGCTGCATGGAGGTGGGTCAACGCAGTTTTCTCGGAGGGTTAACACTCTCCCTGAGTTTCAGGGCCCTTTGTTTAGAAGACCAAAGGGAAATGGAGTGAGAGACAAAAAGTGAACAAGGCTGTGTGACTGTAGTGATGCATGAGTGGCTATTTTCTGCTTTCAGTGCCTCCGCCTCCCCTAAAGGACATGGAAGAGGATGTGGAGTGGGCTGAGCGCCCTAGGAAACCAAGGTAAGAGAAATGTGGAAGCAGGAGAAATGACTGGGAGCCAGAACAATTATCATCGGAATCAATTTGTTTACATGTTGTTTACAGTAAACAGGATTACTCAGTTGTTGGGCCACAACTAATTTTGAAGTTTTCTTCCTGAACATATTGTGTTATGCAACCAATAAATGGACAGAACACACTTGTGTTCATGTTTTGCATTATATAGCAGCAAGCCTATGCTTTAAGTAACTCCATAATAATGTGTTGCTTGTGTATGCTACCCTACTTTGACAATAGATTTGACTGCCCATGTCCACAGAATGCACCTACAGTGTTCAGAATAAGTGGTTCAACATAAATTTGGGTGATATGTACATGTATGATGACAAATGGGTGAAAATGGTGTCTTAAACAGGTTGCTTTAGACTTTCTACTCATATCATAGCTCCCAAAAGATTAAAAGGGTAATAATAGTGAGAAGAGAGAAAACAAAGGGACAAAAAAAATGTCAATGACAAGATTTAGACAGTTAGGGTTGTCTACTTCTAAAGTGATTTTTCTTCTGCACTCAATTTGCATTTGTGTGCACTAGGACTCTTTGTTCAGCAATGCAAAAACACAATGCATCTTTGTGTCAAGGCACATTTCAAAGGACAACCCCATACGATTGTTAATCTGATCTTTAACATAAAGTATCAGCACCAAGTTATTGGCTTGAGACACCTTCAAACTAAAATTTCTAAAATAGTGGTACTGACTAACAAAACCCTCTCAAGCAAGTGCTTGTGAAAGCAAATGAGCAGTGTGTGCATGCACGCAAACAATAACACACACACATCCACACAATTAATTTGCAAAACTCCAAAGAGAAAACACTTAAACAATAAAACAGCGATTACTCTAAGCTAATTCAATAAGACCCAGCTAATCATTCGTCCCCAATCTATTGCGCTACAGCGTTTTTGACTGTCGGTGAAAGGCAGCCGATGCCACCAAGGACAAGTGCTTTACAAATTTCACAGAGGGCCCGGGCCCATCTGCCGTGTAGCTATGCTGACGACAACAATAGGATGACCTCAGCCAAAAAAAGCAGAGTACTACCGCTCTGTCTCCTCTCCCATTTAACGCACTGACAGACATGGGAGTCCTTGTGTGCAGAGGAGAGATGGTCTTCGGAGGGAAATAACGACAAAGTGTGTGGACATGGACAGGCATCTTCTTTTTATCACTAGAAATGTCACGAATCCCTTAATATACAACCTCGAGTTCTATAATGCAATCAAAAATTGAGATATTTCTCAGACAAAGGAAACACATTTACAGTGTATCTTCTCAGTTTTCCTCCGTTCATCTTTTCCATGTTAAGATGTCAATAACATCTACACGGATGACTGACTTCTCTTTCACACACACTGTGTCATTTTCTCCATCAATCCAATAATCATTTGTACCGGTGATGGCGTCAGTCAGGTGAAGCTAATAACCCCGGTCAATAAAGCGTGTAGCCAACACTGGCCAGCTGTGCTGGCCAGGGAAATCAATGCAAGCCAAGTGCTCCCATTGGTGTGCACCGAGAGTAGAACAGACAGCGTAATGACCCTTCTGCTATCCACAGTTTTGTATGTTCTGACTGTACTCTGTAGCCCATAAACGACAGGTCAAGATTAGAATACAAAACTCATCCTCCACAACTTTATGGAGTACAAACACATTACTATGAGATGGGCTTGTGGGGAAGTGGCAGCTGTGCTTGCAATTTCCTTGTTGCCAAATCCTGTGATGAACGTGCTTGCTGAATCAGTGGCCCTATTGATTTGACCTCCCCGCTGCTGATCACACCAGCTTTCAGCTCACTGGGGTTTCCATTGTCTTTTGAGGATGGATGCTAAGCAGGAACTAAACACAATCTTCAACTCCTTCCATGGCTGTGTGCCTAATTAGTGCTCAACTTCAAAAGCTACCTGTTCCACTGCTTGGCTACAGTGGCCTAACAAACGGAAAAAAAAAACCTAATCTTAACTATCGGAACTTTAACAGCTTGTCTGAAGAACAATGTAATAAGCAAGACCTGGAACCTCATTTAAGACTGAACGCTCATTACACAACTTCAGCTGTGGCAGTCTGGTGCTTTGTCAAGTGATTGTTGATCCTAAGGCCTACATCTGTTTTATTTGATCAAATACAACAGCTCTAAGCAGCATTGTAACTTTGCACTGATTATCATAAAAAAACAAAATTAAACTAATTTTGAAATTATAAGTCCAATGCAGCTATTACACTATCTTAGGAATGTGTCGGCATGTTGTATGTGCTTCAGAAGAAAGGGTATCTGAGCATGCTACATGGTGGGTGAACGTAGTCATGTTGTCAGACTGTGTGAGTGTGTGTTCTTCCAGCAGCACAGCCTCAGGGAGCCTCGCAGCGGTCGAGTCCCGGGGAAAGTGGAAGGCCTGCCTCCTACGTTTCCAATATAAACAGACCGCACTGTGCACTTTCTTGTGCTTGCCATCGCCATGAATGGTAAATCTAGACACCGCACCCTCACCACACATCCACAAACTGGAACGAACCTGCAGCGGTGTGTGCGTTAGCTGAGGCTTTATTTGCCACCTTGTGCTGAAAACCAATAAAGTCCAAAAGTGAAGTAGTGCTGTGTAGGTTTGTAGCCGAGGGAAAGAGAGGGCACTTGTGAATAATTCACCAGGCTCCTTCAGAGTTGAGTCAGTGGCAGAAGGTGAAGGGACATCGTACACACAGATGAAGCTGCGAGATGAAAGAGAGAGAGAAGCAGAAAGAGAGTGATAAGGGGTGAGATACAGAGGAATTTGGGGTCAAGAAGGGAGAACAGTCAGGGCGGTGGCTGACTCAACGATGTGCTGATATGAGTCTTCAAACTGTGTGACCGAGTTCCCACTGTATATTATGTACATACTCCGCCAAGAGGTACCATCTACAGAATGTTTCGACTTTGGTTTTACAATTTTCCCCATTTCCATCAATTTCCCTGTTTTATGCTGGAACATTTCCTGGTTTATGGGAGCTATGAAGGTGAAGAATGGCCGAAGGGTAAAGCCCCTCTCTTTGGTACAAGACCAAAACCCCTTCAGGTCTAAACGGCTTGCTCATTCCACACTAAGAAATTCTCTTGTGAGTTCACTTTCAGTTAATATTAAAGTCTTGTTCTTACCTGCAGCAAAACCCACACTAATCCATTTTTATATGCTGTTTTTTGTCTATGAGCTGTATGATAATAAAAAGCTACAACTGTGTAATGTATATGAGATCCTAAACTGCTGCCTTACTGCCTCAGTGCACCCCGGCCGCCCAGAGCACCAATTGCATTTGCTACGCATTTCCTTCCTCTCCTTGAATTTCAGAGCTTGCCTATTGATTGTTTGGTGCTATTCTCAGCTTTCCCTCAATAGGCTCACTCTGTGATCGCCAGACCTAACCTGATTGGAGTCACCGGTGGGTTAGAGACATGCGCATTCACAAGCAGAAACTGTATACAAAAAGGAATGCGTGGGTCAGGAGAAAAGAAGTCAGGACGATGAAACCCATGTTGAGATCAGCCGGTGTGATCACCCAGCTATTCTCACTAATTTGTTTTGTTTATTGAAAATTGCATTTGCAATAAAAAATAAACAAAATAAATTTGTCATTGTCAATGCAATTTTCAAAACTGCCCGTGTCTCAACCCACAACCAAATTTCTCTCTCAGCCTCTGCCGTAATACAACAATAAAAAAATAAAAACATTATATGACAGTATCACAGTAGCAACTGCCCTATGACTCTCACTAATTTTATTGAGAGAGAAAATCAAGCCTGTGACAGTGGGAAAATATATGGTAGCCAGCTGGGCTGGACAGATGTGTTCAAGAAACTGCCAGAGTTGAATACTGCTGTGCAGTGCGCTGACAAGGATGGGCTAATCCAGCTAAATCCCCAAACAAGGCATCCATTGAAAGGCGTATGCCAGGGGACATATGCAGTTTTAAACAGAAAAATAGCTAAAATAACACGTTTGAATTCTGGTCTGACCAAGGGTTATTCAATCACCCCACATGTCAGGTGTGCTTTTATTTTTAAGGTGTTAACAGGAAATTTGAATGTGGACGCAATGACAGTGCCCACAATGGCTTATGTGCCCAATTACCTTCATTGATGGGCAATTTTGCTGGAAGCTGGCAGCTATTAGCAAGCCATCACCTTCTGTTGGCAAGGCCGATTCAAATAAATTCCCCCCGCTGAGATAGAGTAAGTGTAGCGACCTCCAGCACACTCAATTATGGAATCATAATCCAGGACGGTAGGCAGCCCTGACTAACTCCAAATTGGTGGTCTTTTTATGTATGAGGTTAGATTTAAGATGGAACGACAGCGCTGTGGGAAAATCAAGGCCTCTTGCCAGGCCTGTCACTCAACCCGAACTGCTTAAGACTGAATTACTTTCCATCCTCAAACAGATTGGGTCATTACTGTGCAGTTCTTCTCTTCCTCATACCCAACATGCGTGTCCCGGAGTTATTTAATCTTTTATTTGTATCTCATCGTATACACAGATCTTAAAAAAAGTCAGATAACGCCAGAGTTAAAAGGGCTGCTACCAATATCAGAATCTCTGGAAAACAAGGACTTTTATAGACATAGTTGTTAGTATGCTTTCTAACAAAAGCAATATCCTTTAGTCTGCTTAAAAGAAATCAACTTTGAACTAGCTAGCAGGCAGTGATACAAATACAACAGAGTGCTGCAGGTATCATATCCTCAGCGAGGGCTGACGGATAAAACATATTGGATTGTAAAAATAATACTGTTGAAATACCTCTAACAGTGTTATTGTAATGCCTAACAGCTAGTGCAGTGGATTCTAACCCAGTGACCTAGAGACAAATCCTAATATAATCTCTGATATTTGCAGATATGCAAACAAGCTTTGATGGAAATGTGCTCACTTCAAATGTGCACAAACCACAGGAGAAAACGTGAGACACCACACATGCAGCCAACTCCTACATGTCTCTTTTTGTATTATAATGCTGGTTAGCTGCGTTTAGTGTTGGAGCATCACTGCTGCCTGCAGAAATGGAGAGGATGCAGTTTTTATTTTGTGTGCCATCTAAAAGATGTGCTTTATTGGCTGGATTATACCCCAATTCTGATACATCTGTGGATGAAAATCACCTCCATTTATGATTCAGATTGGGATTGTTAGCTTTATTGTGAAACCTCGAAAAATTTTAATTTTAACACTAAGCGCACGGTGTGAAGCGCATGGCGTAAAATGGCGTGTACAAATCCACTTTTGCTAGTTTAACGGCGATAAAAGGGCCCGTGCATCAGGCGCATGGTTCAAAAGGGTTGTACTTAGTGTCTTCATTAATCATAGGTGTGTTTTGGCCGTAACATGCAATAAACCAATCAGAGTGTCATCTCCCATTCCCTTCAAAAGCCAGGCGCGTTTGTACCTTGGCACATTGCTATTATGACGGCGGATCTGCTGACCAGGAAGGAGAGATTTTCAGAAGAAACTGATCTGCTCGTGCATGAAGTTGAAAGCGCACAAGGAGATCATATCATAATACTATTACTATACTATTTTTTTTTTAACCTCCTGCATGTTTGTGTGCTGCTGTGCGTCCCTGTGTGTGTGAGCATAGTGTGTGCATACTGTACACGAGCCTAGGCGCATTTTACTGTTAAAATAACAATGAAATACTGCGTTATTGACTTTAGACCAGGTTTTTGTTGGTCAATGGCACGATCACTTTCCGCTGCCTCAAGATAGCAATCCGCCAAGAATTCATCTAATCACACCTCCCTGTTGGACCAACACGCCCATGGGCGCAAAGATGGCCGTAGGTGCATTTGCTATTTAAACGACGTGGGCACTGGACAGAAAATTGACAACTGCGTCGGTCTTAAACTATCAAAGCCACTTGCGTTGGGCTTTGCACCGCACTGCACAGGGTGCAAGATAGGGCCCTAATAGCTTGTTATAATTAATGTCATACACTCCCTCAGTGCCTGCAATACTGTAAGCACATCCCTTCTTATGATTGCATGATACTGCGTGACAGAAGGAAGCAACACTCCCCATTATATCACCCACTTAAATGCAATTTGACATACTCGTGTAATATAAAGAAACACAGACAGGTGATTACAGTGAGATGAATTCTTGCCGTGTAAACATGAATCAAGTCTTTCAGGATGAAGAATCAGTGAGGGAGTGATGGCAGATAAATAGCAACAAAGAGGGGAAAGGTTGTGAAGCCTGCTGTTTGAGTGGGAGAGATTGACAGATTATCAGCACTCAAACCCACCAAGGAGTTGGTCTAAGACACCTAACCGCCCAACTAATGGAAACCATACGGACAACCAAACCGGGGCAGATTCCATGTATCAAGAGAGGGCGGGAAGGTCAACGCAAACAAAATGTCAGCTTCAAGCCAATGTGAATGACAGCCTTTAGTCTTTCACTGACAACGCAGTTACAATAACCCCGGAGAACAGGGCCGAGCCTTCTCTACTGGCCTGAGAAAAAAAATGTGTATCCATTTGCCACAGGTCCTTATCATGTTATACTCTTATCCTCCACTCTGCTATAGAGCAACTCCACTGCAGACACTGAATAATCTGTGAAGTGGCACTTGGCAGTCTGTAACCAACTAGCCACTCGACAGTGGCCACTTAAAGCTACGGCTATGGCTAAAAACAGTCTCTAAATAAAGAAAATCCACTTCATACAAAACACACAACAAAAACTAATTTAGTTCCTATATTAGACAAATATTGTAGTCAATAAAAAGAACATCTATGACCTATCTGCTAATATTAGGTTAGTGTGAAAAAACTAGTACTAATTATTGAGATATAATTAATTAGGTTTAGCATATATTTACTTTTTTAGAGCTTAGTGTCCTCACTTGTTCATTCCCCAGTGTCACAGATAAACACGGACTAAATTATTGCGCCATTATTAATTCAACTGAGGAGATTCTATTAGTCGCATGCAGTGGGGGGAACAGCTTGTTTATCAAACACCATGCTGCGCTTCAATTAGTCAAGATAGTTCAGCCTACCAAGAGATGTGCACCGCATTAAGCCACGGGGGTGAGTCCTCCCCGTTTTCTAAAATGGGATAGATCTGGCTAAAGCTAAGCATTGCAAAGGCCAGGGAAGAGATCATTTTTTTGTTAGAGTGGTGAGAGTTAAGCTGAATAATACAGCAGAACATAGCGCATTGTACCCTTCTGTCCTTGGATCTTTTCATGATCAAATTGAAAAGGAGAGAAAGCAAACTGGGCCAGTGTGAAAGAAATGTCAAGAGATGTAACAGCTAAGAGGAAGCATATACCTATCACTCACTTTTATACACACACACACACACACACACACACACACACACACACACACTGTCTGTGATTCTTTTTTGTGACTGCGGGTAATTGCAGGCTGGATCATGACAAGCAGTGGCCTAGAGAAAAGTGTTAATGCTTCAATGCTCTGACATTCCCCAGGAAGGTGGACAAGTGACAATGACGCACACTATATCTCTTAAAGTATGTGTCTTAATTCAAATGCATTTGGCCTCGTCAACGTGCCTTGGGCTAGATGCATATGCAATGAGGTGTGTGGATGATCCCTACATACATTTCAAACCACTGCAAGTATGAAACAGCAACGACAAAACAATGTAACCGTTATCAGTGCTGCCGTGTGCACATACTGTATCATATCCATGCACTAATAAGGGGGTATGTACCAGTGATTCTCCCAGTCTCAGCATCTGTTAAAGATCAATGTCAGCAACATCGGAGTGGTTTTTGTTCAGTATCATTATCTATTTAACCGTCCTGACTGTTTTTACAGTTATGCACACAAATCAAGTGTCTTTTCTGAGTCCTTCTAAAGCAGTGATGCTTCAACAAATCCACAACGACTGCACTTCTTAACAGAGTAAACTGATGTCCATGTGCAGGAGGTGCAGGTTTGCCACTAGCATATAAATGGCACCTTAAATTTAATTAGCCACATTATGTCGCAATAAAGCTGTCATGTGTTGGATCTATTGAGTTCGTGTTATTATATTGCATGCATAAACTTTAAAAGATGTTTTTGTCTCTCATGTGGAGAGAAACAGGAAATATAGAAGAGAAAAACATGACAAAGGCTCACAGCTGGTTGAAATCATAAGCAAATTTGGGTAAAAGCCTACCAAGTCACCAGGTCCGTCCCAAAAAAAATAAATAAAACAGATGCCAATGATTCCTATCCACTTTTTCACAATAAAAACATATTTCTGCATGGAACCTTGCAGTGACTGCAATGGCGGAGGTTAAAGTGTGATCAAACTTATTTTCTGCTATATCTTTTTCGCATCACTGAAATATTGCCGCAGATGTCTGTGTCACAACAGGGACAATAAGACAGGAGGCAGAATGAGAGAAATAAGAGCCAGAAGAATGGGGGCAGTCAGGTGGAAAGCAACCGCTAACTGCTGGCAGGGGAGCGTGCCAAGCCTTGGCCTGGTACATCAGCACATGGATTTATAGGCTGATTTACCTCGCTACCCGTCGCTGCATAGGCCATTAAGTCTGGCTCCAACTCCTGCCCTCCGCATCTACTTTCCTCCATCTCCACCCCATCTCTAAATCTGTCTGCGTGGCATGCGCTGTCACTCATCTGACTTATTCATTGCATAATATTGTCTATTTTTTCCGCAATTTCTGCTTGACCTCACTCTTCATGAAGATGCTTTCAACCCATTTGTTCTACACGAAAGGCAGCACCAGGTTACATCTTTGAAGGTTGATAGTTTAGAAATCCAGATCTGCTTGTTATATTGTAATTGCCATCTTTAGAGTGTTCATCATGCCGCCATCTACCTCTTATGAAGTAGACACATAGGGCATAAGTCGTAATGAGTGGCAGCATCTTATCAACAAGGTACCAAACGTCCTGCTAGAACATAACCTTCCAAGCAACCGCTTCATGCTCCAGCCACCACCGTTCTGGCTCCCAGCAACCACACCTCCCCCGGATGCCCTTCAGTTCCCCATGGCGACGAGCATTACTGCAATGGCCCTTGTCACCTTTTTTTTTTTTTTTAAATCAAAATTTAAATGTACAAAAACGCTGATTATGGAGGCCATTGGAGAAAATCAATTTTCATTTTGAAGGGAAACATTTGTCTATGTGCTCAGGCGACCCGCAGGGATTTTACAGCAAAGTATAACATTAAAGGGTAAGTGTGTGAACAAGGGGGAGTGGGGATGGAGCGAGGCAGAGAGACACTGTAGGGGGGTAAAAAGCGCAAGAGAGGACGCTGTACTGTATGTGGGTATATTTGCGCCACGGTTGTCTTTGATGTGAACAGGAAAACGGGGGAGGTGAGGAGACGATCGAAAGTCCCCCTCTTTTTATTGATCGCGTGAGGACCAGAAAGGTCTTAGGGAGCCTCAGGCAAGGCAATGGACGGGAGATAGAGTAGCTGTGTGAGTATATTAGCAGAGAATTCATAGGGGTTAGAAAACTAAGCTCTCTGACATTTACTGTGACATTACTGCTTTACAGAGAGGCTACAACAAATATCTAGTTATACTATACAACCTGGTAGGTAGCAAAATCACTGGCTACCAGAGTGCATCTGTATTGTATACTTCAACAGCATTCCTGCGCTCTTGAATTCATTTTATTGGATGCATCATTGGTTGAATTGACTGATGTGTAACTAGAC
Source organism: Percina caprodes (assembly GCA_013375575.1). Taxonomy (NCBI): domain Eukaryota; kingdom Metazoa; phylum Chordata; class Actinopteri; order Perciformes; family Percidae; genus Percina; species Percina caprodes. The sequence continues at coordinate 5,898,451 of JABXJD010000011.1, read as the reverse complement.
AGCCCGAGTTCTGGCCGGCTGAAGTGTCCACTCAATCCATATCATATCTTAGGCTACTTGAGGATCTGGAGGGTCTTGAAATTGTATTTCTTCCCAGAACAGCACACAAATTAGAAAATGGGTTTTGAAAGCAATCTCTCCACACGACTGAGAAACCGTTAAGTAATTGTTATTGATCAACAGCCCTATCAGCCCCCAGCAGATATATTATGGTCATTTTGTGCAAAGCAGAAATTGGTACTTAAAGGGGGACATTATGAACAGAAAGAAGTCAACAAGGCACTTTGGTATTTTCATACGGACACCCACAGAGCAGCACCTGGAGCTGCTCAGAGGTCCTAGATTGGACTGGCATTGGTTAATCATGAAAATGTGTGTTTCTTGTGAAAAAGAGAAGAAGAAAATCTTATCTTGGGATCTTAAACCGTCAAAAACCCTGGTGAGAGAGACAGATAAGAAATGATAGCTATTTTGCTTCCAAATGCAGAGAGAGAAACCGTTGGGGTTTTTTTTCTACGCTTTTGTGTTTCTGGTTCACTTCTTCCCCTCAATTTAACTGTTGGTGGCTGAAGCACAACACAAACATTATTTGACAACATGAAATCTACTGATCTGAGACAAACCTGAGCTGTCTGGCTCCTGGCAGAAGCCCTGGGTACATTGAAATAGGACCTGAACAAGGAACACACACACACACACACACACACACACACACACACACACACACACACACACACACACTGCCAAAAGCATTTTGTACCAAGCCATATCTTACTTAGGTGCTGCTAATGCACATTACAGCAAATAAAAGGATAAAATCCTGGCAAGCAAAGGAAATCTCATTTCCAAATGTCCTCGGCCCCTTTTAATGCAGAGCTCAAAGAGTGAATCCATTTCACACACATAAATACGTTCTCCATTTTCCTCCGTTGCCTTTATCAAAACACAGAACACCTCTGCCTGGTTAAAAAAAGGCCTCCTATTAACCACCATTATCCAGCAACCCCACTACATGCACTGATAGACTGGGATATTAGGGCTAATGCTATCATGCCTCCTACAGATCAGAACTGCCAACAGAGACTCATTGAAGATCAAGCGCCGTACTGCGCGAACACAACGGCGTACTTGTGTGTATCTGTTCTCCTGCTCAGAAAGTAAAGTTCAGTAAAGTGTACGGGGAAGGAAGACCAGGGCATTCTTGCTAAAATGACAGCAGCATTATACTTTTTTGCACGACATACAGTGGCCTACATTTATTACTGCGTCTCTCAGCTTATCACGCAGAGTGTGTGTGTGTGTGTTGCGTCTACATTGAGAGTAACAGACTAAATTGGCAGCATCAGCTTAGACTTAAAACTTGTGTGTGGGAAATGGGGCACGGCAGATTGAAACCTGACTATATCACAAACAAATGAACAGCAATATCATGGGAATGCTCCTTTATAATGTACGGTATGTTATTAGTCTGCTGTGCATTCTGGCAAATCCAATATTTGAGAAATACAGCCTGGGAGTCTAGCCGCTTAGAATTGAGCAAGTGTTTTTTGTATGCTGTTCTTTGTCACAGTTTTTGAAAAAAATCTGCTGCTTTGCATAATGAGTCCATAAGTGGTGCTTGTGTTCACTGGGTGTTAAAATAAGAATGTTATTTGTCTTTTCGCTAAGTGGGCTTTAATATATATGACATGAAATGGTAAAAAAAAAAAAAAAAAAAAGGAAAATGTGTTGACTATAGTGGCCCACTGTGCATTTTATTAAAGTTTGTCATCGAAACATTCCAGCATCATCGACACAATGGCATTCACTACAGAAAGTCGATAGAAAAGCCACTGGAGAAATGTTGGTATAAATAATACCTTTTTTGTCAGTTGTGTTAATCATAAGTGACCCTCGCATTGCCAGACCTAGTTTAGAGCCACGGTGCCTCTGCAAAATGGCCGCTGGAAGGAACTTGTTTTGGTGGAAAGTGTGTACGTTCAAAAGTTGTTTTGGTCGTGCAACTGAAAACTCAGATTGGACAGATAGTTTAGCTAGCTGTCTGGATTTACCCTGCATTAACCATAGTCCTCAGAAATCCACCGGAGATTAAAATTACAACACAGAGAAAGAGGAAGGTGACGGACATCCGGCCGTAAAGAAGGACATCAGACAGAACAGAGCAATCCCAGAAGTGGAACATAGTGGATATAGACTAATAATCTAAAATCAGGTCAACGGGGCTACCTCATGATATACTGAGCGACCCCAGCTAGCTACTGTTTGGTAGAGCGTTGTTATGAAGTGATGTTAGTTACTAAACTCAGCCAGGGAAGTGCTATTTTGTCTCGGTGCTGACAGGGCATTAATCTGACATCGTTCATGTCAGATTAACGTCAGTGAAACATGTCTGGACTAATGTTTCTTATCTAACCGTGACAATATGTTTTTGCTGGCAACTATTTTAGTTAAAAGCACACTGAGTTAGAAAAACAGCTTTTTGCAGATTTGGATTGGACTTTATTTTACAAATAAATAGCTTTCAATGGAAGTGAATGCTTAATTTGGATGACCAACATGTTCATGTTCTGAGATAACAAATCATTTAATTTGATCTCCAATTTTATTCCTTTCTCTTTCAACACTACATTTCTTTTCAAATCAACACGTTGATCTTATCTTGAAGCTTAGTGCAATAAGCTGTTTATTTCATTTTAATTATCCATTCATAAGGACATTAATTAACAATTCTGTCAAGGGGCCAGTGTTAGACAGCTGGCTATAATTTCAATTGCAGTATAACACTGAACCCTTAACTTTCTTGGTATTCTATTGCATTTCTAATGGGGTGTCTATCTATCTATCTATATATATATATATATCTATATCTATATATATATATATATATATATATATATATATATATATGTGTGTGTGTGTGTGTGTGTGTGTGTGTGTGTAACACCTGTCCACTACTACTACTCAGGGAGCTTTATAAAAAAGAAATGTTTTTAAAGAAACAACGAGGTCCATTTTCTACTATCCTACCAAGTCATAATGCAGCAAAACATTGTAACCGTGTAAAACTGTTGTGTGGGTAGTGGGTGCATTGTTGGTTAAGTTGAAATAACTGCAATGATTGGTTTATCTCCACAACTCTGCTCTTCCAGCATCATAACTGTATTCAATTTTAAACTATTTTTGTGAGTCGCCAAGCTGGGGATTGGAGAACCACTGTGGCAGACAACTCATGGCCAGCGTAAACCCAAAGATAATGCCCTAGGAAATACATCCCGACTCAGTGGCTATTTCCCAAATTTGTTTACACCTTGTACCAACAGAAGAACATCTTTCATACAGTGAAAAATAAACCACTGGGCATAAACACCCAGGGCATTCGTTCAATATTAACAAGGTGTGCAGGTAAAATGTTTTTCCGTCACATTTTTCAAAAAAGACGAAGGTTTAAAGCCTTTCTCACACTCTTAGGGAATAACATGCAGATTAATAAGCCTGCTTCCATTTCGCCACGTACACTTCTTTACAGTTCTACACTGGGTTGCATTCAACGTGCATCTTGTTTACTGTTGTCGACATTCAATGCACTGCACATGACACTGCTGTTTCTTGAAAAATAATCTTTCACTACACAATAATATCCACTCATCCCTCATGAAACTGCCCTCTGGCTATAAGAGGTGTGCTTCTGTAGAAGAGACGCCTGTGCCAAGCACTAATTGGACACATGAAAGGACTGGTGGCGGCCCTGCACCCCCCCATCACTTTCCATCATAACACCCGCTGTGGCTGTCTGTGACTGATTTACGCATAGGTACACAGGTAGTGTGTGTGTGTGTGTGTGTGTGTTGGTGTGTGTGTGTTTAGTATTCAGATTATTCATTCTCCTGCTCTTTCAGCTGACCTCCATTTTAACCAAGAGCCATCAGTGTGGAGTTCAGTGCAAGCAGATTCAGAGGAGGAAGGAAATGGGTGGCGAGGATGGTGCGGGAATATAAAGAAGGGGAGAGAGTGTGTGCGCGTGTGTGTGTAGAGCTGTAACAATCCCAAATGTTGCTGTACAATTAATTGTCTCAGAATTGTGATTATCAATATAATTGTCTCTTTCAGTCAAATAAAAAAAAAAAAAAAAGGTTTGTTCATTTATTACTTTTGCAAACAAATTAAATTGTGAATGAATCCCAGGATGTCTTTTGGTTATATATCACTGTCATTTAACCCAGATCATGCAATACCACAAAAACACCTAGGAAAAAAAAAAGCCTTTTTTTATAATTTTGATGAACATGTAATATGACATTTCATTGTCATGAAATAACAAATATACAGTATAGTCCGACCAATAATCACTTATATAATTACAATTTGGCATATCTAAACAAAATCAACAATTACCAGGCATACCCCTAATGCCTGGTAATTGTAATACCCCCTTAGCTAATGTCAGTAATTAATGGCGGTTAAACAGAGACACCGTGATCATGTAAAAAACTTTTTTTTAACAAACAATTACATCATAATAATTCAAAAAGCAGCTGGGCAACTGAGAGAGAGAGAGAGAGTGTGTGTGTGTGTGTGTGTGTGTGTGTGTGTGTGTGTGTGTGTGTGTGTGTGTGTGTGTGCCATCGAATTCCTCGCGCGCGCGCGTGAGGAATTAGGAAGAGCTAGCGGAAGACAGAAGGTTCGTCACCTTTTCCTCTTTCCATATTAACGAGCGACTTCATCCCGGGCTAATTGAAACGATGGCGATTGGATGAAGAGCTGCGTGGCTACACAGGGGCTAAGCATGCAAAATGCTAACGAGCTGTGAAGATAATCTATTCATGTGGTTATGGATATGTATGGGTGTATTTTTTTATCAAATTTTTATTTTATTTTAAAGAGAAAGTACATACTGGTATATTCACGTCACAAAATAGAGCATAAAATATATATTCACATAAAAACCTATACATGTGCATATATATAGATATGATTAACAACAAAATAATAAAAATAGCAAATAAATAAATAAAACCCCAAATGTAACTGTCTTATCAAGTGTCAAAACCCAGCCTTGACAAATCATTCAAAATGTATATGTATACGCTGTGTAACAGGCAAACATGGCAATCTTCCAAAATTCGGCCAGTGGGGTACACTCCCAAAATTATGGGTATATTTATTAATCTGTTTTGCGTGGTTGGTTGTTTATTTCCTTTCAAGGGAATTTAAGGTCATGCAGAGATTAGGCTCCGGTAGGTGGGATTGATAATTTAAATGTGTTTTTCCGAGGAGACAATTTAGCAAATAACTTTTCAGACGGCAATGTTTTTGGACATTTCCATACAGAGAAAAAGATGATGAGTAAATTACCATAAGCTGCAGTTAAATTATGCCTGGAGCAAAATCTAGCAATGCTACAGTATCGGTGCCTGAGGTTATTTTTTTATTTTTACATTTTTTTTTTTATCAAACTAGAATCAAAACCAACTAAGGGGAAATAGAAAACTAAATAGGACAGAGGAAGCTGTCGGGACCGAGTAAAGGAGAATTAAACCTGATATTTAACAGAGATCTCAAAGGAAAAAAAATTTAAATGTATGTGCACACAAAGAAGCTCAGAATCTCACAAACACACAGGTCCAATTATATTTTGCATGACAGCAACACCACACAAGACACACCTGAAAGTTTGACAATAACTTTAGTAAAGCATTATGGTGAAAGGGCACACATGTGCCACAATGCACACAGTCTGCAGAGAAGCCAACACCCGCACAAACCCAGAGTGTACTCCCGAGAAAACCCACTCCGTGCCTGTGTTACCATCCAGATGCACAGCTGGGTTCCTGGAAATGTTGGCTGACAAAAGCCAACAGACTGGTAACAGTATCTGTTGGACTACTTTGTCCCATCTACACTCATCCCACCCTGACCGGGTGTGCCAAACCCGTGTCAAGGCTTTGGATCATCATGTGCCGGAAAAACAAGCAGCATTATGGATGGATGGATGGATGGAAGGATGGAAGAAGAGGTGTCAAGACAAGGGACCCAGATAATACTGAACCGGTGCAGATGTGATGACCTGAACTCACTTCCACTTTTGATTCTCATTTGTCCCCTTTTCCTTGTCCCTTGACATTCCCATCCTTATTTTACAGGATTTCTGCCCTACTAGGTCGTAGTAAACAGAGACATGCAATAGATCTGCCAGTAGGCGACAGGTAGTAAAAGGAAGGAGATAAATCAAAGAACGAGAGAAAAAGGCTAACCAAGACCTAAAGAACTTATCCACTGGTGGCATTTACTAAAAAAATTATTTGAGCACTGCAAACTCCATCCATCTGAGTTATGCTGGGGTAACAGCAAAATTCTCAGCTAGATCAGTCAGTGTATTTAAGGTGAAGTAATCCTTTAAATATCTGAAACACCTGGCAGACAAATCTATACAGTGCACACACAAACAATGGATTTGGGTTTGTTAAGGTCTATGGTGCAAAACACTGTCCATTACCAAGCTAGAGATGATGCATGTACATAGAGTATATACAATCAATATTTCTAATATTCTCAAGATGATTCTTATAGCTTACCCATATGAGCATATTGACAAACAATGTGAGCATGGAATTAAAAAAAAAATAAATCGATGTGAAACTAAGCAAGTAAATAAACCAACAATAAATGAAAGGACAAAGCCAAGAGTGATGGAGCTATGCCGCAAAAACAAAGATGAGTTTATCAATGGTGCATTAGATCGTTGACACAGTTCATTTAGATCACGGTTTGGAAAGCTCTGCTGGCTCTGCAGGCCGAGCTCGCTAGGAAATCCGGCGCCAGAGGCCGGAACAGCAAGCGTGGGAGGGCCTGTAAGCGAACCAGAGGAGAGATGGCGTGGAGAAGGAAGGGAATGACCCCCGGCCTGCAGCCTGCTTTGGGTTAGTGAGAGACCTGACAACAACCACCGGAGTGGGGAGCGTTAAGAGAGAGAAATCTTAGAGAGGGCAGAAAATAACAGAACGAGATTGAAATGGAGGGGAGGCAGCAAAGAATATGTGCTGAAGCAAAAATAATCAAAGATGTCAGAAACATGTCCACACTCATTTCCACCATCCATTCACTACAGATGATTCTGGTCGACAGATTGAGGCAGGAAGTTGGAAACAACACGTGTTACACCTCCATCTGTTTTTTTTTTAATTCTGTTGTCTGGGTGTTTGCGATGTTTCCTCTTAGACTCAAGGAAACGGAGTATTTGAGGATACATGCATTTTTGCAATTCACTGATTTATTGTATGAATTATAATTTTATGCTGCCATTATGACCAAATGTGGTTGACTGAACACAACCTCCTGGCATTTAAATCTCAACTCCCAGAACACATAACAGATCATAGAACAGAGCAGGGGGAGGCACAGAGACTGGACTGAAAACTTTTACTGGAGAGAGAATGTCTCCATATTTATTTATATCATCAGCCCCATGGCCTAAATGTTTAGCATAGAGCCTGCCTGGAAAGAGGACCTCAAAAGCAAGGCCCTACCCAAGGCTTATACTCGCACTGCTCATTAAAATTAGAACAACCGCAGCAAAATATTTGGAGGGGGTAAAGGAGGAAACAAAGACTGAGAACAACATAATCGTGATTTCTCATCAGGCAGACAGTCCTAGAAATGTATTCTTCCTTTAGTGGGTTGACCCACTTATGGAAAAAATATAAAGTAAATACTTATAGAGCCCAAGTATGATCTTAGATTGTGTTGGTGTGTTGCAGGAGTGTACCGATTATGATGCTGAATATATCTCTTTGGACACTTAACTTTCTCTTTTTGAGACTTCTGACTGCTCCTGTGGTCCAGTTAAAAACCAGTTCTCTAATAACCACTTACCTATGGTAGAAACCAGTTTTGGAATGAAACTAGGTACATTTACTCAAATACTGTACTCTTTCTACTTCTACTCCGCTACATTTCATATATAGAAATATATAGAAGAAATATTCTTCACTACTATCATCTGACAGCTTTAGTTACTAATTAGTTTACACATTAAGATTTTTGCACACAAAACACATCCTACAAGTCCAGCTGAGATTATTAGACCATTAGCTCATTAACAGTGTTTTTCTGCACCGAGTACTTTTAATACCTCAAGCATCTGTTGTCATTTTTCTGTTGATACTTAAATACTTTTATTTCAGTAACATTTTCAATGAAGGCCTTTTACTTGTAACAGTATTTTTAGAGTGTGGTGTTAGTATTTTTACTGGATCTGAGTACGTCTTCCACCACTGGCAGAAACCTTCCCTAGTACTTCTGTGAACTGGAACGTATAGAAAATACAAAATTGTATTTGAAATATAAGCAAATGTTCTATACAGTGAAGATGGTGCCAAAGACTTCACCTTAATACACCTTAATTTTGATTGGGGGTTACATATCATGTCCAATGAGCCATTGTCCAATCACTTC